>JAQPPZ010003363.1:1800000-2112576 GCA_028583015.1 Wollemia nobilis | reverse complement strand
CAAATTGTGTTGCTTATATAAGAATGTTTTATCACAATTAAATATTTGGAGATGAAGCTCAAATTAGATAAGACAATTTTTTTTTTTGTATTTACCAAATAGAAACTTGCATTTATTAAAAGTATAATCTCAAATTATATTTTCATATAAGAATGTTTTAATCACAATTGAATAGTTTTAGATAGAGCTCAAATTAGATAATTCTTGCTCAAAATAAGAGAATGCAATCAAGGTTTTTGAATTTTTTACATTTGTAAAAAAATGCTTCGTAAGTCTAGCTAGTATAATTGACACACATTCATTGACATCATAGCAAAATGACATGTTAAAAATAAGTCATCTATCAAAAACTTTAAATAATAGAAATGATATATTATGATAGCAGGTAAACTTTTAAAAAATCAATAAAGAAAAGTTAAAAATAATATTTGTCCAACATTCTTTTCAGTGCATATCAAATCCGTATGAATACAAGTATTTAGATTTGCTTAATTCTTGACTAACCTTTTTGTTTGAAGGTGTTAAAATAAAATTCTAATTTTAATCAATTATTATCTTATTTTGTATTTAGGAACTTTTTTTTCTTTGAGAATAAGGGGTTGTACTTGGGTCCCCCACCCTTGAAAAATCACAACTCTCTCCTTTAGAACTTGAGGGTTCACAAATAGATTCAATTCTCATCTCAATTAAATTGCTATAGCTAGATACCTACATATTTTTTCATAAAAAGTTTCAATTCTTGATTTTCATTTTTTGGATCTTCTTCAATTTTCTTTGTGAATACAAATATTCCATAATTTAGCATCCTTCTTCTTGATATTCTCCAGTAGTAGCCTTCACAATACCAAACTCCACCTCTACTATCTATGCACTACATCTTAGTAGAGTAATATTTCCAAAACTTTGCATTATCAAATTCCACTTTACCAACTTTGGACTATTAGTTTCCTTCTTGAATCATAAGTGCAACCACAAAAGTTGTAATAAATAGTTTACTGGTCTCAAAGAGTTGAAAGTTCATGTTTAAATCTTATCAAGGAATATATGCATAATAATTAAACTATGGTTCATTGTATAATACAAGTGGAATTCATTTTAATCCTAAACAACCAATTAAAAAAATACTTTATCATTTTAATGAGCTATGAAATGAATCTCATTCATATTATAATGATATTTTAACAAATCGTAATGATATTAATTTAATAAATAGTGTAGCAGTTTTAAAAAGTTGAAAGTTCTAATCCATACTCTATCTCATAATCCAACCAAATATCAACAACTCAAATAATCCATTCAACCATGAAGTCCATATGATATCATCTTCTTCTACTTCAACATTCAAAACTTCTACTTATTTCACAAAATCATAGTCTAATTTACTAAATATGGATTGTTAGTTTCCTCCAATGCATTGATCTATAAATGGATCCCTTAAAATATTTTGTAATCCTCTAGAACATTATTTTGAATTTTCTCCTTTCATATTTTTCTTGTTAGCTTCAGCTAAACTTACTACTTCCTCTAACCATGGAAAAGAGAATTTAAATTTAGAATTCTCTATTAAAACCCTTCTATTGGCTAGCCTATCTACACATTTGTTCGCTTCCCTTAATGTATGTGTAAACTTGATTTCTTCAAACTTTGTAATAAGGTTTTGCATTCCTACAATGATGTCTTGTATGTTCCATGGAGCTTTTTCTTTCCTCAAAATTGCATTAATTAGTATTAGTGAATCATCTTCCATCCATACTCTATTCCATTTCATTTGTTTGCATTTTTTTAGTCCTTCCAAAGCCACCCAAGCATCAACTTCATTATTTGTCTTAAAAACACTATTGAAAGTGTAGTGTAATAAAATATCACCTCTACTATTTATGATTATTCCTCCTCTTGGTAGTCATGGATTTCCTTAAAAGTTTCATCAAAATTCAATTTTACCAACTCTACTTCCAATGGTTTCTACTTTATATTTTTTACCTTCCTTTTTTTTTTTTTGTACCCACTATCATAATTTCAATTTATGAATCAACTTCTACAATTCTATCTGCTTCAAGATTAGGGATTGGGTGAGTTGATAGGGTTGGTTTAGATTCTATGGCTAAAAAAATATTCCTTTCCATTTACCTCTAAACTCCTTTCTTTTCCTTTAAATATCATTTTGTTCCTTTCCAACCATACAATCCAAAGTATTCTATATTTTTAAGTATTCTAGATTTTCTGTAATGCCTCACTTTCAAAAATACTCTGCCAATGCTTTAATCATTCCTCAATTTTACCATTCATCACCATGTATTTACCAAACATATTAAGATTTCATTGCCATAGTTCCTAGACTATTGAGCAGTGTCCCAAGATATGGTCTATACTCTCCTACTTCTTTTTATACAGAACACATTGTGAGGGGCCATGAAAATCCCTTTTCATTAGGTTATCCTAGGATAATTTGTTTTGTGACCTACTAGTCATACACACATTTTGATTTTTGGAATGCTCAAGATATCCCAAATATCTCTATATATTCTTGTGATATTCCTATTTTTTTCGTGCTTTACATTATATCTACTTCTTGTTGTGTATTCTCTTCATTTATTCAACCCCCAAATCAGCTTATCCTCGGCTCCCCTTAGAATAATCATTGTTATCTTTTTACTCAACTGCATCCTAGAAACAATGTCTGGTAAACTCGTAAAAATATATTCTTCCATTTGTATCTTCCTTATTGATCCTTGTACATAATGTTTGAAACTCTATCACCATATTATCTTAAAGTAATCTCATTCATCGTTTTAAAAATAGATCTAGATTGAGTCATATTTTATCACACCAAGCATCCATCCAAATAGAATTTTTTCTCTAGTTCCCACTAGCCATCTTAGACCTTTAATCACTAGATCAATTGATTTTTTTTTTAATTATTCCATAGTATATAACCATTTGGTAGTGAGAATGCAATAAATATTAAGCTTGGATCATTGGGCTCAACGTAATTAGAAGAATTCTTGCCCACTCTCTTTTCCCTTGGAGCTAAGTTTACATTTGTAAGAACTCTTAAATTGAGACCTCCCCTAGTTTTATCATCATACACCTTGCTCCATTTCAACAAAGGAAATTTCCTTTTATCATGTAATCCTAACCACAAAAATAACCACATAATATAGACAATTTATTTTACCACTTTTGGCATAATATACAAGGACATATAATATGTTGGAATGGCCTTTAAAACTAATTTAACTAGCTACACTCTTCCTACTAACAATAATCATCTACCTTTCCATGTTGGTGGTTTATTTGGAACTTTACTTATAACTAGATTCCATTATTCTATCCTCATTCTCCACTCAAATAAGGGCATCCCTAGATGTGTTGTTGGTAAATTTACCTCCTCCATTTTAAGTAACCTGCATATCCTTGCTCTAATTCTAGTTGAAGTGTTTAGGAAGTAAATTTTGGATTTTGTCCTATTAACTTTCTACCTATATGCTCTTTCATTTTCCTTTAATAAGTTATTCAAAGTTTTAGCCTCGTTTTTCCCTGCCCTCCCAAAAATGGTTATATCATCCACAAACTATTGGTGGGTGATGTTGTTAATGTTATTACTAACCTTAAATTCATTTATTAGTCCATATTTGTATGCCTTCTTCAAGTTCCTTTCCAACACCTTTGCCATAATAATGAATAGATATGGTGATAAAGAATCTCCCTGTCCAATACCCCTCTTTGATTTAAATGATTCTATTACTAGCCCATTGACTAGAATTGAATATAATTATATAGAGATATAATATTTATTCCATTTGACCCATTTCTTCCCAAATCCAAAGTGTTTTAATTCTACAAAAAGAAAATTATATTTAACCCTATCAAAGGATTTATTTATATCAAGTTTTAAGTTCGTTGTTCTCTCTTTTCTAAAAGCTATTGAATGCATTACTTTATGAGCTACTATGATAATATCCATAATTTATTTTCCTTTCACAAATTCTCCTTGCTCTTCTAAAATAATGTTGTCTAATAATGGCCTTAACCGATTTGCCATCAATTTGGAGATTATATTATATGGCATATTACATAAGATTATGGGCTTGAATGTATCAAACAAGTATGCATCCTTATTTTTAGGAATAATGGTAAGATATGTTGCATTCATTTTATAAGGTATGTATTGTTTTATCCTAGACCATTCCACTACCACCAATAAAAAAATCCTTTACTATTTGCCAATTATATTGATAGAATGTTGCAAAGAGTCCATCCAAACCTAGGTCTTTATCCTCATCAAGAGAGAAAAGAGTTGAATGAATTTCTTCCAGACTATTAGTCTCCATAAACTTGCTATTATATTCATATGTTATAACTGAAGGTACTTCTTACAAACTTATCATTAAAAACTTCAATCTCCTTTAGTCCTAGAATATTTTGGTAAAAATGACTTGCCTCCTTTTTTATTTTGCTCTAGTCTTCAATTCAAATCCCTTCTACTAGTTTTAGATGTTGATCTTTGTACTATTTCCATCCTATGACAAAACTTTGTGTTTTTATCTCCTTTTAACCAATTATATCTTGATTTTAATCTCAAATATTTATCTTCCTTACTCAATATTATGATATTCACTAAGTAACTCACTTTCCTCTGAGCTTGGATTTTTGTGCTTATCTTTTTGGAATTTTGGTTCTTTCTTCTCAAAAATGTTTTTGAAAGTGTTCTTTTTTTGTTATTTTAATATAGATGTTTTTGGAAGTGTATACATCCCACTGTTTCTTAAAGAATTTTTTGCTCCATTATATCAAAAAATTGAAGATGGTCTTCCCACATCTACTTAGATTTAAAATATGATTTTTTTTTTAATTTCACTTACCACCATTTGAAATCTTATTGGCCAATGATCTAAACCAATCCTTTCCAAGGTATTAATTTTAGCACGTTCCTTAATCTAGCCAATGACCTGAGAGTATGCATCTGTCCAATTATTTTTCTATCAAGTTATAATTTATCCTATTGTTGGTCCATGTATAACTATCATCTTTAAACTCAACCTCCCATAGATTTTTTTTTGAATGAAAGCTACGAACTCTCTCGTACTTTGGGTTACTTTCCTAATTCCCCTAAATTTTTCATCTAGCTTGGTTATGGCATTAAAATCTCCTATGATCATGAATCAGGTTTCTTGCTCTATAATTCTCATAAAGGCTTCAATCCCACTTCATACTTCTAATATGTCTGACTGAGTTAAGGATCCATAGACATTGATAAGGATGAAATTAATATTTGCATAAATAAAAAGTTACTAATGAGGCTATACAATGCCTAATTTTATGAATGGTTTCACAGGAGGTTCTAAATGGATTCCAACATGTTAGAATTCCCCCTGTCACTCAATCCATAGCATCCCATTCACATCTTGCTCATACTGCTTTTATAGTTTTAGAAAATTCTTCCTTTGTCATTTTAGTTTCTTGGATACAAAGAATATCAAGCTTATTACTTAAAAAAGATCCCTAATACACATCTGCTTTGAGGGGGCATTAGAATCCCTTATATTCCATGAGATGGTAATCATATCTCATTAGGAATTGTTGCCCCATTGTAAATTACCAATATCATTTTGTTGTTTCGTAAAGAGAAGTTCAACCAACTTAGATTGTGTTTCTTTCTCTATGTTTGCTCTTGCTTCCCTAGCTCTCCCTTGATAATTTGAAGGTTTTCCTCTTTTTTCCTTACTAGTAACAGGAGTAGGTTTTATTATTATATTTCTCAATATTATTTCATAACTTTCCTTTTCATTAGATATATCCTCTCCTGGTTCTACTAAGGAAGCTTTTGACTTATCTTGCTCATTTTCTTGTATTTCCTTATTAATGGTAGAGGTATTAACATCTAACACTATATTTTCTCTACCACTTTCCTTCTTATGAATGGTGCATGATACTTCCAAAGAGTCTTAAAAATATGATGAGGTACATTCCTTAGGTTCAATAGGAATTTTTATCCCTAAATTAGGTTTAAACTAAGTAGATGATTTCTTGTTAATGTTCAGATCCCATTGTACCATGTCCTATAAGATATAATATGATTTTTCTTCTTAAGATAAAGTTTCAAAATATTTGGTGTTTATTCTAATATCCTTACTCACTAGTCTTCACTATTTATTTACTTTCACTATCTAGACCTATATTTTAGAAATTGAAAACCATCCTCATCCATATCCATTTGTAACTTTCTATTGTAATTTTCTACATATGTTTTTGTTGGACTCTTCTTAGGGCATGGCCTCTTAATATGACCCACCTTGTGATATATTATACATATAAAAGATATATATTTATAATTCATGGTTTGGGTTCCCAAATTACCCCCATACTTAAGAATTATTGGTTTTGGCAAAGGTTTACTAATATTAGTCATGACCAATATTCGGGCATAAATAACCAAGACTCCATCTTTTGTAGTTTTTGAAATTTCAAAGAATTCTCCAAAGTGTTACATATTACCTTGAAGGTATTTGTTTCCCATAATTCAATGGGCAACCCATAAGTCCTGACCCAAACTGATACTAGCAATAGAGTTTTGTTTTCAGGTGCAAAGCCTTCAAACTAGTGGGTAAGGAAAAGTCGTGCTCTTCTCATAAACCAAGGACCTCATTTCAGGATTCTATCTCTTCCCTCCTTGGAACAAAAAATGGTCAGGAAGAAACCTTTGGAAATAAAGGATAGCCTTACTCATGAGTATTTCCATCTCCTATAAAATCATTTTCTCAAAACTGAAACCCTTGACCAATATCCATTAAATTTATCAATGTTTACCCTATCTTTGAGCATAAAGGATCGTTGCTCTATGAGGTCATCCTTGACCTCTACTACTAGGGATGATTCTAAGGATTTAGCTATAATTAAATACATGGGAAGGATACTATAACTCAATATCTACTAATATTTACCAATATATCCTATAGTGATTATATTAGTTAAAAATAAACCTATATTAATTTGTATGGCTTCGAAGATAATGAAGGGATAAATGAAACATACCTAAAATTTTTCTATACCCAAACAAAAAATCATATCTTATAAACGCCCTAGTCCTTCATTTCTCCTCCCATAATCTAAATCTTGGCTAACAGATATCGACGATTTTGCTTTCTTGTGACCTAAAAATTCATCACTACCATTGTTTCATATGGCTGACTCCACATGGTTGTATCTTCAATAATAGTTCTTAGATTCCTTCATATGATCAATCATTTTAAATCTCTTTAAGTTCTACATAAATTGATCCAAGAATCATCTAAATCGGAAAACCCTTTGCAAAGATATGGCTCCTAAAAGATGAGACTTTTTTCTGGAAAAATTTGCCCTAATGCTTCTCGTGTTTTAGATGGTTGTCTTCACATGGACGTATCTACTTCAATACTAGTTAGATTCTTTCATATAATCACTCAGTTCAAATATCTTCAAATTTTGCATAAAATGACATAAGAATCATTTGAATCAAACAACTCTATGCAAAGATATGGATCTTGAAAGATGAGATATTTTTCCCAAAAAAATTCCCTAATTGTGAGCTATCTAATATTGTATGTAGGAACTTTTAATTATAACACAACTTATGCATTTTCAAAACAAGTTATACATAGATGTTGTATATTAAGAACATTTAAAGCTAAGGAACTTTTGTTCATCTATTTTAATATTATTGTGGATATATTCCACTCAATTCATATATGTGCTAAAGGTTTGTTATGAGTCCCTAAAATCAAGTTTTCACAAGGTTATTTTGGTAGAACCTTATCGATGTATTGGTATTTTAGGTTTTACAAAGGACACATGGTAAATCAAGACATATAAGCACATGATAAGCATACATACATATCTAATATGCTATAGAGGAATGTACATTATTGACATAGTATATTGTTTTTGATAATGGTAAAAAAGAGGTTTTTATACAGGGTCCCAAAACTTGTTTACATAGAGTGAGATATTATAATGCCAATTTACAAAATATGACCAAAGAACAACAAAATTGCAGTGTTCCTATTCCTACTCTCAATGACCAATAATCAAACACAATCTATTACCTAGATATATAGTCTAACCATTTTCCTTTCCAACTTCATTTCATCTGCTACCCTTCCCCCTTTCACATTTTGAAACTCGTGCGACTTTAATGAAAATTGCTTCAATTGGCACTTCTATATCCTTAGATAAATTTGCTCCCTGCCACTTGTACTCCACACATTATGACTCCAAGTTTTTCCTTTTGGATCTGGTGACTAGATCGGGGCTCTATCACCTTTTCTATCATGATTTCTACAATTCATTTTCATTACAAGCCTATAAGTCTTCCTCCTCCTCTACTTCATTCTTATCCTCCTCCTTCTTTTGTAGTTTAAGGCTTACATTTTCATCAATCATGATTTTAATCCTCCTAGCCAATACATTCTCATCAAGCCTTTCTTCCCTAAAAATTCTTCAATTACGTTCCTTCCATATGGCCCAGGCATAGTGCAGTAAGGCCATATTCGATCGGGAGCATTGTTTCTTTAGGATTTTTGGAATCTTCCATTGGTATACCAATTGTTGAAATATTTGAGGCATGACCCATGTGATTTGCATATGTTGAAACACTTCCCAAAACACCCTCCTAGAGTAGTTATAATGTAGTAGCAAGTGATTTACATCTTCAACTTCTTTTAAACATAGAATGCAATAACTAGGCAACATCATACCTTTTTTTCTTAAATTCTCAATGGTTAGAAACTTGTTTAGGAAGACCAATCAAAAGAAGAAGGCAATTTTTGGCATTAATCCTTTTATCCAAACTTTATTATCAGGAAACTTCAAGTCATGATTGTTCCTTATCAATACTTTATATCCTTCTTGTACCGAATATGAGCTAGAATTATGTCCTAGCCAAGATATATCATCCTTTCCACTCAACTCACTTATGAAAGTCCTTTGTAATATCCTACTAAGTGTGTTTTCTACTTCCATAGCTATTATCTTTCTAGGGAAATTTTCTTCCATTCTTTCTTACCATCCCTTATGCAGATATAGGAGTTCATCATAGCCCCTAGATTGCCTAATGCCCAAACTACCAACTCCTTGAAGATTGGGATGTAATCCAATGGAACCTACTCTAGCCAAATATCATCCCAAAATAAAACTTGAGATCCTCCCTTAAAATTCCATTTTATTTGATCTTGAAACATTTGTTTGCATTCTTTAACTCTGTTCCAAAAGGCTAAGCCCCTTTGGGAGGGATTCCAACCTAAGAAAATTTTGCTACCTCTCTAGGTATTTGGCCTTGCTTTTTCATCAGTACTGAGTCTCCAGGCCAACATTCCAAGCAAAGCTGAATTGAAATGTTTTATTTTCTTAAGGCCTAACCCTCCAAATTTCCTAGGTTGGTATACCTTCTTCCAAGCCACTAGAGCCAACCATTTCTTTTCTTCCACTCTAGTCCACAAGAAGTTGTTGCATATTTGATCAATATTTTTAGTTACTATGCCTAGTATTCGAAAGACAAAAGAGTAGATTGACCTAGTATATTTTACATATTACTCTTTGATGAATTTAACATGGAAGCTAAAGGTTCATTTTAGTTCCTTAAAAGCATCATAACTTATTTTGATAAAGCAAATTGAAATAAATAATTTTGTAGTGGCATATGATATATATATTAGAATCAAAATTTATCATTGTCTGCTTAGATAAGGTTTGAGTTTTCTTATTAAAACTTATCTCAAATCATAACATATCATAAGGAGATAGGTTGGTTGGTATCCGCAGTTGGGTGTCTCAAGAATTAGGATATTATTGACTTCTTTTTATCCATTGGGATAGGGTTTATAATGACATCTTATAGTGGCAACGTCCTATTGGATGTCCTCTACCATGAAAATGTCTCATCAATGTCTTTATGTATATAAAAATAAAAAATAAAAATTATTATTATAAAGTTAAATATTAATTTTAATTTAATTTTATAATAATAATTTTATTTTTTATTTTTATATACATAAATAAATTGATGAGATATATTCATGGTAGAGGACATCCAATAGGATGTTACCACTATAAGATGTCGTTATAAATCCTATCCCGATGGATAAAAAGATATATATTAGGAGACAATGATAAATTTTATTCTAATATATATATATATTAGGAGTTATATCTTGATAATAAAGTTTGCAAAGTACAAATAGTTCATCCACCAAGTGACTTGGAGGTTACAAGATTGTTATCCAGAAGGAGGGACATGCAACAAAGCAAACTCAAAAAAGTTATCTAAGCAGACATTGATAAATTTTATTCTAATATATATATATATATATATAAATATATATATATATATATATATATATTAGGAGTTATATATTGATAATAAAGTTTGCAAAGTACAAATAGTTCATCCACCAAGTGACTTGGAGGTTACAAGATTGCTATCCAAAAGGAGGGACATGCAACAAAGCAAAATCAAAAAATCCCAAAAGCGAACCAGAGTACAAAGGGCACCAAAAATCCAAATAAAGAAGTGTTGAAAACCCAATTACAAAAGGCATTAAAAATACAAAAGGTGTCAAAATCACCAAGAAGATTGAAAGGCCAAAATCTTTGGAATCACCCAATCTTCTAGGGTTGTCCAAAGGTATTGGGATCTTTAAAGGTGCTAGAAACTTCAAGGCTCCAAAATCTCCATCTGCTATGTTGCCTTCTCTTTCTCATCCACCATCACAACTTCGTTAAACTCTTTTCCTTGTGATTCTTAGATTGGAATGCTTTCTTCTTATAAATTATTGGCAAGTGCATATGTTATCTTTTTAAATTCCCCATTAATGTGGGAATATTGCACATGTATGGATTTTTTAATCAATTATTATGCCTAATATGATATGGAGTTATATTGAACCAACCTTTTTCTCCTTGGATATATCATTTATAATGAGGGCAAAATCCCCATATATGTGCACGTGTCTTATTCGTTGTTCTATTTCCAATTACAGTCCAATTTCACATGCTAGTGCCTATGCCATATTGTTGTAAGCAATTCCTAGGTTGATACAATACTTGAGTGCAAGTGTATCATCTTCTTTCATGACCACTCTTATTATAGTTGTTATGCTCGGATTTGACTTAGACGCTCCATCAAAGAACAAATCAGGATAATGTATCATTGGTGTCGTTATTACTAATACATTCATGCTAGTTGAGATGAAATTTTGAATATCTAACTTATTGATTAGATTTAATTATGGCACATTCAAGATTTTTTGCTTCTGCTTATGTTTGAAGGTGGCTTTCAAATTAGTCACTAGGTCTCTTATTATTCTTTCAGTGAGAATATTATTTTTTCCCCTTTACCTTCAAATATCAACCTATTCCTGTCCTTCCAAATATTCCAAACAACAGAGAAGGGGATGGATTTCCAAAGATATTTGATTAATGGCTTCCCCTTTAGTCCCTATTTATATTTTGATTTCCAGTTGACTAGACAATATTCCACGTTCAAAGTTCTTGACAAGGCAAATCCAAATCGATGGGCTATCATTAACAAGAAGGAAGCAACTAAGTTACACTCAAAGAATAATTGGGGTATAGTATTGTTATGCTTCATTAATCTAGAACACACAGGGGTCAACAATATTCCTTTTTTTCAAGTTGTCATCTATGAGAATCTTGTTTTGAAAACTAACCAAGAAAATACTTGAATCCTAGGTGGTAAATTTGGATTCCAAGAGATTGCCAATCTTTTTTTTTTTGAAAAATAATTTGAAAATTTTATATTAAAACAAAGATCATTTACAAGTTGGGATGAGACACCTCCCAGCCTTAGCCGACGAGAACACATTTTTACAATAGTAAAAGAATATTTGCATTGGAGCCAAATATCCTTAACTATAATGGCTATCCAAATTAGCTAAACATTGGATTTTCTCACCAATTTGATAGCCATGCCACTATACCACTAAACCCCTACCTCTTTCTCAGTACCCATATTAGCTAGGAAGTCTGCCACTTTATTTATATCTCTACTGACATAAACTAGAATCACATCATCTAATTCCCTCCACAATTCCTTAATTTGAGTGACAAAAATCCTCAACCTCCACGTCTTCAAAGCAAATTTCTTCCCTAAACATCATCCCTAAAGTTGCTATGTTTTTTTGGACTTCCATTATCAATAATATCCTTACAAAATACAATATGTTCAAAAGAAAGATTGTGGTTCCAACTATTTGTGTCTTATGTAACAAAGAGGATGAGTGTGTGGACCACCTGTTTGGAACTTGTGATTTTTTTTGTGATATCCTAAATATGTTATTGAGAGAATTTAATGTTGCTTGGGTCATTCTAGATTCTCTAATCAATATTTGGGAATAGTGGCACTTAGAAAGCAGTATTTTTTGTCAAAAATGCATTCCACATATTTTTTGGGGGATTTGGTTGGAAAGAAATAGACGAGTGTTCAAAAATAAAACCAGAGGAATCATTGGGGTTTATGCCAGGATCAAAACAACCCTATTGGAGGATTGTATTAAAAACATTGTTGGCCAGGAAAATTTTGCAATGATCCTCTCTAGATAAAAAGATATCTTAAATATAGAAAAAATCAATAAGGTGAGGGTAGATACCAGATGGGAATGTCCCCATAAATATTGGGTACAAATTAACTTCGATGGAGCTGCAAAAGGTAACCCAAATCATGTTGGTGGTGGGGGCCTCATTAGGAATGACAGAGGTCAGGTAATGGTTGCATATGTTGAGGATCTAGGAATTACCACAAATCACCAAGCTGAAGCAAGGGCAATGCTTACGGGCCTCCGAATTGCAGTGAATTTGGGTTTTAGAAGAATTATTATTGAAGGGGATTCCAAGAATATTATAACTTCCCTTCAAAAATGGGAGTTAAATAATTCTAGTGTTTTCCAAATAATTACAGATGCGAGGAGTATTTTGGGAAACCTAGAAGAAAGTCAAGTTAAACATATTTATAGAGAGGGAAACAAAGTTGTCGATAAAATGGCAAATATGGCAGTTAAATCTGAGAATTTCAAGGTCTGGTCATATGCCCCCATGGAGTTGGAAGAGATTATAAGAATTGATAATGAAGCTAGCAGATAAAGAGGGAAGAGCAAAGAAAAATACTTATTGGGATCATGCAATGAAGGATTTGAGCACACTAAATTATATTATTGTCAGCAGTTTATTTATCAGTTATGTAAAGCATTGAGCACTACATCAACTATGTTAAATAGAAGGATAGCGGGAGGAATATTATTTTAGCTTCTCCATCAATAAGTTTAGCCTAGGTTTTTTTGTTTTACTAATATAGGGCTATCTTGCATTTGTATGATCTCTTATTTTTTTCTTGTATATCTTTCGAGCTCTGTGTAAAGGGTCGGGGCCCTTCAGCCCCTTTTTTTATCAATACCAAAAAAAAGTAAAGTTCCTCATGCAATCCAGAGCTCCTACCAATATTTGAGAATTTGATTCTAGGATTATCCTCCCATAACATTGTCTTACCATCCATATAGAAGCAAATTTAATAGATAAGGCTTATGCTTCATTGTTCGTGGCCCTTCCCAATAAAGCATTGTCCCAACATGATTCTTGTAAACCACTTCAATTCCAGCTCTATGTAGATTACCTTTTGCAGCTCCATAAGTATTAATTTTAATCCAACCTTCTAGGGGTGGTTTTCAACTAGCTCTATCCTGCCCCTCTTGCACTTTAGATTCCTTCTCCATTGTCCCTATATTAGCCCGAGTTTCCTCTTTAGCATACACTGCCATAGTTTCTATGACTTTACTCCAAATGACCTACCAAACACCATTTAAGTATGAAAAGGTTTCTCTAAAAGTTATACCATTTCTCTCCAACCACATTTACTAGCAAATGAATTTTAATCCAAGATTCCAACCAATACAAAGATCTTTAGATTTAAATCTACCCCTCTTCCATCTTTCCCAAATATTAGTCTTATTCAAATCACCATTAGATCAAATTTTAGAAGATAAAAACCATCACTCCCGGATATGGAGTGTGAATAGGCACTCAAACATGAAGTAGTCAAATGTTTCCTTGCTCTTGTAGCATAAAACACATTGATATGGACCAACAATTCCCCTACATCTCAGATTATCAAAAGTAAGAATTCCATTGTACATGAACTACCAGGAAAAGAAGTTTACTTTCGTCCAACCCTTGGATTGCCAAATATTTCTCCAATCCTCAACTTTATATGCATGAAGAGGTTTTAGAAGGATCTTATCATATCCATCCTTCATTGTGTAGACTCTAAGGCTCCATAGCCCCAAGCTAATTCATCCTTCTAATCTCTACGCGTGAAAAATATTTTTTCCAAGATTTTAGTCATGATGGGTGTCAATTCCAAAGGGATTGGAATTGGCCACTCATCCAACTTAAACTACTTAAACTTATAATCCCCACCTGACTAGTGTTGAAATAACTTTCAATCTAGATCCAACCCCTACTTTCCATGGTTGTTTTTACTAGTTGTAGTTCTAGGAATTCAATAATGATAGATTGGTATTTGATCCCATGAATCTATCCAAAATCATGCCTTCTCCCATATTTCCACTTTCCAAAATAATCCATCTTTTACTACTTGAGATCCTAACTTTCGAGCTTGCTGCACTAAGGACCCATTACCATCCAAAGGAAAATGACTCGCCTCATTCAGGTTCACCTATCCCAAATACTTACTAGTTAAAATACTATTGAATAAAGAAGTTGGTTGGGAGATCCACCTCTAGTAAAGCTTTCCAGCCAAAGCTTTATTATTTCACTCTAATTTCCTTAGTCTCAAACCTCCCTTTACCTTGGGTTGGCTTACTTTCTCCCAACCTACTACAGCCCATTTCCTCTCTCCTTTTATTCCTCCCATAAAATTTTATATCCATCTTGTCTAACTCTTTCCATGTGGTATGTGAGGTAGCAAGGATAGAAAAATTATAAATATGCATGGCTTGAATGATTGACTGCAAAAAAGTTAATCTACCCCCAAAGCTTAACCATTTATGAGACCAATGATTAATTATTTCTTTGATACAATCCAAAATATTCCTCCAAATATCTATTTTCAATTTTTTAAAATGCAAAGGGACCCCCAAATATACCATTGGGAGAGAAGTTCTCGTGAATCCCAAGATCTCTAAAATTTTGTCCTAAAGCCTTTGATCAAGATTGAAAAAGATCACTTTGGATTTTTTATCATTGATGACTTGGTTTGTGACCCTAAGGTAAACATTAATATATCTCTAGTCATTTTTGCTTTCCTAAAGTTGGACACTCCCACCAATTCTTTGTCATCCACAAACTTTAGGTGAGTCAAAACCTCCTCACCCACCTTGATAACTATTAGCAAACCTTGTTGTCTTCTCCTCAAGATGAGTCTACCCAAGCCTTCAGCCTATCTGAGAAAAATACAAGGGGAACAAGGATCTCCTTGATGAAGGCCTCAAGTAGCTCCAAACGGTTGTGAGGGAAGGCCTTTGATTAACACTGAGTATGTCAGAATAGAAACACAACTCATGATCCATTCTATCCAATATTAAGAGAAACCAAAAGCTTCCATCATCCTTGACAAGAAGCTCCACTCCACCCTATCATAAGCCTTTGACATATCCAATTTTATAAACATTTTCCTACTGCCAAATTTTTGCATTGAGTGGATTACCTCCTGAGCCAGAACCATCCAATATATGTTCGCCCTCTACAAAACCCCCTTGCTCCAAGGAGATAATGCTATGTAGGATAGGTTTTAGTTGCTCAACCATTACCTTCGTGATTATTTTATATATGATATTGCATAAGGCAATAGGTCTATATTCTAAAATATGCACCCCAATGAACGTATAATTTAATGCTTTAAGCATTATTTTACTACCTATGGACTCCTCTATAACAACCATTACATCCTCCTCCAATTTTCCTAGAAGGTTTGAAAAAACTCAATTGGAAATCCATTTGGACCTGGTATTTTTTTGGTACTCATTCTAAAGACTACTTTCTTAAGTTCCTCTCTATCAATGGGTTTAAGTAGGGCCGACTTTTCTTCTTCAGAGATAATAGAGGGTATGACAACAAGAACTTATTTTTGAGCCTCTTCATCTTACACCATACTTTTCTTAAACAATTTAGTAAAATAATCCATTGAATGGAAATGCATACCTCGTATTGTATCAAAGGAGTGCTCGTTCTCATCCTGAAGAGCTTCCATCTTGTTCGTCTATCTCCTAGCACAAGCAACCCAATGAAAAAATTTGATGTTTTATCACCTTCTAATAACCAAGTGGTTCTTGTTCTCTATTTCTAGTAGATCTCCTCTTGGTTGTCAATGTCCTCAATCGCTTTATGCAATGTATCATCCTCTATTTTGAGTTTCTCTATAATTTTTCCTTCCCTAAAGTGTTTTTGAACCTCATCCCATCTGGCCACCAATGGAGCTCTTTGGACCTGGAAGTTTGTCTTGTTAGCTTACCTCCATTTTTTCAATTGATCCTTGACATAATGAAGTTGCTTGTGGAATCTAAACATTGTTGTCCCATATTTCGAGCGTCCCTCTTCCCACCACTGTGGAATTTTCTTTCAAAGTTCCTCTTTTTGTAACCAAAAGTTTTCAATTTTGAATGATTTGTGATGTTGCCTTGTCTTGATCTCGCCTTTCAATAGAATGGGGAAGTGATCCAAAACTAGACCCTCTAATATCTAAAATTTTAGATTCCATTTCACAATTGCCTCCTCTAAAACCAAAAAATGGTCTAACTTCACCTTCCTTCTATGTGTCTCCCTCCTCTTATTAGTCCAAGTATAGTTGGTTCCAAGATATTTAATATCCATCAAGTGTAATGCATGGACTTGGGCAATCATAAGTTGATCCCCTAGATCCAAAATTAGGGTTACCCCTTCCTGATCTCTAGATGATAATTTAGCATTAAAATCCCTAGCAACAATCTAGTCTAACTCCTCCCTCAAGACTCTCATATTATGCATTGCTTTCCATTGATGAATATAACCATCTAGGTTTTGAGCCCCATAAAATTTTGTGATTAAAACTTGCTTAGTTGTCACATTGTTCCTAAAATGTGATGTGAGGACACCCCTCCAAGTTATATGTTCTATTGTCATCCATTCAAGAGAGTTCAAAAATGTAACTATCCCCCCTAAGACCCCTTGGGTAGCCACTTCCATATGACCAACACTCCTCCAAAGTATTTTTTTAACCCCCCCCCCCCCCGCGCGGCGCCGCGGGGGCGGGCGCGGGGGGGGGGCGCCCCCCCCCCCCCCCCCGGGGGGGGGCGCCCCCCCCCCCCCCCCCCCCCTTTTTTTTTTTTTTTTTTTTCCCCCTTTTTTTTTTTGGGGGGGGGGTTTTTTACCCCGGCCCCCCCCGGGGGGTTTCCCCCCCCCCCCCAACTCACCTACAACACCTGGGTCAAAGTCTATTTGTTTTACACATAAGATCCAATGATATTTTTGTCTCCTAGATAAGCAAAAAATCTATTTAATTTTTTCTAAGAGTCTTTGAACAATATATTGATGGGTTCTACTGTTTAAACCCCTAATATTCCATGATTGTATAATCATTGGTTACCTTGAGACCAGTAAGAGTTTATTGGCCTCACCAATCCCCCAATGATTAGTTTATCTCCTTGAACTACTATCAATTCCTTATTTGATTTTCTACCCACTCCTTGAGAGCTAATATTCTTTGATCTCTTTTCCACCTGAGTTATCCCTAGAGTTGGATTTTCCTTGTTCTTTTTTGCTATACCCATGATGATATCCTTTATTATCGATTGCTCTTGGTTATGCACTATCAATTACCCTATAATATCTGATTGTGGTAACTCATTGCACTTTATTACTTGATCTAGGATAGGAGGAGGTGAAAGAGGGGCTTGAACATGGCTATTATTATTTTCATTATTCCCATCCACTCCTTCCATGAATTGTTCTTTCTGGTCCACTAGTGTCTTGAGAATCTCATACCTATTTGAGGGCTTG
Organism: Wollemia nobilis; assembly: GCA_028583015.1. NCBI lineage: Eukaryota > Viridiplantae > Streptophyta > Pinopsida > Araucariales > Araucariaceae > Wollemia > Wollemia nobilis. Next base: position 2,094,540 of record JAQPPZ010003363.1, on the reverse strand, counting down.
AGTTGGGTTTGCTCTTTGCCATATTTTTTCTTTTGCATTCTCCTTCTTTTGGGTTGTTCAAAACCATCTCCCTGTGCTTCTTCGCCCTGAGAAATATTGGTTGTTTCTTTATTGATTGTTGAATTACCCTCCTTAGGAAGATTCGACATTCCTAAAGGAGCCTTCATTTTTTGTTCATATTGTTTGGGCAGGACTGGGCTAAATACCCATATTTGTGGTAAACTCTACACTTGAAGGGCAATGCCTCATAATCCAATTATTGAATCCAAGATAGTTCTACAAGTTTGAGTTCAACCTCTATCAGTAAAGGCTGGTTGAGATCCATTTCCATGATTAATCTAGCATAAATGATTGTGTTTCCTTCCATTGTGTCTCTAGAAATACCAAAATATTTTCAAAGGGAATTACCAATGATTTCCAATGCTTGCTCACTTCAAAACTCTATTAGAAGTGCATACAAACGAATCCAAACCGAGACAGTAGTGGGTTCAATTTGGGGATCAAATCCCACTCTCCAAGGCTAAACAAATAATCCTACCAAATCATGATTCATCTTTTTTGATTAAAATCCCTATTTTTATCAGCAAGTGAGGAAAAACTAACAATAAAATATTATTACTAATAACCACAAAGAATACTCACCAAGAGGCTCTCGGTTTTGTCGAACCTAGGAATGCAAAAAATTCAAGGTAGGGCGAATACCCATGAATTTATATATCAGATCATGATTGGCTTTCTATAAGACTGATTCTTCTACCATCCTCTACTCAATGACAATATTTGGCCTTGATTTTGACTGTGGCAAGCATCCATTGACTCTTTGAGATGTTGATCTTTTCCAACAGACGTAAAGAGCATTTTTAATGCAATTTTTGTGCTTCTTTAGTCTATGTTGGAGATTTTTCCTTCAACAAATCTACAAAATAACTTTGTCTCTCTAAAAGAGGATCTGAAGGTGTCCCCATTGGGCTCTCCTAGGGTAGCAATTTTATCTTCAATTATGTAGCAACCAGAAAGCACTTCAATTAAATTTCTATAATTAAATTGAATAAAGCTAGGTTATCATTGCCAATATTTTATTGGAAACTCCATCTAGTTGTATTTATTTACCCATCTACACTATATATTCACCTAATTTATTTATGTATCCTCGAATAATTTTATCTAAACTCTATTGGCTCAATAGTTTCATGTTGTGTATTTTCTTGAAATGGTCCCATTCTACTATTAGGGGTGATGGTAGTGGGAGACCTCTCCATTCCATTGTGTTGTTGCACCAATATATAATTCCATTAAGCTTTAAAATTTGCAAACGTTGTAGCTCTTCCTTGAGAGTTGAGAAACAACTACTTAGCAAAGGAGGTTTTCCAAGTATTGGACCATTTAATAAGTCAATATGAGATCCATCTCCTAGAATCTAGGAGATCTTATTTAGGATCAATTACTTGGATTTCATAATATGTTTCCATATTAGAGAGGCTCTAGACCTTGTGTTCAAATTTATTATTAGGTCCATTCCTATTGTTTAGTCTTCATATTTAGGTTTCAAAATCCTTTCTTGTGGGAAATCTAGAGGTTGAGAAAGATGCTAGAAGAGTTTTGTGCCTAGTGCCTTGCTCACATTTTTTTCTTGTATTATTCCTAGTCCCCCTTGATCCATTCCTCTAGCAATTGAATCCAAACTGAATAAATTAAACTTCTTCATTTTTTTCATTATGTTTACTTCCTTGCCAAAGAAATTTTTTTCCCAAACCATCAAGTGCTTGTAGAACACTTTTTGGATCATGGTAAACCAAAAGTTAATATATTAGAAGCATAGACAAGAGTGATTTGATAAATATTCTTCAACCTGCTAAACTCAACCATCCATTACTATATGCTTGTATTTGCTTATATAGCTTCTCAATAGTTGGCATCCAACTATTTCTTGGTTTGAGATGGAACCTTGTTGAAACCCCTAAGTATTTAAAATATGGATCTAGTTCTTCCCTGAATCTAAGTATTTGGGCAAAACCTCTATTATTTATTGGCATTTTATTCATTCTATAAAACTAACTTTATTACAATTAATTAAAGCACCTAAAGCTACTTCAAAGCAATTTAGATAGCTCTTGAATTTTTTTATATCATACTTGGTTTCTTCTCCCAGTTATATAGTGTCATTAGCGAATTGGGCATGTGTGATAGGTCTGGTACCTTGGACAGTTTTGATTCCTTGTAACTCCCTTGCACTTCTCATGCTACTAAGGAGTATATGGAAGCAATATTTTTGAACATGCACCTAAACATACATTTCATATTTTAACATTAATTGTTAGGATTTCATGTAGTTAAGGTGCTTGGTGTTGCTACCTTCGAGCTAAGGATATTATATAAATAATTAGAGGGTGGTAAAAAATTTCACAAATGTTCACTTCACATTGATCCTACTTAAGGAGTGTTATATTGGATATTCTCATAAACAAGTTATAAGGTGCATAGAAAAACTAGTCAAGGAATATAAAAAATATATTTTTTCAAAGCAAGTATATGAATTTGGACCAAGGAGATTACATACTAAATGCAAGTTCTATCAAATCCTATTTAGCCCTATTTTGACTATATTAAGATAAGTTAGTTTCATTTTTAAAGTTGTGAAATAGTTTTGGGGTAATCAAGTGTTTGTTTTGTTGGAGAATATTACATTATTTGGTACATGTTAATGTACCCCCATGGTACCTTTATGGTACAAATGTAAATATGTAATAGATTAGGGTTTGAGTCTATAGTTTAGGAGTGTGATTTATATATGTGTTTATGCATAAGATGTGCATGTGTCATGTAATTATGCGTGCAGATATGTAAAGTGAGAACATGCACAAGTTTCATGTAATCATGTGTGCAAGTGTGTACACAAGTGTCATGTAGTAAAGTGTGCAAGTATGTAAGTAGGAATGTGCAAGTGTCATGGAACAAAGTGTATAAAAGTAAATAAAGAGTCAAGAGTCATGTATACAAGTGGCAATATAAGAAGCCAAAGAGGCATGAGAGGTTTATCTTATGCATGGAATAGGAAAGGTTGCATCTTCCTGATATGTGACAAGAGAAATAATAAAAGAGTCCAAGAGTCACCTTTCTAAGGTTATATTATGGAGGTAAAGCTCCATGTATTGTATCGAAGAATTCATCCAAGCATTGTTTATATTGAAGCTTGTATACAGTTTGAGCAATTCTATTATAATTTTTTCTTCATGTTATTACATGAATGATATTGGCCATTTCTTCTTCGTATTATTGTTATTTACATGAATGTTATGTTAATTAATATTGGTCATTTACATTAAATTGCTCTAACATTTGAGACTACTAAAGATCCTGGATAATGGGACTTGTGATAATCTGGATAAAAAGCCAACATATTTAACTTAGATTACAAGTTGTTTGTATGACATGATGGTGCTTTATTGCAAGATGAGTAGCATGACCAATTCCAAACAATTTAACCAAAATTCTTTCGTTGAAGTTGCCACACTATTGAAGATTAAAAGTTATTTGCTCCATTTGACTTGATAAAGAGAGTTAGATTGTATATGATAAAGCCTTAAATTGTTGTCTATCTCTAATCATATTCAAATTCATTAGGTGCCCCGTGCTTCTTTTTAAGTTTATGATTTTAAAGATCAACATTTAGACTTTTTCACAAACTTGAATTTGTTCAATTGTAGGATTATCCTCCCCTCTACTATCAATATTTGATCCTACATATTTTATCCATATGGATCCATAACATGTCACTTTAAAGTATGACAATATGATTTCAAGGACAAATGCTCAAGTGATAGAACCAACAAGCTTCTAAAACAGGTTAGGATTATCTTTTGATCATAACTCCTCCAAATGAAGTTGACATTTAATACAAATTTAGAGAAATCCTTTTGACCTTATAATAAATGCTCATGATTAATTTATGATCAATATTCCATGATTTTTTTATAGAAATACAAGAAAGAATATTCAAGACCAATGAGTCATGTTTTGGGTGTTTTAGATAATAGTATTGGCATGGCTCTAGCTCAAGAGCCAATAGAATCATAAGCAAATGTGTGTGTATTACATGTAAGAGAGCAATTTTGCATGTCCATAATCTATAGTTTTGTAATTAGCCTATATTGTACATTTCACGAGGATGCCACATAGTTTTGGTATATAAATGTTAGGTATAAAACCAGATTCAACACCTAGAGAGTTAATTGCATTGATTGAAGATGAAAAGTGATGAGAAGCTTGAGAGTTATCTATGTTGAATTGTTGATTTTCAAGCCTTGATACAAACATTAGGTAAAATTTTTAATGATGATGTGTTTGTTCCAATTCTACTATAATAATTGCCACCTATGTTTAGCATTTTGGTGATAACTTTAAATGTTACTAACCAAATTCCCACTTTTAAGACTGAATTTACTTTAACAAGAGGAAGTAATTCGAGAGATGAAGACTAATGATGAATGTGCTCAAGTCATGCATTAAAAGGAAAAGAAGCCAATGTAGTCAAAGAAAGGCAATGTATCCCCTAACAAGCACCATCAACAATAGAAAGACAAAGGGCACAATCAATAACAACACCAAGGATAAGGGAATTATTTACATTCCAATGTCACATATTTCACTTGTGGGAAACAAGGTCTTTTACTTCAAGAGTGTAAGCGCAATATGTTCTCACAAGGTTCTTTGAATAAGAACCAAAAGAGTACATTAGGATCCAAGCAAAAGGGTCCTCACTAACAGAGGAATCCACTTCAACGCCAACATGGCAATGTAGTGGAGGATGTCAAATCTAATGCAAAATGACAAGGTTATGTTTATTTCATTCAATCTCTTAATGTTTCAAAACCTAGCCTAGTTTGGCATATTGATTTGGAGCAACCTGACATATGACAAACCAAAAGGAATGGTTTGTATGTCTTGACCATTCATCTTATCATGGGTGCATTTATCTTGGCAAGAATTCAACATATGTTGTTGCTAGTATTGGTGATGTTCATTTGCATCTTGGTTCTCATAATATAGCCTACCTAAAGTTATTTACATGCTTGGTCTCATAAAGATATTAATATTTATAAATGAGTTGCTTGATCATAGTTGAGAGTTAAATTTTTAAAATAGATGAAAAGAAATTATCTCATTTGAGGAAAAAATAGGTTTAACAATTATTGCCCGTGCAACTAGCATAGGCAAGATGTTTTAGCTTACAATTGTAATGCAAGACAATTGAGCTTTGGCAGCCAAGGTGGATGAAATTGCCACACATTGGCACAGGCAATTTGGACATCTTAGTATTGACCATTTGAAATCATTTTTCAATCATGGGTAAAAGGACCTCCATCATTGTATTTTTTTATATATATCCCAAATTATCTGTAAAGCCTCACTTTTAAAAGTGCTCTATCATTGCTTTAATCGTTCTTCAATTCTTCCATTCATCACCATGTATTTACCAAACATATTAAGAATCCATTGCCATAATTTCCAACATAGATCACAAATATGAGTCAACGTTATTTTCGACAACAATATGCCAAGGTTCTTCCAACATCTTTCATGAGAAGTAACTATAGTTGAAGCATTTACATTAATAATCCCAAATTGAATGTTTTCCTCTTTTGCGTAGAATATTTCATCAATCCAATTAGTTTTTGTTTCTATCAATTGTCCATCCTATTTGCATTTATATCATATCATTGCAATACTATTTGAAGCTCCTATGCAAGAATTTGCAAGACAATCCCCCATATTCCACATATTTTTAAAAGTATCCTTATATTCCTAACTATTTAATTTTGTTTCTTGCATTAAAAGAAACTCAAAACTATAACAAGCTATTACTTAATAATATTTTTTTAGGGTTTTCCACTTTCTTACGAGTGGAAAATTCTTGATTTGACCTAGCTTCTACTATGATATGATCTTCTTGCTTTATATTGAAGTTTGTCTCATGCCCATTTTTTTTTCTCTTTTTCCATCATTTTCACTTTGTAATCTCTTGCCATGTGTTATGTCTCAACATTTTTTTAATCAGGTTATAAGGGATTGAAACATGCCTCATTTGTATTACATCAAACCATATAGTAGTATTATAACAACTTGGCAATTGTGCATGTATCGTTTGGCAAGATTCAAACCTTGGTCTCCTCCTTGAAAGTTAAGGAATCTAATTTGTTGAGCTAATGCCATTCGATTCATTTTTTTGGTTACATAGGAGAGTTCATTACAACCACTATTTTAGTAACTGATAAGCGTAGGATTCAAACCATAGGGTCTACTCCCAACAAACCTATCTGTCTCGTTCTTGTTGACCTGGTGTGAGATTGGGACCATCGGTCGCTCAAGGTTCATATCGTCATCGTCGGTCTGGCACACACTCAGAGGATTTGGATCAGACTACTACCTTTGCAAAGGGTTGGTTTCCCCCAAGGTTTAAACCTAGGTCTCTTCTTGGTAAGTGCCCAGCCACACCTACACTTACCAATCCACCTAGCCCTTGGGGGTAATGCCATTCGATTCATAACTCATAATATTTGTGGCATCAAAATGTAAGGTATTCATAATCCACTTGATTTTATTTTCTTAATTCATTTTTTATTTTGAAGAGGTTGAAAAGCGAGGACATATCAAGAGCCACCCTTCCCGTGGATTGAACTTGAGTCTCCATTAAGAGAGCCCAATGACTCTTGCCATTGCGGTGTCCCTATCAAACAAAGGTTTTGAAATATGCATAGCAACACATTCAAGTGTATGCATCATGCCTTCTCTTCTTAGTAATTGGTCCCCCTAAATTAACTTCCTAAGAGTATTGTTGATATTCTTCAAAACCTCCTTATTGATGAGTTGATAATGAAGCCCAAAAAACCTAATCCACATTGAAATACTTTTAATAGTTTTTGTCTCCACAAAAAAATTCTCACTTCATGTTCTTAAATATAATGCATCTTTGTTCTTAAATGAACGATCACCATCCATTATTTTGTCCCTAATTTCTGAACTGAAGAATAAAACAAGGAAAAATCCTTTTGAAAGAGAAACCATGGAGTAATTTCAATTACAATTCCCACTTTCATTTAATATAATTTTGAATCTCCAAAAGTCTTGGTCAGTCTCCATAGAACTTACATTTATATTGTGTTTGATCATCTCCATCATTAATAACCATTTTTGGTGTAGTATCTACTACCTAGATAGGGTTTGTCATATATTCACTCTTTCTCTTATCATTAATTAGGTCATCTATAAGGCATCCTTACTTCCAACTAAAAAATTTCAAAAGTGACTTCCTGCCATGTTAACTAGATTTTCTTCATCCTTCAATTTTTGAGTTTCTCCTAAGATCTAGAAGAAAGGAATAGGAAGAAGTGGTACTCATTATGACTTGCACTTTACTTCTCACACTTTTTTTTTGTACTTATACTTTTTAAAACAAAAATTAGTCTCACTCACAACTGAAGAACACAAGCTTATACTGAGAGGGGGGGTGAACAATATAAGACCACTTTTTACTTTTCTTTCCCAAATAGTATTAATCAATATAATCAATGGCAATATCAATAGCGACAACCAAAGCAATGCACAAATCTTCACACACAATAGAGACACCAATTTTAACGTGGTTCACCCAATGTGGGCTACCTCCACAGAGAAAATATTTCTTCTAAATATTTCTCAAATAATCTCATGGGAATCCTTCCCAATTACAATGTTTATGGAATTATGTCCAAAGGAGATGTTGATCCCCTAATCTCAAGTTCATGGATCTCTTCCACAAGAGAACTCTTTCCCCTTCTACTCTGGCTAGTGATATTCTAGAAGACTCTGTCTCTCTACTACACTGACTGGTGGATATCTATCCACTTGAAGACTTCTCACTCATATCTGTCTTCAATTGTCCTGGTTGTTGGATCTCTATCCACTGAGACTTTGTCCTCTATATTCTGTCACCTCCAAAGCTCTATCAATAGGTTCACTTAAAACCTTCTCAAATCTGCTCAATAGGTTCACTCAGAACTTGATCAAATTTGCTCAATAGGTTCACTTAGAACCTGATCAAATCTGCTCAATAGGTTCACTCAAAACCTGATCAAATTTTCTCAACAAGTCCATACAGAACCTGTCCAAATCTTCTCAACAAGTCCATACAGAACCTATCCAAATCTACTCAACAAGCTCACTCAGAACTTGTCCAAATCTGCTCAATAAGTCCTCTCTAGGACTTGCTCAAATCTGCATTGCAAGCTTCCACAAAAGCTTACACAAAATCAGTCCACAAGCCTTCTCAAAGACTTACCTCAAATCTGCTTAACAAGCTCACACAGAACTTGTCCAATCTCATAGAATCATAAAGAGAATTGTTAGAGACTCAATATGTTCTATACTCAAATCCCAATCTCAACTCAAATCAATTTCATAGAAGCATAAAGAGAATTGTTAGAGACTCAATATGTTCTATACTCAAATCCCAATATCAACTCAAATCAAGAATATAGAATAGTTTGTTTTATGGAACTTGAACAACCACATGCATCCATTTGACTAGGCTCAATCAACTCAACTCAACCAAGCACCTCAATGAACAACCCTTTCTCACAAACCCTAGTCCAAGCATGTATCAACCAACTCAAAATGTTTCCAACAATGCTCAACCACAAATCTCACATAACAATGATACTCATGTTTTTATCTAACTCAAGTTCAAGTTCTTTGCACAACCAATGGGCTTCAACAATAATGCTTATAAAACATTCTTCACATAACAATGTAACTCATGTTCTTCTCAAACCCTAACTCAGGTTTTTCACACCACTAATGGTTTCAACAACAAAGCTTATAAAACAAGGTTTTAATCACAACTCTCAAACCAAAAAACCATGAAGCATTAAACCAATCACTTTCGAAAAGGAAACCAGAATCAATATTTTTCACTCCAATGATATTTCAAAAATCAACCACCCAAATAAAATCAATGGATAATATTGCTCATACCTTTTTGATGCCTTATGAGTTGTCCACTAAATTTGTCACACTCAACACACTTTCTTTTTCAACTCTCAATAAGGGTTAGAGATCTTGAGTAATAACACAACAATAATATCCAAATAACACCTTATTACTCCTACTTTATTTTAACATCCACCAAAGTTATTTTTAAAGGAAAACCCTTACTCAAAAATAACTTTCACTAAAAAAGAACTTTATCAAAAACCCTTATTACTCCTAACAATTTCAAAAATCACAATTAAAAATAGTTCACAACTCAAACAACCACTATGACCTTATTCCCTAAGGTTATTCAATAAATCAACTAACGAAGCATCTTTACCCCTTATCACTCCACCTTAGGCAATCTAAACAAAAGATTAATAAAAACCTTAATACTTGCCTCAAGGGGAATCCACTAAATCTATCACACTCAACACACTTTCTTTTTCAACTCTCAACAAGGATTAGATATCTTCAGTAATAACACAACAATAATATCCAAATAACACCTTATTACTCCTACTTTATTTTAACATCCACCAAAGTTATTTTTAAAGGAAAATCCTTACTCAAAAATAACTTTCACAAAAAAGGAACTTTATCAAAAACCCCTATTACTCTTAACAATTTCAAAATTCACAATTAAAAATAATTCACAACTCAAATAACCACCATGACCTTATTCGCTAAGGTTATTCAATAAATCAATTAAAGAAGCATCTTTACCCCTTATCACTCCACCTTAGGCAATCTAAACAAAAGATTAATAAAAACCTTAATACTTGCCTCGAGGGGAATCAATGGATAATATTGCTCATACCTTTTTGATGCCTTATGAGTTGTCCACTAAATCTATCACACTCAACACACTTTCTTTTTCAACTCTCAACAAGGGTTAGAGATCTTCAGTAATAACACAACAATAATATCCAAATAACACCTTATTACTCCTACTTTATTTTAATATCCACCAAAGTTATTTTTAAAGGAAAACCCTTACTCAAAAATAACTTTCACAAAAAAAGAACTTTATCAAAAACCCTTATTACTCTTAACAATTTCAAAATTCACAATTAAAAATAATTCACAACTCAAACAACCACCATGACCTTATTCCCTAAGGTTATTCAATAAATCAATTAAAGAAGCATCTTTACCCCTTATCACTCCACCTTAGGCAATCTAAACAAAAGATTAATAAAAACCTTAATACTTGCCTCGAGGGGAATCGAACCCTCATCTTGCCCCAATGTGAACGCCCTAGCCGTAGCCAAGCTGTCGCATGAGCTACGGGCTCATTGGTGAAAAATAAGCGTCGCCCGCTTCTTATCCTTCACCCTCTTCTGCCAAGCAAAAAGTATGCGCCTTGGGCACCTCAACAAAACAAAGCCAAAAATGATGCTTGCGGGAATCGCATGCACAACCTCCTTATCACCAACACCTTTGCACAATCCAAGCTGCAACTAGGCCATGCTGCCCAATGCGTTTTGGGAAGTGGTCGATGTCTCCCTTTAATATTTGCTGCATCACTTAAACGAAAAACATGAGCTCTTTCTTCGCAAATACCAATCGCAAATATCAATGAGCAAGGATGAATGGATAAAAAAATTCAATGGCATATTTATATGCCTTCCCTTCACTTTGGAAACGTCGGCGCTTTTGAAACTTCCCTCATGACGTCGGCGGATAAACTTTTAATTTTAATTTTAAAAACAACAAATATTCTTTTTAAAGATAAAATTAAAGATAATCTTAAGTTTATTAGTTTAGTTATATCAATTTATTAGATCAAATTATTTAGGAGTTAAGTACAAGATATTTTCTGTTATGAAACTCCTGCCAAAAATTAGCCAAAAAAACAAAAAACACCAGGTGCATAAAACAATAGCTGAATGTGAATTGAGAAAAAAATTGCAACCTTTTATTGATTGTCCTGAGGGGGCTGCTTTCTTCAGAGCCTCACTCAATACATTAATGATTCAGGAAAATTCTTCCCTTCTTATAATGCAATATGTAATAAATCAACCCTGGTGTAGAATTAGCCAAAAATAAGTATCAGAGCTATCTGACCCTAACACTAATGATCAAGTGTCACCTTACATACAAAAGAGTTACCCAGGCTAATCATGAACTACACTCTTACGATCAAGTTAATAAAGGTGTTAGGACGTTGGGTCTTAACATTGCCTCCTCCAAAAAAGCTTTGTCCTCAAAGCTGAAGGTGAGTAAACTGTTGCTGAAGTTGATGGAGTGGTTCCCAACTTTCATCATTAGGCTGCAAACCTCGCCTTTGTACTAGAAGATCTGTAATACTGTGGTTGGGGAGCTGGCACAATCGTTTGTCGAGGATATCCTCATGTTCAAGGATGATCGAGCCTTCGTTATCTAAATTAGGAAGTACTTACTGAGCTCAAATGTGCCAACAGAGGGCCTTCTTCAAAAAGGATACATGGAAAACGAGATGTATCTTGGAAGACAGTGGCAGGTCCAGCTTGTATGTAGCAGGTCCATTTTGCTATAATACTCAATAGGGTCCATAAAACTTGGGCAGTAACTTGGACTTCCCTTTATCTTCAAAGATATTTGTTTATAGGGTTGTAAACGGAGAAAAACCATGGCTGCATCAAAGAATTTCCGCTCCAAGCGATGCTGATCTGTGTGTTGCTTCATTCAATTATGAGCCAATGCTATAAGTTGTCTTCGAGCATTTGAAGAAGACTTCCTCCAGTGTTGAGGGAAAAATCGATGACTTTTACCCTAGAATTGCCTAGAAGATATGAGGTGAGAGATGGTGGAGATTGGATTTTATGCAGCTTAAATATTTCCTTCCAAAAATGATTGGCGAAGGTTGGGTAACAGTCATAGACTATGGAAGTCTACGTTCCATGGAGGAGGAAAATTTGGTCAATGAAGGTTTGGGCAACAGTGGAAGTTGTGTGAGGATGGGCTAGTGGACAAAAATGAGCATACTTAGAGACGATCCATGACAACAAGAATGACCAATTTGCCTCCTGACTTTGTCAATCTCCCAATGAAGTCCATGAAGGTGTTGGTCTATACTGTGGTTGGAATTGGTAATGGTTGGAGTGTGCCTGGAACCCAAATTATTTCCCCTTTATGGCGTTGATAAGTCTTGAACAAGCTTTTTAATATCCTGTTTCATTCCTCTTCATAAGAAGTTTCTTTTTGTGTGTTGATCTCAAATGTCTTGTTGAATCTGTAACAATATGTCCTAAATAGTGGAGTTCGCAACAAGCATAATGCGTTCCTTACAATGCAAGTATTGCCCATCCCATGAATACCTTGGCTTGGTTGTAGAGTTGGTGGATAATTGTTGAATGAGCTATTGCATTTGTGTATCCTGTTGCCATTCTTGTTGGACTTTGTGCAACCAATTTGGATGTGGTAAAGACAATTCACAAAGCATCACTTGATCATCAAATTTGTGAGACACATCATTGACTACGACATTCTCTTTCTCTCTTTTGTAGATGATCTCATAATCATAGCCCAATAATTTAGTGAGCCACTTCTATTGTTCAGGAGAATATATCCTTTGATCTAAGAAGTATTTAAGGCTCTGGTGGTTTGTTTTGTTGTAGAAATGTCATCCCACAAGATACGACCACCAATATGTTATTATATATGACATGAAGGATGGCCATCGTTCCCTTTTCATATGTTGATTTTACCAAATTTTTGTCTATGTGCACCTTGTGAAAGTTAAAGGTCTCCTTTCTCGCATGAGTACTGCCTCAATTCCACTTCCAGATGCATCACTTTCAATTGTAAATGGTTTAGGCAAATCCAACATAGTGAGTATGAGAGTGGTGCACATGGTCTACTTTGAGAAATTTAAAAGCCCTTTCTGCTGCTTTGGTCCACATGAATGAATAGTCCTTAAGAAAATTATGGTAATAGCTAGTGAGACCTAGGAATCGTTGCAGGTTCTTGAGGGTCTTGGGTTTAGGTCATTTTTGAATGTCTTCAATTTTTTGAGGATCCACCTATGAAACAATATGACCTAGATGTTTGTCTTCTGTTTGAGCAAAAGTGCACTTGGAATGTTTCGCACAGAGTTTATTTTATGAAAGTAGTTGCAAGGCTTGATCCAAGTGAGTCAAGTGCTTTTCCCAAGTTTTACTACAGATGAGGATGTCATTTGAAGATTATCATATTGAATTTCCAAAGGCAAGGCCTGAAAATCTTGTTCATTAGACTTTGGAATGTGGCTGGGGCATTTGTTAGGCCATAGGGCATGACCTAAAATTCAATGTCTGTGTGTTTAGAAGGCAGTCTTTGTTAGAAATAATGTTTAAAATCATTATATTCAACCTACGTGTAGATCTAGGAACCTTAGACATTTCATTAATAATTCCAAGTATATATACAAAGGTTCTAGGCTATAGATAGCCTAGATGAGGATAGTAAAATATCCTCCTAAAATGTAGCTAACAACATCAACATAATATCGCTAACCACTAACTAGAAGATATTCGCTAACAATGCAAATATCAACCCTAGGGAAAATAAATGTAATAACACCTATTTACCCTAACATCATATGGTAATTACCCAAGTAAGGTAATATTACTCTAACATCCCCCCTTATTACATTATTTGGGTAATGTATATAACTCCCCCCATACAATGAAGGAGAGAAATGAAAGATGTTGGTATGCTGGCTCTTGCTCTGGCTCATGGCTCTGGCTCTGGCTCTAAGTGTACCTCTGGATGAGTACCTCTGGGTCTATCTCTGGATCTGCCTATGAATCTACCTTTGGATCTGCCTGTGAATCTACCTCTGGATCATTGCCTCTGGATCTGCCTGTAGGTCTGCCTCTAGATCTTTGTTACTGGGTTTGCCTTTAGGTATGTCTCTGGGTCATTGCCTCTGGGACTATGACTTAGACTGTCACTGGATCTGCCTCTGGGTTTACCATAGGTTTTACTTTTCTTGTAGAAGCCATACAACATTTCTTTCATCTTGGTCCATTGTGTGAGATCTATCCATCCACAATCGATATGAACCTTGTTGGCCATTTTCACTTTGTACCAACAATTTGAAGAAGAGTGATTTGTACATCCACATGAGTTACAAGGATGTAGTTTTCAACACCTAGCTGCTACATGTCCTGTTCTTCCACAATGACTGCAACGTTGGAGATTTAGGTTTTTCAAACATGGTTTTACTGGTACTTGCTTGTCCAACATAGCCAAGGCCTTCTTTCTTTGGCCTGACATTTGGTATTATAGGAGTTTTAATGCCTTTCCCATGTTTACCTAATATTTCACCATTGAATCCCATTTTGTTCATGAGTTTGGATCCAATGCCTTTGGTGTGTTTTTCAAAACACCCAAGTTCTTCATCTTCATCAATGCTTTTAACAATATGGCATTTGTCACTATTGATGAGATTATGGAGCTCTTTTTGAGGATTTTCAGCTTTTAAGTCACTAGTGTCACAAGCAAAATCTGCCTTTGTGATGAGATCACCTGGGCTACAACTGATACTGCCATGATAGGCATGAGGTTGCTTGTATCACAACAAGCATTGGCCATAATGGGCTTGAGGTCACTTGTGTCACAACAAGCATTCGCCACCATGGGCTGAAGGTCACTTGTGTTACAACAAGCATTCGCCACCATGGGCTAAAGGTCACTTGTGTCACAACAAGCATCTTCCATTAGGAGCATGACCTCTTATTCCTCACTGATTTCCCTTTTCTTTTTACGTTGGGCAATGTCAAGTGAAACAAATGACATGTATATTGCCCTTACAACGCCAATAGGGATTAGAGCACCATTGTTCTGAAGATCTTCACAAGACTCAGAATCTTTGAGAATGGATTTTACACCACTACGTAGTGTGAGAAATGTGTCATCCTCATAAAAATCCATTCCTTCCATCCCTGGTGGAAAGTAAGGACCTTTAACTGATTTTGCAACATCATTAGTTAGTTTTGGGGCATTTTTCTTCTTTGATCTGCCCATTTTTAAGGTGTCGGTCTCTGTCGAAAATGCACCTTTTACAATAGAATTGTGCAAGAAGTTTGACTAAGGTGTCGGTCGCTACCGAAAATGC
Source organism: Wollemia nobilis (assembly GCA_028583015.1). Lineage (NCBI taxonomy): Eukaryota > Viridiplantae > Streptophyta > Pinopsida > Araucariales > Araucariaceae > Wollemia > Wollemia nobilis. Next base: position 2,079,449 of record JAQPPZ010003363.1, on the reverse strand, counting down.
ACCCTTACAAGTCTTCTCCCCCCTTTTGCAAAATATTCTTTGATGGAATTTTGCAAGAAGTTTGACTAAGGTGTTGGTCATTGCTGAAAATGCACCCTTACAAGTCTTCCTCCCCTTTTTGCAAAATATTTTTTTTGAAGGAATTTTGCTAGAAGTTTGACTACGATGTCGGTCGCCGCCGAAAATGCACCCTTACAAGTCTTTCCCCATTTTTTTAAAATATTTCTTTGATGGAATTTGGCAAGAAGTTTGACTAAGGTGTCAGTCGCTGCCGAAAATACACCCTTACTAGTCTTCCCCCTTTGTTGCAAAATATTCTTTGAAAAAAGAAAAGAACTATCCCTCCCTCAAGTACTTCAAGCAAAAATTTGTTGTTATGAAGCCTAAAAAGAGGTTTTACCTTGTCTTCTAGGCAAATTTCAAACATTTCACCAAAAATTCCCCCCTTATTACAAGTACTTAAAGAAAAATATTTGTTGTTATGAAGCCTAAAAAGAGGTTTACAATGGTGCTGCCAAGGTTTACAAATTTGAACCCTTAGGTAATTTTTGAAGTCTTCCCCCTTTAGTGCAAAAGATACAAAACTTTGTCTCCTAGGCAAATTATCAAAAAAAAGTTCACCAAAAAACCCCCTCTTATTGCAAGTACTTCAAGCAAAAATTTGTTGTTATGAAGCCTAAAAGAAAAGGTACAATTTGATGATTTCTTCCTTTCTGATTGCCTTTACAAGTTTTATCCCTTATTTTTGCAAAAAAAAATCTTTTGATGTAGAAAGGAATTATCCCCCCCTTAGTGCAAACAATTGCTACTTTGAAGGTTCCTTATCTCACCAAAATGTTCTCTGTCGATATACCCAAATGAGTATTGAAAGAGAATTCACTCAAAAAGATATTTAATGACACCTGCCTAAAAACCCTTCTGAAGAAGGATGATCAGTTTGAGGAATTTAAGCCAAACAAGAAGAGTGAATTTAGGGTATTTTATGGAGTGAATATCAAAATAAAAATTGGCTCTACCTGTGCAATAAATTGCACAAATGGGTGTAAAATTTGGGGTCTTAAGTGCTTTTGATTTTAACTTAAGATGTAATTGCAAAAATAGGAATTAAATGCAACATACATACAAAAGTGCCCACAAATTTTTAACACTTAGGTGTCAGATTCGATCGAAAATGCACCTATTTTTACAATGCCAATTTAAAAAGGTGTCGAATGCAATCGAAAATGCACCTTTATTACAATAATTTTTGCAAAAAGTTTTGATTTTGTGTTTGCAAAAATTTTGATATTCAAATTCCCCCCCTTGTGTTACAATTTTGCAAAAAAGAATCACAATTTCTTTGATTTTCCCCCCTTTGTTTTGCAAAATTAACAAGGTAGCACACCTTTCAAGATCAAGTCGACACACGACTTGCGTTTGAAAGGCAATCCAGAACTAGTCAACACATGACTTGGTATTGGTGGACCCTTAATTCTTCAATACTCAAAATTGGTAGGTGCATAAGGATTAAATGACTCTCTAATCCTAATTGGACCATAGCTAAAATCCAAACCTGCCAAAGGATTTTTGTAAGAATTAAAATGGGGTAAACTCTTTCTATGCCTTCTAAGCATACGATGAAAATTGGATCGAGTGGTTTGACGTCGGAGTTTGTTCCTCCTACGATTGATCCTTAGATGACGAAGAGTCTTTGAGATCCAAGGTCTATTCCTCATGAGATTTTATGTGGAAAAAAATCAAAACTCTTACTCTCAAAACTATTTCTAGAAAGGGTTTGAGAAAGTTTTAGATCTCCCTAATTTGCAAAAAAAATGTGCTATTTTTTGTGTTACATTCCTCAATTTGAGAAAACAAGAGCACTAGTTTGTGTTTGATTTTTTAAAAAAATAGGCCTCCTTGCTAGTGCGGCAAAATGAATATTGCTACGCGTGGGATTCGAGTGTGCAACCTCGTGCTCCTCAACGCCTTAGCGGTGACCGGCTTGTCGTCTCGGTTGCCGCTCAGGACGAGTTCGAAAGAGCACAACCTCAATGTTATCGGCTTTGCCGGCATTCAGTTGGAGAAACAAAAGTTTCTGGGACTATTGTCCCACGTGCATCATATAGCTGCAATTCGGGGTGTTTAAAACGAACAACTCCCCCTTTTTAGTCAATTGCCTGCGGGAAATCGACCTGTGAAAACTGGTTTTGTTGCTCGCACCAGAGGAGGAATAGATGTCGCCACGTATCCATGCACGTCGTTCGATGATGCACCACATGTCCACACCACATGTCATTCGATGATGCGCCACATGTCCACACCACATGTCATCCAATGTTATGCCACGTGTCCACACCGTTTGATGCACCACATCAACACCTTGGGGTGCGTGCTCGCCAAGTTAGCCGCCTTGTCATCGTACCACGTTAGCCTTGAAGTACAGGTAGGGTCAGATCTGAGGTCTTGGGATTCATGCCTGGTTAGGGTGAGTTCCAGGGAGTCTGCTGCAGATCCCGATGTTGTCGGCTTCAGTCAGAGGTCGCCTGATCGGAAGGATCAGATCGCTATCCACCAATAGTTTCAAGGGGTCGCCAGCTTCTAGGTTGTCGAAGCTGCCATATCGTGTGATCTGTTAGGGGTATCAGTCGTGGGTTCGTGCCCCATGGTGGGGGACAACCATGTTGTCAGTTTTATCAGTGCTATCAGTGGACAATAGTCTATTGTGCTATCAGTGGACAATAGTTTGCTATGCTGTCAGTTGCTTGATAGGGGTTGGCCCTAAAATTTTGAGTAGCTCGCAGGTGGAGGCAGCAGATCGTGTTTGTCAATTTAGAACACCAAAAACATTGTTCGAAAAATGCCTAGGAGTTGGTAGGAAATTCTTTAGATTTTATACCTGCAAGAGGAAACACAATAACAGAAAACAAAAACAACACAAGTGACACAGAGATTTATGTGGAAATATGCAATGTGCAAGAAAAACCACGGGGCAATGGCAACTTCTCCTTTTATTATTTTCAGCAAAACTTTACATTCATGTTTCTCAATGTTTCAACAACATTACATATGAAAGGGATCACACCCCTTTTATAGAGCAGAAGGAAGACTCAAACTATTCGTTTACTCTCCCGATAGAACTCTCCAAAAAACTATTCGTTTCCTCTCCTTGAACCTATTTGTCTTCTATGTTAGATGTCTATCAGGACGTCTACTTGGTTAGACGTATGGCAGCCTAGACGTTTTGCCTAGACGTCTACCAGCCTAGATGTCTAGCCTAGATGTCTGGCAGCCCAGATGTCTAGCCTAGACGTCTACTAGCCTAGACGTCTAGCAGCCCAGACATCTAGCCTAGACGTCTAGCCTGCTACCTAGATGTCTGTCCTAGACGTTTAGCAGGTTAGACGTCTAGGCTGCTGCCTAGATGTTTGACCCAGATGTCTAGCAGGTTAGACGTCTGGCCTGCTGTCATCCTCTTTTTTGCTACGTGTACTGCATAGTGACTTCACTTCCTAACATTCTCCCACTTGAAGTCAGTATTCAGGAATTCTTCTGCCAAAGATTTTCATCCAGTGCCAATTGCCCAATGCTGCCCTTTTTACCTTTTCAACAAGCCCAAAGAAGTTCTACACCACTCAAACTTCTCTACCTTGACCGGCTTTGTAAGCATATCTACAGGATTCACTTCAGTGTTGATTTTCTGCAACAAGATCCTACTTTCTTCCACCACATTTCTTTTAAAGTGGTACTTGACATCGATGTGTTTCGTGCGATCATGGAATGTTGGATTCTTCACTAGCTGAATAGCACTTTGGCTATTATAATGCAGCGTAATTTTCTCCTGCATTACCTTGAAGTCACCCAACAATCACTCTAGCCAAATTGCCTCTTTGCTGGCATGAGTTGCTGCAATGTATTCTGCTTCAGTGGTTGATAAAGCCACAATAGACTGCAACTTAGAAGCCCAACTCATCGCTCCTCCAACAAGAGTGAAGGTATATCCTATGGAACTTGTCGTTATACCAAAAGCTTGAACTGTTGGTATCCGCTACAAGCCAGGGTGTTAACCTCGAGAGGCTATTAAACCATGTCACGATTCCCGAGGAGGGACACTGGCGATTAGTCCAACAATCCCCCTCCCAACGTTACCCGAAGGGAATCAAACCCGAGACCGACTCTGATACCAATTGTGGAACTTGTCGTTATACCAAAAGCTCGAACTGATGGTATCCGCTACAAGCCAGGGCGTTAACCTCGAGAGGCTATTAAACCATGTCACGATTCCTGAGGAGGGACGCTGGTGATTAGTCCAACAGAGAGTACAATTCCACTTCATGAAATAGTTCCTCATTATTGAATGCATTCCTCACTATTTCATCCATGTTTTTTTTAAATTATCCTTTGAGGTAGAATTCCTTAGAGCTCCTTAGAGTTTTGAGAATGCCTTGAGAATCTTAATGCTCAATCAATGAAATTTAGTTTTCCCAAATCACTAGGTAGAGTATCTTTCACTTCTCAAGTAATTAGAACAATTTTTATGGAAGTTTTGAATTTCAAAACCCTTGTAGTTGTTTGTCTTATGACTCCCAAGTTTTAAGTATATGTTCAACCTTGGTAAGAACTTTTCAATTTTACAAGTTTTATAAAATGGCTTCTATCTTGGAAATGTTTGAATGTATTGTGTCTTTGATAGTATGCTTAGTTTTCCTAGTTTGGGTTGAATACCTTTTGTCTTCCTAATGTTCAACTTCAATTTCTTCTCTTATATTTCCCTCATAATTAGTAAGTAGAAAGTTAAATATAAATGATGATGTACCTTCAAGTTTTAATAAGGTTATTTTCCTTAAATACCTTTCAGTTGGATTAACGTCTCATAAATTAATGTAAGAGACTAATGTAAAATGCAATTTCCAACTTTCAAGTAATTAATGGTTTTGCTTCTTTAATCCTTCAATTCTCAATGGAATAATTTTCTAAATTTCAATAGTTTAATTTTTGGTGTAGAACTCCTTATATCTCCCTAATGTAGAAATTTAGAAAGTAATAATATTTGCAAACTAATATTTCAATTTTCCAATGTTGAAAACCTTATATCTCCAAATTAATTATTTGCAAACTAATATTTCAATTTTCCAATGTTGAAAACCTTATATCTCCAAATTAATTATTTGCAAATATTTTAATGTTTGAATCTCATACAGTTAGTAATATCTTTTAAGATATACTCCCTGTTGAGTGATAATTTTACCCTATTGCAAAATCACACTCACAATTAGGATTTTGGTTAGAAAACCTCTCTTGCAAAGAAATTGAAATTTCTCCAAGGTTCCTTTTACTTTATGTGTCAAAATAAATGCTTAGAATACCTTAGTGATTTGCAAATAACTGTTAACAAGGGGCCTATGGTTAAAATTATTTGCCATGCTTTATATCAATGAAAGGGCTTGAGTTCCCTTATGTGCAAAAATAAAATATGAATAAGTGCTTGAAATTGATCCTAATTCATTTTATCTTTGATTTATCAAAGTGATTTACCCATGAATATCTATTAGCAGATTCCTTTTATCTTTAATTAAAATGTTCTGTTGGCAGGTGTTGTGGAAATCCACTTTGTTTTATCTTTGATTTAATGTGAAGTTAGAGTTAGTACTTGTTAGCAAATTTTGTTTATTTCAGATTAAAATATGTTGTTAGCAAGTGTTGTGGAAAATCACTTCATTTTTTTTACCCACGTGTTGTAGGTGAGTTGGAGAGGGTAGGGTAATCCTCCAAGGGAGGTCCTTGGTTTGAATATCCACCCTACCAAATGCACATCGGGTACCCAAAATCTAGTTGATAATGTTGGTGCGATTAGGGTTGAGCGTGACTCCCGGGTGATTTTGACGGTGTAGAACCCTCTGGTCGTGGTTTCTCAAACCAAGGCGGCATTGTAAGGGGTTTTTTTCTAAATTAAAAAAACACCCACATGTTGTAGGTGAGTTGGAGAGGGTAGGGCAATCCTCCAAGGGAGGTCCCTAGTTTGAATCTCCACCCTACCAAATGCACATTGGGTATCCAAAATCCAATTGATAATGTTGGTGTAATTAGGGCCGGGTGCGACTCCTGGGTGATTTTGACGATGTAGAACCTCATGATCATGGTTTCTCAAACCAAGGCGGCCCTATAAAGGATTTTTTTCTAAATTCAAAAAAAAAAGGAGGGGCGTGAGGTGATGGAATGAGAGGACATTTTTCGTAGGACTGCCCAAACTACCAAACTTGTTTTGGCCATATTTCACTCATCCGGACTCGGATTGAGCTAAAATTTTGAGGGTAGATGCCTGAAAAACCCTAGAACGTCTCCACCAATTTTTAGATCATTTGGAGCAACACAGATCCTAGCGCATCCCTATGTGTGAACAAGATTTTTGGCAAGCGATTGTGCAAGGGTTTCATCTGGGTTGAGTGCAAGCAGCTCCAGAGGTTGGTTTTCGGGGCCTTCGGGCCCTAGCGGCCAATATTTTTGTGGTTTCTGCTCAAGATTTTAGCAGGATATGTTGCAGGGGATCCAAGATGGGTTAGAAATCTATCTTTCAATAGATCTTCATGATGTGAACTTGATTGACAATGACTTCCAATTTGTTGCACAAAAAAAAAGTGAAAATCATACCTTTCCACGACGTCTAGGGCATGGATTAAAGAGATCACGAAACAAGTTTCAAGCAGTTGATCAAAAAATGGCTCAGATCTCAAGTGAATCTGGTGCTAAGGTGCACCCACAAAATAAATCCACTATGGAAACCCTTGTCAAGGGTAAGAATTTCCAAGACTCAACCCTAAAAATGAATTTTAGGGATGCCCTTCATGGTGGACAACCTCAACCTAATGCTAATATTAATCTTAGGGCTTCTCGTAAACCTCTAAGAATGCCTAATATGGATCCTAGGAAAATGGAGTCAGGATGTCTTAAAGTAGTTGATGGAACTCCTATTGTTAAGCTTGATATGGGTAACATTCAGACTAGCATTGAAGATCTGGAAAAAAGAGGACTAATTTGTCATTTCGTGGGTTTTCATCCGAGCCTATCTGCTTTCAAAGTCTGGGCTGCAAAAATTTGGAAAACTAAAGGTGAGTTACAAATATCTATTTATCCAAATGGTTATTTTCTTGTTTTATTTGCTAATAATGAAGATAGAGAGAAAACATTTCAAGGGGGTCCCTGGTTCTTTGGAAGGGTAGGGCTTTTCATGAAGCCCTGGCATACTAAATTTAAAGTCGAAGAAGAGATGCCTTCTACAGGTCCCGTGTGGGTTAGACTCTTTGGCCTCCCAATTGAATTCTAGAATTCGACTATTTTTTCTTCAATTGGAAACTCTTTAGGAACTTTTATGATGATTGTTGATTGTACTAAAAAATTTGAACATATTATTTATGCTCGGATTTGTGTTTTAATGGATTTTGACAAACCCCTACCTAAAAATATCACATTACAATTTGGGGAGGACACTTGGGAGCAAGTAGTGGACTATGAGAACATTCCTTTTCATTGTAGAATTTGCCATGAATATGGTCATTTGGCTAGTGTTTGCCCAAATAAAATTCCAGATCAAAAGAAAGAAGATATAAACTCAATAGGTTTCCAAATGCCTAAGAAGAAGAACACTCAAAAAAACTAGTTATGAAGGATCAATCTAAGTTATCTGCTAATATGTTTGAAATTATTTCCACAAATGATGTCCCAAGTGAGGAAGAGGAAATAATGGAAACATAAATCTTAGAAACACAATTTAAATATGAAGGGAAGAACTCAGAGATAAACCAACAAATCAAAGGTTTTCAATAGAAAAAAGGGAGAAAATATACATAAGAAAAACAATATTTTAAATGTTAAAACTTCAAATAATACAGGTTCCAATATAGACTCTGTTGAACCTTCTGGTAACACTTTGGTTGTGTACATGCATTCTTCAAGGTTAGAAGCCATCTCAGATTCAATTGGAGTAAGTCAAGAAATAGGAAAAAAATTGAAGATGGATTCTAATCAAAAGGTAGGTCGTAAGACCAATCAACATCATATGGTAAAAGAAGGTGAAAAGCTTGTAGAGGAAGGTAATATTAATACCCTTCCCAACTTTTTTAGCCCTAGTATTAATGAAGATCATCACTTGGAATATTAGAGGACTCAAAGGGAGTCTTTCAAAACAAAATGAAATTAGAAGAATGATTCAGATAAATCATCCACATCTTGTTTTCCTTCAAGAAATGAAGATGTCAATAGAGGAAATGGAATCAATTGCTAGTAAAATTTGGCCAGCTGGAAAAGTGGTTTCCCTCAGTTCTCAGGGGACTTCTGGTGGCATTGCTTGCCTTTGGGACCCAAAAGAGGTAGTTATTCACCATATGGTTGGCAGTTGGGGTCTTTTGGCTATAGCTATTCAAAGTAGACATTCCAACCAAATTATGCTCTGCATTACTGTTTATGCTCCGACTACTTTGGAGGAAAAAGAAGATAGTGGAAGGATATAACTTATATTATCTCTCATTTTCCTGAATCTTGGATCTTGATCGGAGGAGATTTCAATACCATCCTCTCTCTGGATGAGAAAATGGGGGAAATAGAAATTTGGATAGGAGCACTGACCTCATGAGCGAATATATTGCAAACCTCCATCTTGTGGACATCCAACCAGATAATGGCCTTATGACTTGGTCTAACAGAAGGCAAGGCTTAGCTTGTATAATGGAGAGATTGGATAGGTTCTTGCTCTCTGACAATTTCTTAATCCATGGTCACATTCCTAAAGTGAAGACTCTTAACAATGTTGGTTCGGATCATTGGCCAGTCATGGTGGAAATGTGGAAAACCAATGTGAGTTTCTCTCCTTTTCGATTTTAGTTAATGTGGCTTAGAGATAGTTCCTTTAGACCTCGAGTGCAACAATGGTGGAAGGAAGGTAAACCTAGGTATGGGACTAAGATGTTCTATTTTTCCAAAATATTGCAATATATTAAATCCAAAATCAAGACTTGGAACTGGAAGGAGTTTGGGGATGTTCATAAAAAAATATGAAGTTATTGCTCAACTTGAAAATTTGAATAAGAAAATCCATTTAGATGGCCTCACAGAGAGTAGAAGTGCAGATGAAATTAATCTCACAACTCAGTTAGAGGAATGGGAAAAAAGAGAACTCTTATGGAAGCAAAAATCTAGAATTCAATGGCTCAAAGAAGGAGATCGAAACACAAATTTCTTCCACAAATATCTTCTAGCTCGAAGATCTCACAACTTTATTTCTTCCCTGAAATCAGATTCTGGAGATGTTGTCTACACTTGGGATGGCATGAACTCTATTGTTGTCAATTACTTTTCCAATATTTTTGTTGCTACTCCTCTTGACTCGACTTCTCAACAAAATGTTCTTCAAGCAATCCCTTCTCTTATCACTTCTGAGGATAACTCTATTTTGACTGCTCTTGTTACTATCAATGAGCTTCAACAGGTAGTTTTTAAAATGCAAAAAGGGAAAACCCTAGGTCCTGATGGTTTTCCCATTGAGTTCTACCAAGAGTTCTGGGATATCCTTCATGTTGATTTATTAGAGGTGGTGGAAGAAGCTAGGAAAGCCAAAGAAATTTTGAAGGTTATCAATAAAACTTATATTACTCTTGTTCCAAAAGCTCAAGAGGTTGATCATATCTCAACTTTTAGACCTATTGCTTTATGTAATGTTCTTCTCAAAATCATTACTAAGATCATGGCAGAAAGGTTGAAGCCTCTTTTGCATAAGATTATTTCCCCTGAACAAGGGGGTTATGTGGAAGGGCATCAAATAGTGGATGAGATAGTTCTTGCTCAGGAAGCCATCCATTCCATGGATATGCAAAAATCTCCTTCCATGTTCATTCGGTTAGACTTATCCAAAGCTTATGATAGAGTGGATTGGCACTTCCTTATCAAAGTTTTGAGGCAATTTGGTTTCTCTCAGGATTGGATGGATTGGATTATGGGATGTATCTCTTCAGTTTCCTACTTAGTTCTTATCAATGGTAGGCCTTCTCAGTTGTTCCCTGCTTCTAGAGGTATTAGGCAAGGTGACCCCCTATCCCCTTATTTATTCATCATTCTTGTTGAATGCTTGGGTAGGACTATAACCAAAAAGAGAGAAAACAAAACCCTTGAGGGAGTTACCATTGCTCATGGAGCTAGACCTATCTCTCATCTTCAATTTTTTGATGACTCTACTCTTTTAGGTAAAGCTACAGTTAAGGAAGCTTCTAATATTAAGCAAATCATTAGCTATTTTTCTAAGGCTATCGGGCAATTGATCAATGAAGATAAATCTAAAGTCATTTTCTTTCACTACTCTGCTAGATAGGAATCCATGGTCTTGGATAAATTAATATATAAGAAGACCTCCCTTCCGATCACTTATTTAGGTATTCCCATCAATATTCAAAGATAAAAAAAATATTGGAATTGGTTGTTGGACAAAGTCAAGAAGAAAATTGGAAAGTGGACCAATAGGTGGCTTTCTTCTGGGGTAGAATCACCTTGGTAAAATCAGTCCTTCAAGCTATTCCTATTTATGTTTCTACCATGTTGAATATCCCAAAGGTTGTTCTTTGAGAACTGGATCAAATCAGTCATCGGTTCCTCTGGAGTGGTACTAAGGAGAAAAGAAAATGGGCCTTGGTGAAATGGGACACTTTATGTCTTCCTAAGAATGAAGGGGGTTAGGATTTTGGTCTGCTATTAATAACAACAAAGCTTTAGCTGCTAAATTATATTGGAGGATTTTGCATAACCCCAATGCTCTTTGGGCCAATAATCTCCATGCTAAATATGTTGAGAACAAAAGTCCTGAAGACCTTGTTCGCTATCAATTGCCTACCAAAGGTTCTCCCATTTTAGCAGTTCTTAAGATTGGTGAGGATTTGATAAAGAAAAAATTATTTTGGATCATTCATAATGGTCAACAGGTAAATTTTTGGATAGATTCTTGGGATGGTCACAAGCCTTTGATAACTCAGTTTCCTGATTGGAGGCCTTGGATGGAGGAGCTTCACCGAGCTAACTGGATAAAGGTGGCTAATTACTGTCGGTACCATACTGGTAATTCAGAGGTTGGTAGATATTGGATCCCTATTGAGGACTGGCCTATTCAAATCCCAGAAAGGCAAAGACAAGATATCCAATGCATCCTTCATATGAGATCTCTCTCTTGGTCCCATGAAAAATATTGTTTTGGATGGAACAACACTACTAAGGGTGAGTATTCAGTTGCTCAAGGTTATTTGGCCTTATGCCATAATAATCCCAACCAATCATCTGACATATTTTCTCAGTTGTGGGCTCAAAAGCTCTGGCCTAAGGTGAGGTTCTTTACTTGGCTTTTATTGCATCGTAGGGTGCTTACTGGTGAGCAACTTATGAAGCATGGTTTTCATGGCCCTTTTAGATGTGAAATGTGTGGAGAGAATGTGGAAACTCTCAACCATATTTTTATTGAGTGTACTTTAGCCTCTGAGCTATGGAGGAGAATGGCCACTTTACTTGGCTTATAATGGTCCAATTTTTTTACTTTTGAACAACTTTGGAGGGATTGGCCTAAACAAGAGGGTGTTGATCATTTTATTAGGCAGTTAGTTTGGATGGGTTCTACCATTCTTCTTTGGAATATCTAGAATGAAAGGAACAACCAAATTTTTAATCAAGATAGGAAGGATATTCACTATATCTGGCAAAAGACCATTGCCAACTTAGTTGAATCAGTCCAACAACTCCTTAATCACCCCCAAAACTCCCACCAAATATGGGATCAAGTGATGCAAAGATTGAAGATTAACTCTTCTAAGGGCAACCAACTTAAAGGGAATGTGAGTAATTGCAATATGGATAGAACAAGGAATTGGCAACCTCCTCCTAAGGATTTTGGAAAATTCAATACTGATGGAGCCTCTAGAGGGAACCTTGGAAAAGCTAGTGCGGGAGGAATTGGTAGACTTTCAGATGGCTCCCTGGTTTTTACTTTTGCTGAGAATTTGGGTATTCTATCCAATAACCTTGTTGAGGGGTATGGTATCCTTAGAGGCCTTCAAGAGGCTACTAAGGTTGGATGGGAAAAGGTGCTAGTTGAGTCTGACTCTCAACTCATGATTAATATTTTGAAGACTCCTAAGAATCATAAGGTTGATTGGAGAATAAAAAGAATTATTGAGAAGATTCAGTTAATCCAGATGGGATTTTTGAAAGTTGATTACAATCATGTGGTCAGAGATCAGAACAAGAGTGTTGATGCTTTAGCTAATTGGGCTTTGGACAAAGGTGATCTTACTTGCTACGACCACCCTCCTAGATGGTGGGCTTCACAAATAAGGGAAGCTCTTCTTTCTATCATTTCTTTGGATGGCTCTAGTTCTTGAGGTACCTAGTTTCTTCTTGCTTTATTTTTGCTTCTCTTTGGTTCGGTCAGGGTATTTTAGTTCCCTAGCTCAAACTAATATTTCTTTTGTTTCCTCTGTTGATTCTTGCCTTAAAAGTATTTTGGTCTAGAAAGGTCATTGTTGTGTTCAATTTTTTTTTTTTTTTAGTTTTTTGAGGTGTGTGTGTGTGTTTTTTGTTTTGTTTTGTTTTTGTGTTTTTTGTTGTTGTGTTTTTTTTTTTTTTTTTGTTGTTCTTGTGTTTTTGTTGTTCTTGTTCTTGTGTTTCTGTATGTTTGTGTTAATTGGTGTTTTTGTGTTTTGGTGTGTGAGTGTTTTCTATGTTTTTGTTTTTGTTTGTTGTTTGTTGTTGGTTGTTTTTTTTTATATTTTTAGGTTTTGGTTGTTTTTGTTTTTCATGTTTTTGTTGGTTGTGTCTTTGTAGCGTTATGTTGTTTTTGTCATGTTTGTGTTTTGTTATGTTGTTCTTGTGTTTTTTCTGTGTGGTTCGTGTTGTGTTTTTTTATCTTATTGTGTGTGTGTTTGGTTGTGCTTTATCTTTTCGACACACTCAAGGAGCATGTTTTTTATCTTATTGTGTGTTTGTGTTTGTGTGTTCTTGTTTTTTGTTGTTTCAGGTTTGCTCCTTGAGTATGTCAAAGGTGGTAGGCCAGGTGCGAGCCCTAGGCGATTTTGGTGGAAGAGATACCCCTGCCTCCTTGGGTCTTACCCGAAAGTGGCATCCCTTCTGGGATGTTTTCCACAAAAAAAAATGTGAGATTGGAATTAGTAAATTCGAATGCAAATTTTATTTTTATCTTGGTCTTAGTTGATAAAAAGCAATGCTGAAAATTTATGAAATGCTTATTTTCTTTTATTATTTTGAATTTAAATGTTCTGCATAAAAATGAAAACCCTATGGAGTGTGAAAAATAAATACTTTGAAATCTCAAAATGAAAGCCTTAAACAACAAAAAAATATCCAAATAATTTAATGTATTAGCATTAAAGAACAAAATTATTTGGATATCTAATTACTTCAAAAATCCTAACTTTAATGCAAAAATTATAAATTCGTTAGGATTTTAAGTGCTTGATGGAACATAAAATGAAATAACAAATAAAAAATAGCAAAATATAGGGTTAGAGAAATAAAATTTTAAATCTGGAATATGGACCAAAATATAGAAAATAACCAAAGAAAAACTACTAAAAAACTAATTCGGCTATGCTGCAGAAAATGTTAGATCTTGGACATGAAAAAAAACCAAGTTAGACCTGCATCCACACAATCTAAAATCTAGTTATGGCGAGAGTCTAAGGATTAAAATTGCATTAAAACATTCGAATGATGCTACCATATTCATGCATAAAACACCATTAAATAGTTCTAAAACATGTGAAGAAAAATATGCAATAAAAGCTTTATTGTGTTCAAAACCTCCTTTTCTGCATACAAATGTGAAACCGAAATGTTGGTAGTAGTTTGAGAGCCTTCCAATATTCTTCTACACCTCTTGTTCCAAAAATTTTCAGCCCTTGTGCATCTGCTTCAACGAGCTCTTAAATTTTTCCAATTGACTGTTTGTTTCATATTTTCCTTGGTGGGCAATCTTTCACTCCTTTTCGTTTCAATTTTATCTTGCTTGACTTCAAAATGCCCTACTTAGTAACCACAAACCCTCGTCATTTCCCCTGGTTTTCCTTGTAAGGGTTCTCCATTCCATCCCCTCTAGAGGATAAATGCTTATTGGTCATACACACAAGGACAAGACCTCCTCCATACACGTATAAGTCCTTTGAATCTAACCCAATTTTCTTCATCAAGTACGGGTTCGTGAACACCCAAGAGACGACATCCAAATCTGTCACCTCCGATGGAATGTATGAATACTAGCAAATAAACGTCCATTTATCTTCATATTCTTTTTATTTCCTCTAATTTCATGATGCTCTTATTCATTCTCTTTTCTCCCCTTATGTGGACTCATAATGTTGCGTTCTGTTCTCTTTTCTTTACCAAATCTTACGTTTATCTCCTAGTGGATAATGCTCCACTGTATATATTTTCTCTTTATGAGAGTGTTGTCGCTTGTAAAAGTTTTGCCTTCACGCTCTTTACTTTAATGAACACACACGTTGAAGACCACCATGGTGGCAATGGGAAGCACATCCCACTTGCTTCTTCGAGCTCCGTAGCACCCCATAATTACACCTAGTTTATTCGAGTTATGAAACCCCTGTATAATTACCATACCAAACATCCAACCTAGAACTCCTGACAAAAACACTCCATTCATTTTTAAAAAAATTGATAATTTTTTTTTTATGCTGCATACTGCGTCGTTTACACCCATGGTACCCACAATGTAGCACCCAACACTTAAACTTGGTCCATGCAGGTATCAAAACAGCATCTTGTTGTTGTTATCTATTTTCATACATAGTTTACTTTATTTAAATTACTATCTGTGTCACTGTGAATGACTACCACCAACCCTACTCATCATTTGTGCGTAACACCTTGAAATTTTCTCTTGACCTCGTGGACCCATGTAGGTGATTTTGTGGAATAAGGATGCTATTACTCTTAGAATATACGAGTTGTAATTTCTACCTCAAAATGCTACATGGTTGCAAATCATTGAGTACCACAATATCTTATCAAACACATGTCATAGTAATCGCACTAGCAGTGACTCAGAGTAGCATGATATCTCATCTATTAATACACATCAAATGATCGAACATCATGCATGAATATTTAGAAACTGACTGCATCTGATACATCATCCATGATCTTGCTATTTCTTAAACCCAATCCACCATTGGCCTGCATGGTGCAAACCTCCCCTAATCTCATCAAAAATATTTCATCTATCCCATGGACACCGTCATAACCATCATTACTATCTTTCTTGAACAACGTGCTACAAAACTTTAAAAGATAATCTCGACACATAAAATCAGTCACCAAGTTTCCTCTCAATGAATTTACAGTCAAGACATTTAGAGTGTGAAAAATGGTAACACCTCAACAAGCACTACTGAGTATACGTAAATTATTTCCAATTGAACAATGTCAATTTTACCCAAAATCATTAGGTGAACATGTAGTTTGTGATGCGTAAGATTCCATATGACCAATCCTTGTCATGTCATCGTGTGTGGTTGTCCTTCTACCGTGGTAGGCATCACATTGTCCAGGCTATATCCCATCACTATGTCCTCCTAATTTGTTCATTCGATCAGTGTCACCCCGTCCACCAACATCTACACCTATCCAAGTCAGTGACATCGGGTGCCACATCACTGTTATCCTTATTCACTGTGTGGATCCTCTGTGTCGGCTCCCATTTTTATCCCTTGCATATATAACATAGCCTATTAATCCTTGTAAATATTGACCCTTAACTTTAAACTATTCTAAATACGAAATCTTAATGCACAACATTAATAAACACTATTTAATCTAAATTACGATATAACACACCAAATCTACCCAAAAAATATCTAAAGCACTATCATGCTACACATTAATTCAAAAAATTAAAGCAACGAAGATGAGAATTTATTTCTCATATTTTGTTTTATTTTATTATTATATTATTATTTTTTATTTATTTTGATTTGTTGTATTATTTAATTAATTTCAAATGTTTAGATTATTTTAATTCAAAAAATTTTAAATTAACCAACAACATTGTACATACAACCCACATAACAAAAAAAACCCTAAAAAGAACACAAGCCTATTAAACCTATTCCAACCCTAGACACTTCAAATGAAAATGAAAGGAGACACTAACCAACATGAACCTTGGAACCTAAACTCCTGGGAATGAACCTATCAAAATTATCACTCAAAGACAATTAAAATTTCCAAGACTCAAAATTTAAGGTGGGTCCCCAAATTTGGGGTAAGTTGTGCAATGGCCACAACAAATGACGACTTTGCTGGGAAATTCTCCTGAGCATTTTGGATGAAGAACCCAATATGAAACCAAGAAAACCAAAGATCAGCGAAATAATAATTATTTAGCAATATCCATAGAAGATGGGGGTAGATAGCTTTGAATGAAAACAACTAAACCATTTGCCTTAGCTCATTTTGCATTCTTGAAACAATCAAGATTCCACCACCTGTCTTGCATTTAGGTTATAGAATGTTACTCATAAAATGTGCCTTTGCATTACTCCACTGCCAGCAAAACTTCTATAGCCCTGATGAAAATGACCTTGATCTCTTCTAGACCTTGCTCTACTGCTATCCAAGCATCCATAGCCCCGGTAGAGATTATCCAAACCACCAAGGCATTAGGTTAATTTTGCATTTATTTTTTTCTTTTTTTTTCTAGACATTGCTCCACTGCTAGCCAGGTGTCTATAGCCCCGGTGGAGATGACTTTGATATTTTGATTGATTTGGCTCTTCTTTCCTTCTCTCTCTTTTTATTTTTATTTTATTTTATTTTATTAAGCACTGTATTGTTTTGCAAAATTTACTTGCCACCTAGATTAGAGACCACTTAAGGCTAAATATGGAGTGCTTTAGATTTTCACCTTAATTTGCAAACCAAAATGACTTCATCCTTTAATATTTAAAATAATGCCTTTTAATATGTGAGTTATACGTGGAGCTTTAGCGAAATGTTTCATTGTTCCACTTTCCACCATTTTGGTCCCAAACTCTAAGAATAATCACTAAGTAATTGCATCCCCCTCTTCCTCAATTTCGCCTATTTTCAATCTAGGTAATACAACCTACATGACAAAGAAACATTATCAACACAGGAACCAGGAGTTAGTGGTCGTCACTAAACATTACCACAAATCGAGAGAACAAAAAAACAAATGAGAAATTGAAAAGCAACACCCTATCCTAACTAATGAAAACTAACAAGAAAACAACAAGCAAACTTGCAAAACAAAAGACTATGCACAAAAGTGCCACACTAAGAAAACAATAAAAGAAAAGCACAAAAACCCCAAAGCTATATACAATAATATACAAGCATGGTACACATGATACCAAGACTCACCTGCCTCATGGGTGAAATTAATGCTTGAGAAACTGCCCATTCACAGGTAAGTGAACATCATCTCCACTCAAATTTTGTAGTCTAAATGTGTTTTCACCAAGGATTTCAAAAATTTGATAAGGACCAAGCCAAAGGTAGTCAGATTTATCATGGTCACCTTTTTTTTCATGTGCCTTATCCCAAAGCAAAACCAAATAAAAAATTCTAAAATCTTTAATTTTAGTCATTTTGTCAAACAATCTTTTAACAATGTCCTGGTGTTTACTAAATTGAAGCAAGGCCTACTCTCATTTTTCATCTAGATGCGTGAGGTGAGTAATATGGGCTTCAATTTTATCATTTTTTTTGAGATATTCTTTCATGAATTGTAGATTTTGTAATTTAATATTAGCGGGAAAAATTGGATCTTGACCATACACTAAATGATAAGATGAAGTTCCAATGGATTCCTTAATTCTTATTCTATCTACCCACAATGTAAACTTTAATTTATTGTGCCAATATCTAGGATTATGTTCAAGCATTTTTTTTATAATTGACAAGTTTTTATTATAAGATTCAGCTAATCCATTACCTTGTGGGTAGTAATTATAATAATGCTTGATGCTCACCTTGTTATCGTAAGCTCATTCTACAAAACGGAGTGAAATAAAAGCAGCACCATTATCACAAACAATTGAATGGAGCATTCCAAACCTGATCATGATATATTCTTCCATAAATTGAATGACGACCTCAGTAGTACAATTTTTTGTGGGGATAGCTTCCGTCCATCTAGTACAATAATTAGAGACGGTTATAATGTAATTATGGGAAGCTAAATAATTAGGGATTATAACCCCTATAAAATCTAGGCCCCATTGAGAAAAAGGTCTCATTTCAATTACCGATTACAATGGCATAGATGCTTGTCTCTCTCTATTGGCAGCAATTTGATAGATATGGAAAGACCACACATGGAAATGGGTATCTTTAAAGTATGTGGTAAATAGTAACCAAATCCCAAGATCTGGTATGTCATGGAATTTGCGGAACCACGCCCCATACCATACTTACCATGGAATTCATGCAATATGTGAGTGGATTCCTCCTTATTCAAGCAACAAAGAAAGATTCCCTCATGATTATTCTTGTATAATACACTAGTGTTAATCATAAATTTCATGGATTTTAAACGAAGAGCCCTTCTTTGTGTGGAATTAAAATGTGAAGGACACTTACCATTCAATAAGAAATAAACAATATCAATATACCATTCATCTTACGTGATGTCCTCTACATTATAATATTGACAAGAAATTTGAGGGTCTATCTTTGCAAGTGCTTTTGTCAAACCTTGGCCTCAAACTAGCTTCATTGGATGGATCTCAAGATCAAACTCTTGTAAAGTAGACATCCACTTTTCTTGTTTTTCACCTAGTTCATTTTGCATCAACATGTTTTTTACAGCAGGGTTAGGTACAATAGAAAAAACTGTACTATGCAAAATGTAATGCCTAATATTTTTAATCGTTTAAAATAAGGCATACACTTATTTATCCAAAATGGTATATCTCAGCTATGCATATTTCAAAGGTGAACTCATAAAAGTAATAGGGTTTTCAAATTTACCTTTACTTTTATGAGTTAGCATGCTAGCATATGAATGATCGAATGCAAAAGTATAGATGAAGAATGGTTTCTTATAATTAGGACTTACCAAAATAGGTGCATTATAAATGGCATCTTTAACACTCTAAAAAGTAGTCCTAGCTTCACATGTCCACTTAACATTCACATCCTTTTTCAACATGTCATTCAATGGCTTAAAAATTTCAGCAAATCCATAATTGAATTTCCTAATTAAATTAATTTTCCCAAATGACCTAAGCTCTTTCTTACTATCTAAAAAAGAGATCTTTTGAATCGCCTCTATTCACGTAGGGTCTATGGAAATGACATATTTCAATATTACATGTCCCAACAATTTTCCCTTAGTTACTCCAAAGATGCACTTTTTAGGATTAAGTGAGATTCCATGTTCTCTACATCTTTGAAGAACCTTCCTCAAATCATTGTTATGATCTTATAATTTCTTTGAGAAAATAGGGATATTGTCTACATAAACGACTATGCATTTACCAATGAGGTCTCTAAAATCATAGTCTATAGCACGCTAGAAAGTAGCACTTGCATTAAGCAAACCAAAAGGTATTCTCTTATAAGAAAATATTCCCCATTTAGTGGTAAAATTCATCTTAATTCTATCTCTTAGGTCAATGAGAATCTTATTATAGCCCGAATATCCATCAAGAAAGGACATCATTTCAGACCCATTGACCATTTGTAAAATATTATAAATAGAAGGAAGAGGGTAGTTATCCTTTTGCGAAGCTTTATTGAGATTTTTGAAATTGATACATAGTCTAATATCACCAGTTTTATTTCTAACAGGAACTATGTTTGCAACCCATGTGGAATATCGAATAGAAAATATAATATTTGCATATAACAACTTCTTTATGAACACAATATTATACTGAGAGGGGGTGAACAGTATAAGATAAAAAATTTACTTTTATTTCCAAAGCAGTAACTTCAATTATTATCAATTGCAATAATGAAACAATGCATAAATCACCACACACATAAGAGACACATATTTAACGTGGTTCACCCAATGTGGGCTACATCCATGGAGAAATATTTCTTATAAATTTTCTCAACAAATTTCTTGGGAACCAATTCCCTATTACAATGTTTATGGAACTCTATCCACAGGAGACACATGTCCCCTCTCACAAGTTCATGGACCCCAATCCATAGGAGACACCAATCCCCTCTGCTCTGGTTCGTGGACCTCAATCCACTCTGCTCTGGTTCATGGACCCCAATCCACAGGAGACACCAATCCCCTCTACTCTGGTCTACTCCAAATCCTGCTCACAAATCTGCTCAAATCTACTCCAAACTTGCTCACAACTTTGCTCAAATATACTCACAAAAACCTGCTCAAATCTGCTCACAAAACCTGCTCAAATATGCTCACAAAAACCTTCTCAAATATGCTCACAAAAACCTACTCAAATCTTCTCACAAAACCTGCTCAAATCTGCTCATAAAAACCTGCTCAAATATTCTCAAAATCCTGATCAAATCAGCTCACAAAACCTACTCAAATATTCTCACAAATCTTGCTCAAAAGGCCTACTCAAATCTACTCCAAAACCTGCTCAAATCTGCTTACACAACCTGCTCAATATTGCTTACAAAGTCTGCTTAATCTTGATCAAATATTGCAAACAATGCTCATATATTTCCAAATCTCTCATACAAAAAATGCTCATATCTTTCCCAAATTTTGCATACAAACAATGCTCATATCTTTCCCAAACCTCGCATACAAACAATGCTCGTAACTTTCCCAAATATTGCATACAAACAATGCTCATATCTTTCCCAAATCTTGCATACAAACAATGCTCATATCTTTCCAAATATGATTTCTTCTACTGTAGCAATTCAGACATATTCTACCAAAAATTATTTTTCTTCATGAACATATAGAAAATGATATGCATTACAAATACCCAATATGTTATTTCACATTCATTAAGTCTGTCTCTTTCTCATGTCTCACATTCACTACATTGAAGGATATGTTTTAAACTTAGAACTTGACAATTGACCTTGTAATGTCCTTTTCTTCAATGAATACTTTCATACTATCTTTGTACTTTTTGACACTTTGGTTTGCTTTACAACACTCTTTCTATTTATGTGAGACTATTCTATTTTGCTTACTTCCACATTCTCTTCAAAATCAATCATGAACAATACACAAACTTGCTTACAAATTTGATCTATAACTCTTGCACATTCACTCTCTTCTTTCAATCAAAATCAATGCACATCTAATCATTCCTTATACCTCCAACCATATGACAAAAAAATATTTTCTTCAACCAAAACACTTTGATAAAGGAATTAAATCACCATACCTCTAAATCTGCCTCAATGATTATGATGAGCTTTCTAAACCTGTCTTTACAAAAGTAGTTTCCTTTTTGTTCCTTAAAAAATCTAGTTAGTAATTTTCTTTTTTCTTGCACATATATTAAAAAATCACATTAAAAATCCTTATAAAAAAAATGCGCACAATAAATCTTAAACAATAATACCTGCTCAAATTTACTCACAAAACCTGCTCAAATTTGCTCACAAAAACCTGCTCAAATATGCTCATAAAGCCTGCTCAAATAAGCTCACAAAACCTACTCAAATCTGCTCAAAAGGCCTACTCAAATCTGCTCCAAAACCTACTCAAATATGCTCACACAACCTGCTCACAACCTACTCAATCCTGCTCACAAAGTCTGCTCAATATTGCTCAAATATTGCATACAAACAATGCTCATATCTTTCCAAATATCACATACAAACAATGCTCATATCTTTCCCAAATCTCACATACAAAAAATGCTCATATCTTTCCCAAATCTCACATACAAACAATGCTCATAACTTTCCCAAATATCGCATACAAAAATGCTCATATCTTTTCCAAATCTCACATACAAACAATGCTCATAACTTTTCAAATATGCTTTCCTCTACTATAGCAATTTAGACATATTCTACCTAGAATTTTTTCTTCATGAACATATAGAAAATGATATGCATTACAAATACCCAATATGTTCTTTCACATTCATTAAGTTTGTCTCTTTCTCATGTCTCACATTCATTACATTGAAGGATAGCTTTTAAACTTAGCACTTGACAACTGACCTTGTAATATCCTTTTCTTCAATGAATCCTTTCATACTATCTTTGTACTTTTTGACACTTTGGTTTGCTTTACAACACTCTTTCTATTTATGTGAGACTATTCTATTTTGCTTACTTCCACATTCTCTTCAAAATCAATCATGAAAAATACACAAACTTGATTACAAATTTGATCTATAACTCTTGCACATTCACTCTCTTCTTTCAATCAAAACCAATGCACATCTAATCATTCCTTATACCTCCAACCATATGAAAACAAAATATTTTCTTCAACCAAAATACTTTGAGAAAGGAATTAAATCACCATACCTCTAAATCTGCCTCAATGATTATGATAAGCTTTCCAAACCTGTCTTTAAGAAATTAGTTTCCTTTTTGTTCCTTAAAAAATCTAGTTAGTAATTTTCTCTTTCTTGCACAAATATTAAACAATCACATTAAAAATCCTTATAAAAAATTGTGCACTATAAAGCTTAAACAATAATACCTTATATCTCCCTTTTTTTTAAACTCACAAAAATAAAGCTTTATTAATAAAAAAAACCCTTATATCTCCTTAATAATTTTTAGAAATAAAATCTTTATGTTGACACCTCAATCCTTATTTCTCCTATTATTAAACTTCAAAATCACAACACTTATATTGACTTTCAGAATGACACCTTACACTAACACCACAAAACCTTATTTCTCCCTTTTCACTAATGTGCAAAAATTATAACATTAAATTAGCACCTTAACCCTTATTTCTCCTAAATCAAGACTTAATAAAATAAAATTTAAATACCTTATGCACTGCTGCAAATCAAACCTCTGACCTCACGAAATGCAGTGCTTTCCCAAGTATCTTGTGACCAGTTGCTCTACCACGATTAATGGAACAAAAGGGGCACCCAAAGTATATAAACTTGTCTCTGCCTCAAACAACAATCAAATCACATAGTAAAATGGCATCAAGGGGTTTCAACCCCTTGACAAAAAATCCCAATAGCATTCCACGCACAACCACACTGGCATTTGGGTTATCCCAACAAATGAAAATAATAGTGCCCGAAGTGATATTTGTGTTTTCCAATATCTGCCTTAGGTTTTCGTTGTCTTACTCCTCTCTTCTGTAATTTGCATGCATGTAGGAATAATTTGATTTCATGCATCTCATAAAGGTGAAATATTATCACATATTTATATGCCTCCTAAAGTGCTTTGAATTGTCCAAGGTAGTCGGCTCAATTTTTGCTTTCGAAATTTATCACTTCTTCAATAATGTTTGGTGCCTTTTCTTTTCAAATATTTTATGGTTATAATATTTAAATCTAAGATTTAAATATTTAACCTTTTAAACTCTTATATTTAAATATGTCCATCCTTGGTCCCACTTTTAAATCCTTTTTTTTATCCAAGCAACTTTTTAAACCTTTGTCCACTTCTTGTAATATTTAAATCTTTTATCCCAAGCAACTTTTAAACCTTTGTCCTTCTCTGGTAAATATTTTTGTCTCAAGCAACTTTTAAAACTTCTCTTTATAATATTTAAATATGATATCTAAATATTATAATCCTTTACTTTGAGATATACCTTGCCTTGAATAATTGTCCATTGCTTGCTATTCACCCAAGTCCTTTTTTTGACATAGTTGATCTATTGTCCAACCTTGTGAACTTCTCATCCTTGAAGAATATTTTTGTCTTGAATACCATACACCCTTTGACATCAATGAAAAATCAATATTTACAACACTTTACTTCCTTCTCTATGAGTGGTTCCAACTATGGGTTAACTGGACACTGTTTCTACCTAAAAGGTTTAGAGTTTGGCTTCAGAGGGATGGTATGCATGATAATGTTTTGATCGTAAGTCTTGAAGTCATCATAAGTCCATGCAATACAATACATGTAATATCTAAGCACATGCATTATTCCTTATTTTTAGGTGTACATGCTTTTTCGATGAGTACATTATGCGACTCTTCATAATTTTGCCACATTTCTTGCTTTGGCAGTCAATATCAAAAAGTCTCTCAAGTAAGACAATGCCTTTCAGGATAGCATTAATTCTCTTCATTGTCTTATCTTCTTCATCCTCATCCTCTTGTAATATTTGGTCTTCGTCAATCACCTAATTTTAACATTGTCAGGTATAGTTTCTTTTTATCGAGGATTTAGTGTACTTACAACAACTGCCAAAGAGTTAGCAACCTGATTACTCTTTCTACAAATTAGAGAAATATTAAAGGCTTCAAATTCGTCAATAAAATATCTAACTCTAGTTTTGTAGTGGGTTAGCCTTTCATCTCGACATGTGTATTCCCCTTTTAATTTCTTGACAACTAGCGCAAAATCTCCTAAAACTTTCAAATATTCAATGTTCTTATTCAGAGCTAGTCATAGTCTAGAAATTAAGGCTTCATACTCAGATACATTGCAAGTACATGGAAATTGCAATCTAAATGCAGTAAGAGAAGACCTACCTTTAAGGCTAATGAGTTCTACCCTGGCTCCACTACCCTGTTTGGATCTAGATCCATAAAATGTAAGTGTCCAAATAATATTGTCATCATCGAGTGGGCTACAAGATAGCACTTCAGCATCAGATTTATTTGTGACCAATTTTAGTATCCAATGTATAAACACCCAACTCACAGTTATTATAAGGGGTTTCATTTGTTTTATTATACTTTGTGATCATCTCCTTGAGTCTGGGCTCTCTTTCAATTCATATTTTATTGGATACCCCTTTCCAAGGTAACCACATGTGTGAACAATCCATGGCAAAATAGCCATTCAAGTTTCTACTCCAATCCCTAGCTAGTAACATACCATATTTGTCACGAATCTCAACAACATGACTATTAATATATTTTTTAATTATAGGTTTCGATGAAATCTGGATATGGATGTTATGAAGCATGCCTACCACATTCACCTTATATTTGTCTGATTGTATCACTGTTCTATTTGAAATATTGGGTTTCAAATCTAGCCTTTGAAAAATAGCATAAAGTATTACATTGCTTGACGCATCTGAATATAACAAACAATTATGTAAATTCTTTTCTACAATTCTTATTGTTAGAAGTAAAGGAGGAACCTCTCCTTTCTCCTTTCATAAGACAAAATGTGACTCTATAGTTTTCTTAGCATCTTTTTTTTTTTATCCACCCAAGGCTTTAATCAAAGAATCCTGTTGATTAGCCATTTGTGCCACTTCAAACAAACTGATATTAGCTTTTATTTTCTTCAAATAATCAATAATGTTATAAGTAATTTTATCAAAACTTTGCACTCTTTGAGGTGGTTTGGATGAATCAATTTGAGCAAGATATTGAGGATTGTTATTGGCCATAGAGTTCAATGGAATTATGGAATTGTTTGGAGGAGTAGAAGAAGTATTTGGGGTCTTACTCTTATTCCTCAATTGGTAGTTGTGATTCCCCTTTTGAAACTGCCTAAAGGCTTGAAATTCTTCTTCTATGAGATCATCCTCCTCTTCTTCATCATCTTTAGGATCAAAGGTTTCAACAACTAAAGCATGTCCCTTACCTTTGCTTGAACTAGCTTGATGAGAACAATCATCATTAGGTACTATTTCCAAATCATCGATATCTTGTTGGAAAATACCTATGGACTTCTAAAGCACTAGGAATTTATTTTCATTGTGCTCATTAGTGGAATGCATCCTACACTAATTGCTCCTAGCAAAATTTGAAAGATTAACAATCGCATGAGATTGGATAGAACTAGCATTATTTTTATTAACAACTAGACTAGGTACCTCCCCATTGTTTGGTCATGTATTCCATTATTTCCTTTGAAAGTTAAAGTTCCTATTTTATTGGTTTTGTGGTACCTACTTTTGGGATTGAACCATATCACTACTTAGCTTCTAGACCAACCTCTTTAGGTCTTTTACCTCTGACTCAAGATCATTGGATTGAGCAATAGTAGTGGTAGGATTAGTTGGATTCCACAAACCTGAGATGTTTTGATTTGGTGCCACGTTTTGATTTTGAACATTTGGATCCTATACAATGTTTTGATCTTGAATATTTGGATTTGGAAATGGATTCAAGCTCTATATGGGTGTTGGATTGACACATGTAGGCAAGGCCTGAGCACCTATTACTATGACTCCATGAGTGGCCAATTGGTTCTCTAACAGTAATGGAGTGGTTGGATGGACAGGTGTATTCGGATAAGTGATTATGGGAGGATAAGTGGGTATGGTAGGGTAACACTGATTGTAGGGCAAAACGTTCAACATCATATTTTGATTTGACAAAGCCTGGTTTATCATAGGAATATGGTTGTAAGCCCCAAGCTATCTTATCATAGGTAATTGTCCTATCCCATAGCCCTATGGCATCAAATACTGCTCGATAGTCATGGTCTCCGTGTATGCTAAGGCAATAGTAGTAACCAAAGGATTTATCCTAGAAAACATGGTGGTCAAGGGATCTAATGCCCCAAAGTATATTTGAAGAGCAACATCAATAGTAACAACAAAGTGACTAGTCAATCTCGCATAGAGATTTTGAAATCTGGTGTTAAACATTCTTATTGGTTCATTAGGTCCCCTTTTGCAAGTCACAAATTGATTATAAATTATGGCAGGATCTAAGGGCAACCTAAATTGGTTCATGAAAGTGGTCTCTAATTGGGCCCATGAAGTAATAGAGCCAACGGGTAGACTGATGTACCAGTCATATGCTAGGTCGTCTAGGCTCAAAGGAAACAATCTACCAGCTATGTCTTCATGTTCGACTTGCAATTGAATTAAAGTGTCCTTATAGGCTCAAATGTGTTCTTCTGCAAGTCTTGTACCATCATGCTTGTACTTGGGCATAATTTTCTCTATGTTCTTTGGTAATTCATGGGCATCTCCAGCAATGTTCAAAATATTGTTGTGCACCCCATACCAAACAACATTGACATCCATTAGATTAGGTTGTGGGGTGACTAAAGGAACAATAGGAATAATAGGGACAGTAGGTGGTGCGACTGAAACCCCACTAGAAGTAATAACAATTGCTTTACTCTTGGATATTTTGTGTCTCTGAGTAGGATATAGGCTTTGGGAGATTGTATCTTCTGCATCCTTAGACCTAGTAATGATACCCTTAGGTTCCATATTAACAATGACAACAACAAATATTTGTTAACAATGCATCAACTAAACCATAACAACAAGAAATATTCTCAAGAAAATGGTTAGCATCAATGCATTATCAATTAAAGCAATTTCCAATCAATGATCACAATCACCTGTCAACAAAACTTCGTTAGTCCAAACAAATATCTTCAAGACAACCTTTCAAGAACAAGTTAGCATTTAAAACATCAATAACATAAACCATTCAATAGGCCCTCCTTCTAGCACCAATTATGTTGAGTTTTAATTTTACCCTATCGCAAAACCACACTCACAATTGAGATTTTGGTTAGAAGACCCTCTCTTGCAAAGAAATTGAAATTTCTCCAAGGTTCCTTTTACTTTATGTGTCAAAATAAATGCTTAGAATACCTTAGTGATTTACAAATAACTGTTAACAAGGGGCTTGTGGTTAAAATGATTTGCCATGCTTTATATCAATGAAAGGGCTTGAGTTCCCTTATGTGCATAAATAAAATATGAATAAGTGTTTGAAATTGATCCTAATTCATTTTATCTCTGATTTATCAAAGTGATTTACCCATGAATCCCTGTTAGCAGATTCCTTTTATCTTCAATTAAAATGTTTTTTTAGTAGGTGTTGTGGAAAACCACTTCATTTTATCTTTGATTTAATGTGAAGTTAGAGTTAGTACTTGTTGTTAGCAAATTCCTTTTATTTCAGATTAAAATATGTTGTTAGCAAGTGTTGTGGAAAACCACTTCATTTTATCTTAACCTTAATGT
The DNA here is from genome assembly GCA_028583015.1 of Wollemia nobilis. NCBI lineage: Eukaryota > Viridiplantae > Streptophyta > Pinopsida > Araucariales > Araucariaceae > Wollemia > Wollemia nobilis. Next base: position 2,051,365 of record JAQPPZ010003363.1, on the reverse strand, counting down.
GAGATTGGAATTAGTAAATCCCTCCCATGAATGTAAATTTATTTTATCTTGGCCTTAGTTGATAAAAATCAATGCTGAAAAGTTATGAAATGCTAATTTCCTTATATTATTTTGAATCTAAAAGTTCTGCATAAAAATGAAAACCCTGTGGAGTGCAAAAAATTAATGCTTCAAAATCTCAAAATGAAAACCTTAAACAACATAAAAATGTCCAAACAACTCAATGTATTAGCATTAAACCACAAAATTATTTGGATATCTAATTACTTCAAAAAGCCTAAATTAAATGCAACAATTATAAGTTCATTTGAATTTTAAGTGCTTGATGGAAAAATAAAATGAAATGACAGATTAAAAAAATAGAAAAAGCTAGTGTTAGAGAAATACAATTTTAAATATGGAATATGGACCAGAATATGGAAAATGACCAAAGAAAAACTATTGAAAAACTAATCTAGCCTATGCTGCAGAAAATGTTAGATCCTAAACATGAAACAAAACTAGGTTAGACCTGCATACACACAATATAAAATCTGGTTATGGTGAGAGTCTAAGGATTAAAAATGCATTAAAACATTCGAATGATGCTACCATGTTTATGCATAAAACACCATTAAATAGTTCTAAAACATGTGAAGAAAAATATGCAATAAAAGCTTTATTGTGTTCAAAACCTCCTTTTCTGCATACAAATGTGAAACTAGAATGTTGGCAGCAGTTTGAGAGCCTTCCAATCTTCTTCCACACCTCCTGTTGCAAAAATTTCTAGCCCTTGTGCATCTGCTTCAACGAGCTCTTAAATTTTTCCAATCGATTGTTCATTTCATATTTTTCTTGGTGGGTAACCTTTCACTCCTTTTCGTTTTATTTTTCTCTCTCTTGCTTGACTTCGAAATGCCCTCCTTAGTAACCACAAAACCTCATCATTTCCCTTTGCTTTCCTTATAAGGGTTCACCATTCCATCCCCTCTAGAGGACAAACGCTTATTGGTCATCCACACAAGGACAAGATCTCCTCCATACACGTATAAGTCCTTCTAAACTGACCCAATTTTCTTCATCAAGTAGGGGTTCATGAACACCCAAGGGATGACGTCCAACTATGTCACCTTAAAATAAATGTATGAAGACAAAAAAATAAACATCCATTTATCTTCATATTCATTTTATTTCCTCTAATTTTGTGACACTCTTATTCATTCCCTTTTCTCCCCTCACGTAGACTCATAACGTTGTGTTTTATTCTCTTGTCTTTACCAAATCGTATGTTTCTCTCCTAGTGCATAACGCTTCACTGTATATATTCTCTCTTTACGAGAGTGTTGTTGCTTGTAACAGTTCTACCTTCACGTTATTTACTTCAATGAACACATATGTTGAAGACCACCACGATGGCAAAGGAAAGCACGTCCCACTTGCTTCTTTGAGCTTCGTAACACCCTGTCATTACACCTGGTTTATTCGTGTCATAACGCCCTTGTATAACTACCATACCAGACATTACCCGACCTGGAAATCCTGACAAAAATGCTCCATTCATTTTTTAAAAATTTGATAACATTTTTTTCTACTACATACTGCATCATTTACATCAATGGTACCCACAATGCAATGCCCTACACTTAAACTTGGTCCATGCAGGTATCAAACCACCATCCCATTGTACATAGTTTACTTTATTCAAATCACTATCTACATCATTGTGAATGATTACCACCAACCTTGCTCATCATATGCATGTAACGCCTTGAAATGTTCTCTTGATCTCGTGGACCCATGATATGGTGGAATAGGTATGTCATTACTCTTAGACTATATGAGCAAGAATTTCTACCTCAAAATGCTACATGGCTGCAAATCATTGAGTACTACAATATCTTATCAAGCACATGTCGTAGTAATCACACTGGTAGTGCCTTAGAGTAGCGTGATATCTCATCTATTAATATACGTCAAATGACCGAACATCATGCATTAAGATTTAGAAACTGACCATGTCCAATAACATCATCCACGGTCTTGTTATTTTTAAACCCAGGCTACCATTGTCCTGCATGGCGCAAACCTCCCCTAATTTACCAGGAATCTTTCATCTTTCCCATAGACACCATCAAAAGCACCGTTACTGCCTTTCCCAAACAACATATTGTAGAACTTTAAACAATAATCCTGACATGCAAAATCATTCGTCAAGTTTCCTCTCAACGAATTTACAGTTGAGACATTTGGAGTGTGATGAATGGAAGCACCTCAACAAGCACTGCTAATTATAGGTAAATTATTTCCAATTGAACAATGTCAATTTTACCCAAAATCGTTGGGCGAATGTGTAGTTCGCGAGGGGTAAGATTTCGTATGACCAATCCCTATCGTGTCACAGCGTGTGGCTATCCTTCTATTGTGGTAGGCATCACACTGTCTAGGTCGTATCCCATCACCACGTCTTCCTTCTTTGTTCATTCGGTAAGCGTCGTCCCGTCCACCAACATTTGTACATGTCCAAGTCAGCAATGTTGGGTGCCACATCATCGTTATCCTTATTCATCGCATGGGTCCTCCGTGTCAACTCTCTCTTTTATCCCGTGCATATATATAGCATAGCCCATTAATCCTTGCAAATATTGACCCTTAACTTTAAACTATTCTAAATATGAAATCTTAATGCACAACATTAATAAACACTGTTTAATCTAAACTACGATATAATGCACCAAGTATACCCAAAAAAAATCTAAACCATTATCATGCTACACATTAATTCAAAAAATTAAACCAACCGAGATGAGAATTTATTTTACTTATCTTTTGTTTTATTTTATTATTTATATTATTATTTATTATTATTTTTTAATTTACACGGTGGAATCGGTAGCCGCCACGAATCCGGGCAGGCTGTCCAGCTTTTTATGGCCGCCACAGTATTCTGCGTTGTCCGCCCCAGAAGCCGCCACACAGATCTTCGCGCAGTCCGCCCCTATAACCACCATGTCACAATCATTTTAAACCTTTTACGCCGCTAAAAGCACCAGGAAAGGGACAAGCGTTCAATCCGACGAGGCCCGAGATTTGAACCTTGGACCTCCGCCCCCTTATGGGGTTTGGATGAACCAATTGGTCTACACCTCGGACCTTATTTATTTTTATTTTTATTTATTTTATTTCGTTGTATTATTTAATTAATTTCAAATGTTTGAATTAACTTAATTCAAAATATTTGAAATTAACAAACAACATTGTACATGCAACCCACATAACAAAAAAAAACTCTAAAAAGAACACAAGCCTATTAAACTTATTCCAACCCTAGACACTTGGAATGAAAATAAAAGGAGACACTAACTAACATGAACCTTGGAACCTACATTGCAAGGTCCTGGGAATGAACCTATCAAAATTATCACTCAAAGATAATTAAAATTCTCAAAACTCAAAATTTTAGGTGGGTCCCAAAATCTGGGGCAAGTTGTGCAATGGCCACAACACTCCCCTTGCTTTAATTGCCTTCTAAATCACTAAGGTTGGTATTTGCTTAGTTCTTCAATGCAATAATCAATAAACTTCAACCTTATATTAATCACCTTATGACTCCTTATACTTAAGGAAAGCAAATATTAAATCATGTAAATCTTTACCTTCCTTGCAATGTAAATTGTGCATGTTGATTGGCTTTTGGTTTGATTCTTCAATCCAAGCTTTGGTGCTATAATGTTAGTCTTCTATATATGATAGAGAGTATTTATTTCTCATGGGCACCTTATAAGTCTTTCTCATCCTTCTTAAGTGCACTTTGATCTCACTCTCAATGCGTAATCTGTGTACTTGCAATCTCTACGCTCTTCTTCAACTTGGGCTCTTTAATATCCTTTGTCCCTTCTTAGAACACTAGCCACATGGCACTTACGTTGCTCAGCTATGTAGGTGGCAAATGAAGGTTACATTATTTATGAGCATTAGTTGGTGAGCCTTCAACACTCTTCCTTTGAATGATGTGCAATAATAATGTGTCTTCAACCCCTTGAATGATGCCTTCAATGCTTCAATATGAGTGTTACTTTCATCCTCGGTGCTTCCTTCCTATGCAAGCATTATAAAGAATATGAGGAACCTTATTTTAGTGTGCCAAGTGGCACAAGATATATTAGCTTAAGGTAGCAAGTGGTGCTCCTTTCCTTTACATGCAATTGAGCCTTCAACGTTCTCTATTTCTCAACGCTTCTTGCCTACAATTTCTAGTTGTTCTTGCTTGCAATTCCAATGTAATTTTTCTAGAAAATGGTGGTGCTATTCTTCCATGAAGTTGGATCCAACAATGGTGGTTCTAAGATGCTTCAACACTATCCTTTTATCTGGAATTTATACTACAATGACAATGGCTCTAGAATGCTTCAAGCTATCCTCTTAGATGGTAGTTCATCCAAGTTATTGCTTGGGTAATGCACTTTTTTTTTGCACCTTGATATTTTACGTAACTTGTGTATGTTGTACCCTTATAACTTGCACTTTGTTATCCTTTGTGCTATTCTCCTTGATTTAAGTTAGAATTGCAATGGATTCTATGCTACCTTACGTAGGTTCTTTGATGTTGCAGGAAACTTTTTGTAGGTGCTCTTTTCCCGAGTCTAATGGCACTGGATTTGGTGTCTTTAGACACCTTTAAACTCGACTACTGAACCTTTTGTTGGATCTCTTCCTCCTCTTTGAAGCTTGCTCTACAAACTTGATGATATGGTCTCTTTGTAGACGTAATATGCTTGTTGTTATAGTGTCTTAAGACACTCTAGCTTTTGTCCTCTCTTTGCTATGTAGGACAAGAGGAATATGGTGTAATAATGTAATGCAAATAGCTTTGCAATAGTTAGAATAAAATACCTTAACTTGCACCTAAACTTTGAGATCTTTAAATCTCCCTTTTTTAAGCTTTCTCTCTTCCTTGATGAGGTGGCTTCTTGCTCTACTCCTTGGTGGTAAACAGTGATTTTATGTTGCCTTCCTTACTATAAAACTCTCTCCTCCATCTCCTTTGCTTTGTTAACTTAACAATAATGAATCCAAGCTCTTTAATCATGCAATGAATATGCCCTTTTGAATGGCTTGACTTTGCACTAATATTCACCTTAACTTAAATACTTAATGCACCTTTAATAACTGGTATGATGCAATAGTAATTTCTCCTTATTGATCCTTTTAATGAACTCTTAATCTATGCAACCTTCACTTAAGAGTGATGTCTTCTTTGCTTCTAATAGCTAATAGAAAGTTGATATTCTTCTTTTTCTTGAAATATATCTAACTCCTATTTTTGATGTGCAGGTTTTAACCTTATAAGAAACTATATTCCGAACTCCCTTGAAGACTTAATATGCAATCTTCTCCTTGCAATTTTTAAACTCTAATATGGTGCTTAATGAAACTCAATAATGAACCAAGTAACTAATGTTAAATTAATAAACCTTTTGCACCAAATTTGCTTACCTTAATTACATTTGTAGATGATGGAAATCTTGTTTATTAGATTCACCTAAATACTACCCTATATTATATGAAATCATAGCTCTTCCTTGTCTGAAACAACTATTTATCCACCAATTTGCAACTTTGAAACCCTCTAACTTGCTGCCCGAAAATATAGTTTTGTGGCTTTAACTATCCTTCAGGATGCTCTCTTAAAATCTGAAAACTCAACAACTAGTAAATTTCTCCAATGAGTTCTCCTAGAAACTCCTTCAATGGTCTTCTTCGAATTCTAAAATGAGGCTTTCCTAGCCTTATCCTACCTTGAGACCTCTTATCTAGGGCATTCAAATTTGTATAACTTCTCTAGTATTCTCAATGAGACTTATCCTTCAATATTCAACTATGAAGTCTTGCAATGAGATCTCCCTCTTGGATCTCTGAAATTTGTTGGTTCTAAAATCTGGTATAGGACTTTTGCTAGTCTTTCTCTATCTCAATATTCCAAAACTAGAAGTTCTTCAATGGGACCTCTTGTGGGTCTCTTCAGCTTCTTGAGCTATTTTCTCCTCTTCCTTCAATCTGCAATTTGCAGTCTTCAATATTCAATGGAGATCACCAACCGCCAATCTTCTCCTGGACTCTTCTCTAGAGTATCTTCTTCTTCAATGTATAATAAGGCTCATCTAGAATTTTTTTCTCTTCTACAATCTGCAAGTTTACAATCGTGCAATGGGACCTTCTCCTTAGGCCTCCAAATATTTGATCTTCTATTTTTTGCTTCAGGTACTGGATTTATTCCAAAGAAGATATTCTTCCTAGCTCTTTGTAGGAAGCTTTCCAACTTTCTTTGAATCTCCTTTTCCTACAACAAAGTATTAGGACTATAATGGAAGAAACTCTAAATATAGAGATAATCAATCTTCACTAGTTGATTTGTCAATCTAGTGGAATCAATGTTGAGTCCTAGTCTTCATGAGTTTTTGTGCAACCTTATGGAAAGACTCTAGCCAAATGCAAATTTCAAAAATTTTGAATATGAGTTTTTTGATGTCCTCTCAATATTTCATATGGCTCTCTCTATTTCCTATTGATCTACCATGGCTTTGATACCACTGTTAGCTTTTTAGGATGTATATTAAAGTAAATGCAACGACAAGATGTAAAATAAGCAAGTTATGATAACTATATGATAATGACACTATAATATGCAAGAAAACTAGATGATAAAATTCAACAATAACTCATTAATATGCCATTAATGAAAGCTCACAAAAATGGTACAATGCAATATAATGGAGGACTTGAACACTCAATTTTTAATGAAGAAATTTATTGTAACTACTCACTACTTTCTATCTTGACATTATTCCTCTCTCTCTTTTTCTATCTATACTCTCAAAGGCCTATATATAAGAAGATATGTTCCTTGGCCTTTCCTCTACCCATGACTCTTCATCTACCTATCATATGATTCATGTACATGTATACTACATGCACATATATATCATTGCACATTCTAACACTTGTGCATTTATTACATTGCATGAAGTAACTACTTAAACCTTAATCTAAAATAAACTCCTAATATAGAAATGTACCCAATGTGGTACATTGGCATGTACCAAATAATGTATTATACTCTAACAACACTTACTCTCCTACATGCACTCCTAGTATAAGAGACTTGTGCACATTCTCATTTTACATATTTGCACACTTACATACAAGACACTTGTGCACATTCTCTCAATACACACTTGCACTCTTACTTACATGACACTTATGCATTTCCTGCATATTGCACTCTTACATGACACTTGTGCATATCCTACACATTGCACTCTTACATGATACTTGTGCATTTCCTGCACATTGACAAATACATAAAATAGAAATATAAATCACTCATCTAAACTATATACTCAACCCTAATCTATTACATATTTACATTTGTACAATGAAGGTACCATGGGGTACATTTGCATGTACCAAATAATGTAATATTATCTAACCACCATGTTATTAGTCTCTTCCATATTATCATTATGCATCATGTTGATGTTATCCTATTCATCAAAAGTTTGGCACTTGGGTGTTTGCTAGCCACTAGCCCCAAGGCACCCCTTAGGAGTATAGTGGCTAAATAAAATATGCAAACTAAATTCCCCTTAGAGAGGTTCATGTGATATAGATATGCATTAAAATTATGCATACACATGTTTCCTCCCTTTTCCACCTACCATGCTAGGGAATATTCCTTAGCATATTCCTATTTTCAAAATGGAAATCCAAATTTTAGGAGGAAAAGGATTTTTTTTAGCACAAGAAAGAGATACCTAGAGGGAGAATGAGAGAAAGTATTGAACTGGCTCCCTTGAAAATATGCAAAGAATCCATAAGTGATGATTATTCATTCATATTGCCATAGTTTTCCCTACACAATCTTTTTGTCAAACATAACCGACTAGAACATTCTTTCATGTCTATGTAGCAAAAATGTTGCCAGATTATTTTAGCAACTTTGTCAAGTTGTTTAGAGGTCTTTGTCATGCATAAAAGGTTACCCAATACTTCTTTGGTACCAGAGGTCTATCTAAAAATATTATCTTCTTTTCTTTTATGGCATCAAAGCAATATATCCTCTCATTTGTATTGCTATTGGACACAAAAATTCAAAAGAGAAAAAATAGATTTTTTGGAAAAACATATTAAAAACAAATGAGGTTTTGAAAAAAAACTAAAAAAACTCAATTCTAAAACTAGGACATCCATATGATCAAAAACTAAAAAACAATGAGTATGATTGAGTGCCAATGAGAGGAACAAAGGAACCTATCGATGAATATTTCTCCTATAGTAAATTTTCTAAATCCAGTAATATCCTTGTGATTCAAGCTTGGCTGGGGTTTTATTAAATTTCTTCTAGTTTTGTCATTAGCTACCATAAAATCATATGGTTTCTCAAAACCTAATTGTCATTGGTAGGCATTGTAGAAGCCAATTTACCATTAGTAAGCAATCAAGTAACAGGGATTCACACATGCTCTTGTACCATACTAAATTTAATAATATTTACAAAATGAATGGAATCAACATATTACCTAATATTGTTTAAAATAAAATACACATAATGCAATGCATATAGAACATGGGGGCAATATGAAGGTGTCCATGGACACCAATTCTCACTATCAAATAATAGAATTACATGCCAACCGATGATCAAATGGTTGGTATGATGGGGTACTTATACCCAAACACAAGTTACCTATAGGTTAAGGTTAAGTAACCGGCCCTTTAGGTTTACAATAATAAAATATTACTTTTAAGGTTTGTAAGTACCCAAAGGGGTTATATGTACAATATAATACAAAATTCGATCATGGACTCAAGAGAATATTAACCACCACATATTCCAATATCATAAACTCTTTTGTGGATATGATAAAATTTTGCATGGATTTGTGTACATATGAAATGCAAGCTCTAAAATTATGATATCTAATTAGTGCTTTAATCAATATGATTTCATTAGAAAATTATTTTGGTCCCATTGAGTATGCCAAGAACTCTTAATCAATGAGAATGTTGATCTTCTCATTCATTCACATAAGCACTTTTCAAAATTGAAAGAGGATTTATTTTTCTCAATTATGAAACATAGGTAGACTCCTCACTAATCTAATTAATCTTATCTATTTTATTAAAGGAAAGAGTATAAGAGAAAAATAAATGCATAAAAATAAATATAACCTTACAACTAAAATGAATTTAGTGTGTGCTCTAATAAAATTATTTAGAGTTTAGACTATTCGAGCAACTTTAGTGCATCAAATCTCAAATAACCTACAATAAAATGAATAGAAAGGACTAACAAGAGATAAAAGGGTATAACCATTGATATCACACATTCATAGACAAAAAGGTCAAAAACTCAATCGATCCATAATTCCATGCTCAATTTATTTATTTTTATAGTATAAAATCACAACTAATATGTATCAAAAAGTAAACCTAGTATTCCAAATAGTTAAAAGAACCTTTACAAATGAACATTAAGCTCTTATTATAATTATTATTATAATTATGGTAAACAAGTTTATCTTATAAATCAAAAGCAATTTTTAATTTCAATATTTTAATACCAAAGTTTGATATACAACATGATGTTGGTAGAGTGGAGTATTGAAGAATGTGTAATCTCATCCTGTTAGGCCAAGGAAAAAATATGGAAGAGTTCTTATGAGAACTATTAATGTAACCTAAAGGCAAGTGTATATGTAAGCATACAAACATTATTCATGTCAAGCCTTTCGGCATAATTTATGTAATCCTAAGGGAACCCTTCACATTTCTTCCTTTGTGATATTGCTTAATCCATGTTTATGGATAACCTTGATTCAAGGGTGTAATTTATTTATTTGTTATATTTAACTTCAAATTCAATTTATATCAACTTTAGGTTAAGTACTAATTGGGGTTTTAGTATCATGATAAATACCCCTCGATGATTAATCCATTGTATTAGTGTGTGATATATGTGAAATATTGTGGGGGTATGTAGGGCACCCATAGTTTATTATTATTATCTTTAAATGACTCTTACATATATTTGGTGAATGTGTGTTTCAAAATATTTTTGAAAAATATTCTAAATTCCAACATGGTATTTAAGCAAACAATGAAGACACATAACTCAAAAATAAAAGAGATCAGTCGATAAAATGTGATAGAAGTTTTTTTTAAGGTAACCTTTGAAAACTCTTTGTTTCAGCTCATAATTTTTAAAATTTCAAAAAAATAAATTAGTGTCAATCTCATTTCCCACCTTGTTTTTCTCTTTGTGCATGTGTGCATGCATCCCAGTGTGTTGTTCCCTCATTCACACCCTCACATCCCCTTCTTCACAAGGGCATAATCCTTGTATCTACTATAAATTTGAGTGTAATGGAAAGCACATCTGGTTGCATGGTCTTGGTTGTGGGTTTGATGTTTTCCAACATCCTTTTTTTCTTGTCTTTTAAAAAGTGCATCTGTTTCTTCTTCTAAAAATTTTATCTTGCTTTACGTTCAAGAGAGTACGGTGGTGGTAAGGTGTTATATCCCTATATATCTATCTATAGGTACCATAGCATAAGACACTTTGTTGGTAGGTCCTTGATTGTGGTTTCAAATCCTTGGTACCAATCCTTTTTTAGTAGATGCTCTAAGGGGTGTCTCCCACAGGTGATGCTAGAACTAGCGTACACACCCTCCCTAACCCTCAACAAGATGTTGTTGACTAAAATAACTCAAGGTATGCTAATGTGTAGTGATTGATGTAATCCCTTGGTGACTAGACATTACTAGTTAAAAACCCAAGAAGGTTCCTTTGTTATAAGAGGTGTTATTTCTTATTTCTTCCTTGGTAGTTCTCCCCTTAGCTTTAGTTTATGTGAGTTATGCAATGACTGGTGATTATGCTTGTTGTGAGCAAAATATTGGTTTGATTCTCCATAAGACACCTTTTTTGAGGAGACTGGTTGAATCACGGACTATGTGATCATGGTTGTATGCACCATGCCTCCTTTTTTCTATTGAAGAATTTCTTTTATGTGCCCAACCACAAGTCAAGTGATATGACATAGTGGTTAAGGATCTTTTCATGAAGGTATTGGGTGATTTTGAATTTCTTAAACTCACTATTAACAACAAACAACCTTTTTGAAAAGTTCGTGTTGTTTTAATTTTAAATGACACACATGGCATGATGGTTTACTTGCTCTCTTGTTGGGGTAAAGTGCTAGCAAGCCTTGTTGGCTTTGTATGTATATGTATGTATATTACACACACACACACACACACACACACACACACACATATATATATATATATATATATATATATATATATATATATATATATATATATATATATATATATATGTATATATATATATATATATATATATATATATATATATATATATATATATATATATATATATATATATATATAATGTATGTATGTATATGTATATGAGAGCAACATCCTCTTATTCAAGTTGTCAATTCATAATTCATTAATTTGATTCAACGATTTTTTCTAAGGTTTGACAATTTGATTTTTTCTTCTAACTTAAGCGTTACTATTCCAAACCTTCTAGAGGCCATCACTTTTGCATAAGGAAGTATATGGATCCCATTTTTTTTAAACTGCATGGTTTTTCAATCTCTACACATTGGTGATATTAGTTTATAGACCTATTATAGTTTTGCATGGGGTTCATGTGCAAAATAGATTCCTTAAGGTATATTACTCATCTCAATAGGTGAAATTATAACAATTGGTTATTTCAAATGGAAGGATTACTCAGAAGAAAGAATATATGGTTTATCTTTTAATGATGAATCATAAGGTCTTAGTGATCATAAACTTGGTAAGAAGGAGGAAGTCCTTGGTCTCTTTTTTATTTTAGTTGAACTGGATGTACTTCTCCACATCAAAGAGAAGATTTATCTTATTCAAGTATGGACCATTTTGAAGAATCACTATGGAAAAGTAAGCACTTGTAAATTAAAAAACATAAAGATAAAACTTTTCAATTTCAAAATTTTAGATTTTTGTGATGTTGAAGACTACATATCATACTTTAAAGCCCTAAAATATGACTTAGCTATGACAAGAGGTAAGATAAAAGATGATTAAGAGTATGTCAAGTCTATTATTTCTAATATTTCTCCTCTTTTTCATACAATTAGCTTGGTTCTTTATGTATACACCATGACTCAAAGATCCAGGTTCTCTCTCTTGAAGAACTTCTCAAGCTTCTTATCCATTATAAAGTTGTAATAAAAAATAGTGGGGATCTTTCTTATACATATGCTCATCCAAAGGACTTCAAGTCAATAGAATCTAAGGCTTAGTTGATCAAGGATAAGTCTAAAATTACAAAGAATTCAATCACTTGTGAGTATTGTAAAAAAGAACACTCCAACAAAAATTGCATAACAAGATTGAAGAAGATTGAGATAGAATTATTCAAATTTAGACATAATATTTCTAATGATGAAGACAACAAAGTTGAGGCCCACTAGAGCATCTACTATGGAAGAGAAATATGTCACCTCTAATGTCTCCTCTCCTTGACCCCTCAACTCTAATTATGAGGGGGCATTGAAGTATGTGTAATCTGATCTTGTTAAGCCAAGACTAGAAGTGTCGAAGAGTGCTAATGAGCACTATTAATGTAGCCTATGGGTAAGTGTATATGTAATCCTATGGGTATTTTAATATAAGCCTAAGGGTATCCCACTTAGTGATATTGGCCAATCCATTTTTACGAAAAACCTTGATTAAAGGGTGTAATTTATTTATTATATTGTAGTTTAATCTCAAATTCGAGTCATGTCAACTTTAGGTTAACTACTAATTAGGGGTTGATGAGCATCAAAAATGCTCATATTTTGTACATCATTTCTTGATTATTATGCGGCTATATAATAAGGATTGCATATATTTATGAATGATTATGTAATTATTTGATGAAATTATGTGTGTTACCTAATTTGTGTGTTTTTAGTGTGTTTTGTGGAATTGCAATTGTTTTAGTTAGATTTGGATCAGTCGAGGTCTTTTCGATGGACCTGGCACTTTGTTTCTTTGGGGATCAATGCAGATAACATAAGCGCTTTCCTATTCCATGAAGGCACCAAGAGAAAGTAGGTGCCTTCCTCTTCCAGGAAGGTGCCAAGAGAACATAGGCGCCTTCCTCTTCTAGGAAGGCACCAAGGAAAGACAAGCGCCTTCCTCCTCTAGGAAGGCGCCAAAGGGAAGGAAGTTCCTTCCTCTCATAATGAAGGCACCGATGAGAAGGCGAGCGCCTTCCTCCCATAAGGAAAGTGCCACTAGAATGCAAGCACCTTCCTCTCATAGGAAGGCGTCAATAGAAAGCAAGCTCCTTCCTCTCACAGGAAGGCACCAATAGAAGGTAAGCACCTTCCTCTTCCAGGAAGGCACCAACGGCAGTAAGACACCTTTCATATAGGGAAGGCACCCGATATACTTAGGCACCTTCCTCATAGGGAAGGCGTCTCTGTTCTTCGCCCGTTGACCAGATTTGCACGATGTGGACAACAGCGGCTGGTGTAGTTTCAACTCTACGTCATGTAGAGCTAAATTGGAGATCGCACCAATGTATAAAAGCATCTTATCAATGCTAGGCTAAGAATGAACCAATCAACGAACATGCCATCATTAGAACCAAATGCTAGTTTTAAACAGACATCAATTGCATTCACCAGACTGTCTTAATTTAGTCTGGGATGAATCGACTGTTGTAACTTCTTTGTAACAGAAGTTCTGTGGGTGTGTTATATAAACACACGTAGACTGCTCTAAGATATATATATTGATATAGATTTATATAGAGTTATAGAGATAGATAGAAGAGATAGATATTGTAACACTTTGATAAATATATTACAGTTCTAAGCGCGTGTTCAGTTGGGAGGAAGCTACTGGAACCTGGGCCCACTCCAAGCCAGTATTTCTTCCCCACTTTTCTTGTGTTTTCTAGATTAGTTTATTGCTTTTATAGGATCATTTACCGCATTTCTATTTCTAGTATTTGTAGTAGATTCATTTTCAGGAATGTGTGAATGTTTTATTTCTGTAGCTTTAATTATTTTCTTCTAACGTAAATTATTGAGGAGTGCTTGAGTGATTGACAACCATTTTGAAAACACCCCCAATAGTAGAATTAGCAGGACTCATCTCAAGTGGTATTGTAAGAAATCTCATTCCAGACCCTTCGCAAGTTTATGAAGCTCCCTGGGTTGATAAATTAAATGCACGAGCATGTGACAAAAGTAGGAAAAATTTAACCTTGTTAGGCCTGCAACATTTTGGCGTCGTTGCTGGGGAAGTGTCTCAACTAGATTATTTACAATACCTTGAAAACTTCCATCTGACCTTGCATGAGTTCTTCGAGAAGAAGAGGACCTGACAGTCGGTTTATAAAAACCAATCCATTAGAGTCTGAGTCATTCGAGCATTCTAAATTCGAATTAGACTCGCCTGACCCACCTCCAGCAATCCATTGGAGTGAGGAGCCTCACTTTGTGCAAAGTGCCTCCTCATCCCATTGACATGGGGAAAAATGAATCATCATAAATCCCTTGTTTAATAGGACTCCCTTAGAGGAAGCCCTGTTGTGGAAAGTTGTAGAAGATCGAACGATCTCACCAGACAACCTTAGATATTTGACTCAAAAAGCCTTAAAGGACCGTAAGGCCTTAAGCACTGCATTAGAAACCACATTTATTGAAAAAATGGCTGATAACAATGAAGTCTCATCTGGCTTTAGTTTCCCGATAGAGGAAGGAGTAAGATATGCCAAAATGAAAAACATATCCCCTGCTCACCTTTCGACCTTCAGAGGATACCCAACTGAGGACCCTGACCTATTTTTATTTAAGTTTGATGTCTTATGCAGGTTTGTGGACTACAAATTCGATACACAGAAGCTGAAACTCTTTCCTTATACATTGGACGATGCAACTCTGTGGTGGTTCATCGGTATGGGAGATAAACACATTGCCACATGGGACCAGATGAAGAGGCTCTTTTTAGAGCAATACCAAGATTTCGAGAGAGCAAGAGACTCCAGGGAGGAGGTCCTGAGCATGACACAAAAAGAAGATGAATCTCTCGAGGAGTACTAGGAGAGATTCAACTTTAATCTTCAATGATCTCCTCACGCGAGACTATATGATAAGTCCCTCAAAAGCATCTTTTTGAGAGGACTTACCAATGAATCACTGGAGGCTCTTAACATGATCTTCGGAGGTGATGTCTACCAGCATGCTATGGAAGACATCCGACAACTATGCCAAAACTACTCAAGAAGGCGAAGCAAGGCCACCTCTAGATCCATGAAAGCGACTACTTCAGTCACAAAGACATAAATAGGTAACATGCAGGAGGATTTAAAGAGCGAAATGCTCTCATCTCTAGCATTGCAGATGGATACACTGCTATTGGAGAAAAAGAAGCAATAAAACGAGGCAGCATTGGCTTATTTCTATCCAAAATGTAGAGGGAGGCATGCAAAGAATGCATGATCGAAGAACAAAGTTAGAGAATGCATAGTTTGCAGGCTGAATCATAAAACTCGATTGTTCCTGCAACTACCTAGTAATCAGGAGGAGGCTGAAAGCACGGATGCCTATTTCATAGGCAATCAAAATATTTGGCCACAGCCCCCTATGGGTAATATGCCAACCGGAATGCCACCATATGGGGGAGGTCCATACATGCACTAAGGACCGCCTCAACCACCTAACATGGGGTGTTGGGGGCCATCACCCTGGTCTAATGCACCCCCAGTAGCATTCTCAAACCAGTAGCCATGGATGCCATATCCATATCCTGGGTAGCAGTGGAGAGGCCACACTGCATGGAATCAGGCTCTACAGAACGTAGCACCTGCTCACCCCCAACAAAATTTACCAGCATTGCCAGTAGTGAGACCTGCGTATCTACCCGCACAACCAATGACAAATCCGAATAACGGGGTGAACCAGCCAACATACAATGTGGAGGGTGAGATGTATCCTATGTACAATATTTAGCTTAGGTTAGGTAGGCAGCTAGGAGTAGGAACACCTCCAATGGTAGAAGAGGAGGAGGAGGTAGAAGAAACACCTTTGGTAGAGGTAGAAGAAACACTTGAGAGAGTGAAGGCTCCATTTCCCAATCGGTTGCAAGAACAGAGGAAAGTAACGTAGCTGAAATTCGACATCTTGTCAAGCTTGAAGAACCTCATAGTGACAATTCCATTATTCCAAGCAATCCGAGATGTTCCAATATATACCAAGGCAATTAGAGAGATGTGTCTGAGGAAGTTGGGACGAAGAGCAACCCAGACTATCAAAGTCATGGGTAAACTGGAGGATTTGATGATGGGCAGAACATGCCATCCAAAGTATGCAGACCCGAGCGACCCGATGCTGACTATAAAAATCAAGGGACATTCCCTATCTAATATGTTGGTCGATCTCGGAGCAGCCATCAACGTAATGCCTCAGGAGACCATGTAGAGGCTACAGCTCATGAACCTGAAACCCACCACGACAGTGCTACAGCTGGCCGATCGATCGACCATAGCACCGAAAGGAATGTTGGAAGATGTGATAGTAATGGTCAGCACATGGGAATACCCAGTCGACTTTTTAGTCTTGCAATCCAAAACTAGGCTGGGCGGTTACCTGATCATCTTGGGGAGGCCATGGCTGGCAACAGCTGATGCTTACATCAGCTGCCAAGATGGGTTGATGACCATATCCGATGGGCAAAACATTAAAAGGTTGACTATTTCGCCCCCAGCACAGTCTATCAACTCAGTAGGAGAACCCATGTTCACTAAGCATGGAAATTCGAAGTTTTCCATGATCCAGTCGGTGATGACATTGGAGGAGTTGATAGAATAAGATGAAGATGGTGCTATTATGGAGTTTCTCCATGGAGAGCCCTCCATCTTCGCACCTGGATCGTCGTTGACTTGTGCCCAAGATCACCATGTTCGACAGATACACGTTGGGCCAGGAAGAACGTTAAATGTCAGCAGTAGGTTGACGCCCACACAACTGACAAAATTAGAAGAGCTCCTGGTAAGGCACCAATAAGCATTTGCATGGGATTACTCAGATATGCAGGGCATCAGCCCAGAGATCTATACCCATTATATTTATCTAGATGATCAGGCAACTCCAAGCCGGCAACCGCAGAGAAGAATGAACTCGAAAATGAAATACATTGTCAAGGAAGAACTACACAAAATCTTGGCTGTCGAATTCATATATTCAATTTCTGATAGTGAGTGGGTATCACCGTTAGTGGTGGTCCCTAAAAAGAACGAGAAGTGGCAAATCTTTGTGGACTACAGAGCATTGAACAAAGCAACCAAGAAATACCACTTTCTGCTCTCGTTCATTGATCAGGTCTTGGACACACTCTCAGGGAGGAAGTACTTCTCCTTTCTGGATGGATTCAGTGGATACAACCAGATCCAAATAGGAGAAGAAGATCAAGATAAGACAACGGTCACCTGCCCATGGGGAACGTTTGCCTATAGGGTATTGCCTTTCAAACTGTGTAACGCACCTGCCACCTTTCAAAGGGCGGTGCTTAGCATATTCTCAGACATGATGGGATATAGGGTCAAGGTATACATGGATGACTTCATTGTCTATGAAGAAACCTTTGAGGAGGCAATGACAAACTTGGAAAGAGTGCTCGACAGAAGCAAGAAAAATAATTTGTCCCTAAGTAACGAAAAATGCTTTATGATGATGCAAGAAGGCATCGTATTGGGGCACCACCTCTCTGCAGAAGGAATAAAGGTTGATAAAAGGAATATTGAGGTCATCAGGGACCTACCCAGCCCTAGAACACAGAAATAGGTGAGGATTTTTCTAGGATCAACTGGTTACTATCGATGATTTACCTCAAAATTTAGAAAAATTACCAAACCACAACACACTCTATTATCTAAGGATGTGGAGTTCAATTGGACGAAATACTGCAAAGAAGCGTTCCAATTGCTTAAGGATAAACTGATATCTACACTAATTTTAATAGGACCAAATTGGGTCGTACCGTTCCATATTTACTGTGATGCATCCAATGGTGCGATTGGAGTAGTCCTCGGACAAAAATATGATGAAGAATTTTATACCATTTATTATGTCAGTAAAAACTTGGCAGGAGCAGAGCTCAACTACACGGTGACAGAGGAGTTCCTCACAATTGTCAATGCTATAAAAAAATTTTGCCACTATATCATCGGATATAAGGTATTTGTCCATACGGACCACGCGGCTATCAAATACCTAATGAGCAAGCCGACCATTAGCGAAAGAATTATCATATGGCTATTGCTACTGCAGGAATTCGACATCACCATAGTCGACAAACCAGGCAAGGATAATGTCATGGCAGATTTTTTATCCAAATTAATACTAGCAGACCATCAACCAGTGGAAGACCATTTTCCAAACGAACATTTGTTAACTATTAGTGAGCAAACCCCGTGGTATGCAGATATAGCCAATTACTTGGCCACCGGAAGGACCTCACCTGCTCTCTCTTTTCGAGAAAAGTAGGCGGTCATAGAGAAAAGTGCATTGTTCCTATGGATGGATGGCCTCCTATTTAAAATAGGATGTGACCAAATTATAAGAATATGCGTAGCAAAACAAGAGTTCTCAAAAGTACTCAAAGCATGTCACAATGAACCATGCAGAGGACACTTTGCAGGGAAATGAACTGCCTACAAAATCCTACAGGTTGGGTACTTTTGGCCCACTCCGTTTAAGGATGTGGCTGCGTATGCTAGCAAGTGTGATGAATGCCAAAGGATGGGCATACCAACCCATTGAGATGAAATGCCCCTCCAGCCTCAAGTACACCTGGAACCTTTCGATAAGTGGGGCATGGACTTCGTGGGACCGTTTAATCCACCTTCAATAGGGAGGAGGTTTATTTTGGTCTATACGGATTACGTTACCAAATGGGTTCATTGAGGGATTCAAAGGAAATAACGGTTGTCGATTTCTTATTTTCCCATATTTTTACATGATTTGGGGTCCTGTTGGCATTTTTGCCACATTTATTGTTATTATTAATTATGCATGCTTAAGCTGTGGCCCAATGCAGTTTTGTGAGTTCCGAGAATTAAATGCAGTCCAAAATTAAATACTTTGAGGATTTCCAATGCATTCAAGGTCAAAGAAGCGCCCAGGCCACCAAAATTGAAGGATTTATTAGTTCGAAGCTGTTGTTCGTGGATTGAGTCAATGGTTTCATGCATATTTTAAAAAAAACAATTTAATGAAGGTGGTTCTTCGAAGCTGACATGTAAATTGCATTCAATTTTGTGGGTCTCCAAGGCTGCAATTAAGGGGATCGTGTGCATAATTTCCAATGCATAATTGTAGATCACAAGGAAGTCGGTTTCAAATATTTAATGCTGCAAAGAGGACGGCCCTCTATAAAAACCAATGTAAGCTTCATTTGAAAGTGTGGTTGGAAAATTCTCTGCTAGAGACTGGAAGTTCGTTTGCAGGAATAAAGGATTGGCTTCTAACTTTTCAAAGCGTTTGCATTGGTGATTTCCTTTCTGTTGATGTTGCATTTCTAATAGCATTTGTATGTCTTCATGGCTGTTACATTTAAATTCTGCATACTGGATTTGAATATTGCCGTAAGAGTATAAATTCCTGGAATGTGATTTTGGAGGGTTTTTTTGTATGCATCGTGCGGAAGTTAAGTTAGTAACTTTTATTGCTTGTTGTTGCTGCACTTGGAGTTTCCTGCTGTTATTTTCTAATCCCATAACTTTGGCCTGTGGCCATATTTCCCATTTCTTTCTGTAACCTTTTCAATTTCTTTCCAGTAACCCTTATCTTAACCAAGTTTAGAATAGTGAAGGGAACCAGCCCACTCTGGAGATTGGTCTGGAAGCCATTTCTTGCTTCCAGCCTTTCAATGTTGGCCGGGTCTAGGGTGCACTTGTAAAATCCTTTCCTGTGGCAGATTTTGGACCAACAGTTTTTGGCACGCCCGGTGGGACAGACTGTTTCTGTCTCCAAGAATTCATAATCGATGGGATACGCATAATTTTCCAAAGTGATAACCCCACCGGTGCCAACATTTTTTGGCACATTTTTAAAACACCCGGAGGTCTCAAGATTTGATGAGCTGTCTTGGCCTCACAGCGGAGATTTGTAAGTTCATCTGGCGACTTTGCTGAGTTGAAGATCTGTTCGTGGACGCCTATTGTTTTAAAAAAAAAAAAAAAAAATTCAAAGAATGTTCATCTGGCGACTCTGACTTAATGGCGATGGCCGTGATTCCGCAGACCACTGCCACAAAGGTGAGGGTTTTTTCTAGATGGGATGATCCTGGCCCTTTGAATCTCCAAGTTCGGCATGAAATTCCCGAAGGTGCCCTGAAGAATCTGGCAAAATATGATGGTACCGAAGGCATGGCTCTGGCACATGTTGAAGATATTGCGATTATGTCCATGATCCATGTCATAGAACACGAGGATGTCATGATCCGACTTCTGGTTTAGTCTTTGGAAGGAAGAGCATTGCAATGGTACAGATTGCTCAAACATCAAAGCATCAGCTCATGGGACGATCTAGCGGGAGCACTGATCAAAAGATTTGACGAAGATCCTTTCTACAGTTCTTTGGATCTCTACCAATTTTTCATGTACATCAAGAGAGCACCTCAAGAGAGCATCACGGACTTCAATGTCCGATTCTTGATAAGTTGGAAGAGAATTCCAGAGAAGATCCGTCCATCACCCACCCAGGCCCACCTCTTTTATGTTCGAGCTTTTAATTCTGACATAGGTCTCTTTTTGCTACAGTCAGGTGAACAACGGTTCCCACAAATCTTTGAGGAAGCAGTGCGAGCGAAGCTGTTGCTCTTATCGAGAAAGTTACCGTGGGGAGAAACTCCATTACCTTCTCCGGTGGTTGCTGCTCCTGTTTACCCTGCACATTCATGCCAGATCCCTGAGATGCAGTCAGGTGGAGTTCAAGGGACAGATCTCGTTCAAATTCAAGGATTGGGACATGCAAGCACTTTTCCAGCAATGAACAATATGGTTGCTTGCAGTTTTCATCAAGAGATGGGCCAAGTAGAAGAACAAGTGCAAATTCCAGAGCCTGAGGAGATCCCAGAATCCGAGTTCTCACTTGAAGAGCCCTGTGATCACATCAAGGAGTTAGAGGAGCTCAGTACTCGGCCCACGACCGAGAAAGTCCGCAAAGTGGTGGTGTTGGTTCCGACCACTACATCCGATGCACGAAGAAGTCTTCCATGGGGGTACTAGTAAGAAGGATAATCTGCTACATTGCATCCTATCAGCACCATGGAGAACTTCAGGAAGGAGCCAGCCCAATTTCAAGGACCGACTTAAGTATGATCAGATCTGGTCGGGACATTGCAGATTTACCGGATAACATTCTGAGATTGGGTGTCTGGTGGCGACATGCCAATCATGTCGTGACTTATTGTATATAGTATTTTGAAAAAACACAAAAAAAAATAGAAAAGAAAAAAGAAGACAAAGAAAAAAAAAAAAAGTGGTATTGTTTTTATTTGTTCATCTCGGCTCTTGTTGCCTGCGAGCCGTAGATGCTTGTTTTTCCTTTGTTTTTCTCCTCCCAACAGTTTGGTGGCTTTCTAGCACTTTCTTCTTTTCCCTTCCCCGTTTCCTCTCTTTCCTTTCTTCATCTTCTTCCTTCTTTTTCTTCTGCATTAAAACAAAATAAGCCACAGCTGTTGTTTCTTTTTTCCTTTTTTGTTTTTCCCCGTCCCTTCTTATCCCTTTCCTCTAAGTTCAGTCTTTTACGCATTTGCTAACAGTCTAGTTCATTTCATTTCATAGCTTTCCTAGTTCCATTCCCACTCCATAACTTCGTTTATTTTCATATCACTCCATTGCAGTCACCGCTTGCGCAATCGCAAGAGCTCACTCCATCATCGCGTTCCATTAGTCGTTTCATAATCAGTTATATGCAAGTTTTTCCAGTTTCAATTTTTCAGTGAGAACATGTATTGCAGCAGCCAGCTTCTGTTCGGATATGACTCTGTGCCCAATGGATTAAGGCCTGGATTCTTGCATACAGCGAGCTGTATACCCCGCGAGCCGCCAAGAATGTTGGCATTTTTGCCACATTTATTGTTATTATTAATTATGCATGCTTAAGCTGTGGCCCAATGCAGTTTTGTGAGTTTCGAGAATTAAATGCAGTCCAAAATTAAATACTTTGAGGATTTCCAATGCATTCAAGGTCAAAGAAGCGCCCGAGCCACCAAAATTGAAGGATTTATTAGTTCGAAGTCTGCTTGTTCGTGGATTGAGTCAATGGTTTCATGCATATTTTAAAAAAATAATTTAATGAAGGTGGTTCTTCGAGTCGACATGTAAATTGCATTCAATTTTGTGGGTCTCCAAGGTCGCAATTAAGGGGATCGTGTGCATAATTTCCAATGCATAATTGTAGATCACAAGGAAGTCGGTTTCAAATATTTAATGCTGCAAAGAGGACGGCCCTCTATAAAAACCAATGTAAGCTTCATTTGAAAGTGTGGTTGGAAAATTCTCTGCTAGAGACTGGAAGTTCGTTTGCAGGAATAAAGGATTGGCTTCTAACTTTTCAAAGCGTTTGCATTGGTGATTTCCTTTCTGTTGATTTTGCATTTCTAATAGCATTTGTATGTCTTCATGGTCGTTACATTTAAATTCTGCATACTGGATTTGAATATTGCCGTAAGAGTATAAATTCCTGGAATGTGATTTTGGAGGGTTTTTCTGTATGCATCGTGCGGAAGTTAAGTTAGTAACTTTTATTGCTTGCTATTGCTGCACTTGGAGTTTCCTACTGTTATTTTCTAATCCCATAACTTTGGCTCGTGGCCATATTTCCCATTTCTTTCTGTAACCTTTTCAATTTCTTTCCAGTAACCCTTATCTTAACCAAGTTTAGAATAGTGAAGGGAACCGACCCACTCGGAGATTGGTCTGGAAGCCATTTCTTGCTTCCAGCCTTTCAATGTTGGCCAGGTCTAGGGTGCACTTGTAAAATCCTTTCCTGTGGCAGATTTTGGACCAACAGGTCCCTAGGAAGATAACAACAGACCAAGGGCCTCAATTTACCTCCAAGTTGATCATGGAGTTGATGGAGCAATACAGAGTTTGACACAATAAAACTATGCCCTACCATCCATAGGCAAACAGGCAAGTGGAAGTGACAAATAGAGAAATAGAGAACATTTTGATGAAGATCGTGCAACAACATAGGAAATATTGGGCTACAAGGTTGTCGAAGGTAATTTGGGCATATAACAACACATGGAAATCCACCACAGGCTTTACACCTTTCCAACTGGTCTATGGGAAAAATGTGATGATGCCTATCGAATCTGAAATCAAGACGTTGATAACGGCTTTAGAATTGAACTTGAGCTTGGATGAAGCTCAAAAACAAAGGATTCGACAGCTAGATTAGTTGGAAGAAATCCGATTAGATGCTTTATAGAGAACATAAATTATACAGAAGCAAAGAAAGCGGTGGCATGATAGCCACATTAAGCTGAAGTAGTTCCAAGAATAGGAATGGGTACTTTTGTACGATTCTTGGTTCCAGGAGAGGAAAGGCAAATTAATGCAGAGATGGATGGGGTCGTATGAGGTGGTAGAGCTCATCAAGAATGAGGCAGTGCACATTAAGACAATTGACGGTAGCAACACCGTGTTAACAGTCAATGGCTGCCGACTACGCCCCTATAACATGTCTAAAACATTACAGGTAGAATACAGAATAGGCATGGGGGAGACCCCATCTTGTTAGATCTGGACCGAACTCTCACAGGTGAAATGGTGGGCATGGAAGTGCTCACCCAAAATTAGTTAATGTAGTTTTTTCTTACAGTGTGTTTTTGCAGGGACGACGCCCGCATGCAAGCTATAGGCATTCTAACCCAGGGCCTAACAGGCACGAAATGTGTCTAACTGCCTTTATTTTCCTTTCTTTTTCGGTTGCATTTTGTAGGTGGAGGACCTGACAGCATGAGGAATAGGTATCTGGGAAACCAAGCCTGATTTGGCTCAGCATTTCGACACTAGCTCGTAGGTAGAAGTGAAGGCAGCATGAGGCGAGACTGAGAAGGCTTGATCACCCTTTCATGGTCAATTGCAATATGATTGCCTAGAATAAAGGTGCCTTCCTTATAAAGAAGGCACCTTCCGTATAAATAAGGTTCCCCATCAGAATAAGGTGCCTTCCTTATAAAGAAGGTGCCCCGCCAGTAGAAGGCGCCTTCCTTATAAAGAAGGTGCCCTGCCAGAATAAAGGCACCTTCCTTATAGAGAAGGCGCACATAAGAGTTAAAATATATATATATATACATAGGCACCTTCCGTGGCTGGAAGGCGCCACACAAAAAATATATATCAGAGCCCGAGGCGCCTTTCACATCGAGAAGGTGCATGCAGACCGAGGCGCTTTCCACATCGAAAAGGCGCATACAGACCGAGGCACCTTCCACATCGAGAAGGCGCATACAGACCGAGGTGCCTTCCACATCGGGAAGGCACATATAGACCGAGGTGCCTTCCACATCAAGAAGGTGCATGTAGATCGAGGTGCCTTCCACATCGAGAAGGCACATGCAGACGGATGCGCCTTCCACATCGGGAAGGCACAAGCAATCAGAGGTGCCTTCCACCATCGGAAGGTGCATCCATTCGGGAAGCACCGACAACATCGGGAAGGTGCTATATAAGTGCCTTCCACATCGGGAAGGTACCAAAGAGTGCCTTCCATGTATAGCCAGCACTCAAACCTCTTGGACACCTCGATTGAGACGCAGCCACCACACGAACGAGCGACATCAGATGACCATACCCCTCCCCCGTGTCACAAATCGACGAATCACTGATCTTCATAACGCATGAACCATTGAATCAGGTACGCGCATGTCAATTCAAATTTTTATATAATCATTTATAAATTATGTGGTACCGAAAAAATATCGTCGTCATAAAAATTGTATCCCCCCATAGCCGAAACCACGTGCCAATGATATGGCTCGAAATAAATGCCAGAGTAAGGTGCCTTCCCTATAAGAAGGCACCTTCCTGAAGAAGGAAAGACAAAAAAAAAAAAAACAAGTAGGGAAGGAAGGCGCCATGGGAGGAAGGTTGAAGAATCATGCAGTGAAGAAGAATGAGCCGAGCGACACGAAAGGAATCAAGGGGGCTATAAGAATGCAGTTTGAGGCCAAAGGATGGCTCAAATACTGTACCCTGGTCAGTTAGGGCCAGGATGTGGAGGCATCCAAGGAATTCATTGTCTATTTGAGAGGCGACGCAGATCAGGTGTGGGAAGTAGAAATTCCAGTCACCCCCGAATACATCTCGTAGGCGACTGGATTACCCCTCACAAGGGAATGCATCTACAAAGGTGGACTATTGAAGCACTACATCGAAGTGTTGCTGCCTAGAGAGACAATGTAGATAGATAAGGAAGGGCTGCCCAAAAATAGCCTCCCCATGCACCTACGGAAGATATTCGAGCAGGTTTCTTGATTTCTTACATGCACCGGGAAGTATACCCATATGCACGCCAACCATGTGCAGTTTTTGAACCACATGGTGCATGGAAGGAAGCTAAACGTGCCTTTCTATCTAGCAAATGCCCTCAAGGATGAAGCAACTAGGTATCAAAAAGGAGCACCGTCCGCCTTAGCCCACCATGGGTTGATATCAGTTCTGGTCCGCCATGTAGAAGCACGTAGGCAGAACCCCGATGCAGAGGGAGATGGCGACCGAGTAAGGCAACAAGATGTTGTTGCCAAATTAGGGCAAGCAGAGGGAAGCCCTGAGGAGGAAATGGCGAGTATCGAGCAATCGACATTGCCCTATTTCATGGAGGAAAGAGGGCATTCCCTAGTGCCCAAATGTACAGAATAATTAGGGCATTCTCCAGTGCCCGATTGCACAAGGGAAAGAGGGCATTCCCCAATGCCCAAACATGAAGAGGAGGGAGCATCACTTACTAGTAGCGAGGTCGAGTTTCGACCGCTAGGCCCCACAAGGAAATGACTATGATGACTCCTCTTCTCGATAGAAGAGGAACAGGGTGACCCGAAAATTGATGTGGTGGCCCAAATCCTCCAGGAATTGATAAACCAGAGCCCATAAGATGCAAGGACCTTTGGGAGTAATGATCAGGTCGACACGGCCTTGGAGGAGGCGCTGGAGTGGCAAACCAATTGCTAGATGGCCCAACAAATATTGGGTGACTACCAAAACAAGCATAGAGGGGAGTTGAAGGAGTGGGAATAATGAATCGCCCACCTCGAGCAGTTGGTCCGGTAGTTGCGAGAGGAGAACCAGCTACTCCAGGGCAGAGGAACAGAAAGGAAAGACGCATCAACCCAAACCTATTGGGAAAATTTTTTTTTGATGAATTCTCCCACCTCTATAGAATGAGTCTTTTCTTTGGGAGAAATTTGATTGGACGCCCGTCAGAGCAGCCTGGAAATAGGGGAGAATTCCCCTGCTTTCGGGAATGAAAGGGAGAGAAGTCCCGCAACACCCCCTGTCATCGTCCTCAGTGATACAAAGCAGGACGATGGTCAGCAGCAGTAGATAGAGCCAAAGGATAAGGAGGAGTTTCCCGGATAGACAGAACCTGAGGGGTCAATGCAAGACAGACAAGGGGATGAAGAAGTACCCCCAGGGACGATAGCGCAGAATGAAGAGAATGCCCCAGGGGCAGTAGTGCAAAATGAAACGAACGCTCCAAGGATTGCAGAGCAGGCCCCTCGGAGCAAGAAGACGACCACCAGGGAGAGGGAGAAGACCCCTGTTCGAGTCATTGCATTTTTTGCAGAGGCCAGAGGAAAAAGGCCCAGGACAACTCGAAATAAGGCGAAGGTGACCTTCATCGAGCCAAAAGAGGACGAGTGGGATATGCAGCCATTCACAGAAAGACGAAAACAATTCGAATGGTTGCTCAAGGAGATGAAAGTAGCCAAAGAGGCTAGGAAGGCAGCCTCGAGGATGCGAGGAGACTCTGGCATCTGCATCAATCCGACAGAGGATAGCCAATTTTGGGATATTTACGGTTCATCCCGAGGATGACCCTCCATGATGAGAAGGTATCTTGAATGGTGGGGGGTATATGGCCCCAAATTGGAGGCCACTGCCATTGCAAAGGAGAATGCAGGGCTTACTCCTGAAGCAGCCCAGTTATACAGAGCCCAAGTAGTTCATTCCAAGAGAGACAATTCAGATATCCCTCTCGCAACAGTTAGACCTCCAAAAATTGACCTATGGCAAGCTGCAGAGGCTACATTCTAGTCAGCAAAAATGACGCTGGCTAGATCGCCATCGATAGCGACCAAAACAAGGAGTGGACAACCTACAGCTGCTCTCACGTAGAGGAGGCAGACACGGGTCATAGGTACAACCGAATCCACCAAGAGACGACGACGATAAGGGGTCAGCAAGACTACCTACAGTTTTGATGCCACGAGGGTGTGGCATATGTTAAGCGTGGGGGGATGATGAGCATCAAAAATGCTCATATTTTGTACATCATTTCTTGATTATTATGCGGCTATATAATAAGGATTGCATATATTTATGAATGATTATGTAATTATTTGATGAAATTATGTGTGTTACCTAATTTGTGTGTTTTTAGTGTGTTTTATGGAATTGCAGTTGGTTTAGTTAGATTTGGATCAATCGAGGTCTTTTTGATGGACCTGGCACTTTGTTTCTTTGGGGATCAATGCAGAGAACATAGGTGCCTTCCTCTTCTAGGAAGGCGCCAAGAGAAAGTAGGCGCCTTCCTCTTCCAGGAAGGCACCAAGAGAACGTAGGCACCTTCCTCTTCTAAGAAGGCACCAAGAGTAAGTAGGCACCTTCCTCTTCCAAGAAGGTGCCAAGGAAAGACAAGCGCCTTCCTCCTCCAGGAAGGCGCCCAAGGGAAGGAAGCGCCTTCCTCTCATAAGGAAGGCACCGACGAGAAGGCGAGCGCCTTCCTCCCATAAGGAAGGTGCTACTAGAAGGCAAGCGCCTTCCTCTCACAAGAAGATGCCAATATAAAGCAAGCGCCTTCCTCTCACACGAAGGCGCCAACAGAAGGTAAGTGCCTTCCTCTTCCAGGAAGGCGCCAATGGCAGTAAGACACCTTTTGTATAGGGAAGGCACCCGATATACTTAGGCGCCTTCATCATAGGGAAGGTGCCTCTGTTCTTCGCCCGTTAACCAGATTTGCACGACGTGGACAACAGCGACTGGTGCAGTTTCAATTGTACGTCATGTAGAGCTAAATTGGAGATCGCACCAACGTATGAAAACATCTTACCAATGCCAGGCGAAGCACGAACCAATCAGCGAACACGCCATCGTTAGAACCAAATGCCAATTTTAAGCAGATGTAGATTGCATTCACCATACTGTCTTAATTTAGTCTGGGATGAATCGAATGTTGTAACTTCTTTGTAACAGAAGTTCTATGGGTGTGTTATATAAACTCACACAGACCGCTCTGAGATATATAAATTGATATAGATTTATATAGAGTTATAGAGACAGATAGAAGAGATAGATATTGTAACACTTTGATAAATATATTACAATTCTAAGAGTTCTAAGTGCGTGTTCAGTTGGGAGGAAGCTACTGGAGCCTGGGCCCACTCCAAGCCAGTATTTCTTCCTCACTTTTCTTGTTTTTTCTATATTAGTTTATTGCTTTTATAGGATCGTTTACCGCATTGTATTTCTAGTATTTGCAGTAGATTCATTTTCAGGAATGTGTGAATGTTTTATTTTCGTAGATTTAATTATTTTCTTCTTACGTAAATTATTGAGGAGTGCATGAGTGATTGACAACCATTTTTAAAACACCCCCAATAGTAGAATTAGCAGGACTCATCTCAAGTGGTATTGTAAGCAATCTCGTTCCAGACCCTTCGCAAGTTTACAAAGCTCCCTAGGTTGATAAATTAAATGCACGGACATGTGACAAAAGTAGAAAAAAGTTAACCTTGTTTGGCCCGCAACAGGGGTTTTGGTATTTATGGGCTCATATATCAACTATTATACTTTATCAATCCAAGAACATACAAACATGGCCAAGGCATGCAATGTATACACCCATCCATAAATAAAACTTGAATCTAACTATAATAAATCAATGTTAACTCATGAGGGATACTATAGTGGTAAGTACTTGGGTTTTCATCTAGGAGACCCAAGTTCAAACCCTTGTACAAGGGGGCCAAGACCCCTCATAAAAACCTGTGTAAAACTTTTTGGGCAAAGGTAGTAGACCAATTGGTTTTGCCTGAGTGTTTGACAGCTTAAGGTCGACAGTTCCAATCCCAAACTCCTCTAGGTCCCCCTCACTCAGAGTAAACATTTAAAGAGGTGGGGCATGGGGTTATAACCATGTTAAAAAAATAAAAATAAAAAAAATAATAATCTATGTTACTCATTGAAATAAAATGACAATAATTCTATTCTAATAGGTTATGGATCTCTCGTACTTATGCAAGCAAGGGGGCCCTTCCTTGTTACATCTGAAGGAGATATCCATGCCCTTAAAATCAAAATATTACTCAAATAACAGGATAACATAAATGAAGAAGAGAAGTTGTATTCAATGATTAGAAATATCATCATCAATCGTTTACAATGCAACATGCCTTCTCTTTTATAGTGAGTTTATATAAAAAAATTCATTAATAACCTACTAGAATAGAAGATCTAAAACATGAATTAGTTAGAAAACAAATCCAACCATTTTTTTCTAAAGGAGATACCAACCATAATAGGTTGGTAAAAATTCTAACTAATTTGGATATAGTCACATTAGTTGGAAACCAATATCAACAAATCTATTTTACATCTAACTAATTTGGATCGAGCCCAATTAGTTGGAGATTAATCTAACAAATTTAATTTATATATGACTAGTTTAGATCAAACAAATTAGTTAGAAATTAATTTCCATAAGTTCAATTTCTATCTCCAAATTGATTTTGGAGCTAGTTGGGCTTAGATTATATTGTTACAAAAAATTCTATTATAAATTAAAAAACCTTTCTGTAATTTATCCATAGTTCTATCCATTTGTAGTGTTGCAATCTTTCCTTTGTTCTGCAGTCTTCTCGTAGGTATATTTAGCTTTCGTAGGTAGTTTCTTAGCTTTCCATTGGTAGTTTTAGCTTTTTTTGTAGATAATTTTAGCTTTTCTATAGGTAGTTTTAGGTTTTCTATAAACAATTTTAAGTTTTTTTGTAGATAGTTTCAACTTTCCATAGTTTTCATAGGTAATTTTAGTTTTTTTGTAGGCAACTCTATAGCTACAAATAACTTTCATAGCACTACTAAATTCTGCCACAACTAATTTCTCAACCAAAAAGCCCAATTAATAATCTCTTATTCTAGTTTATTAACAAAATAAGATCTACTTTCTAAGTTGCACAACATATGCAAATCATATCATAATTATAATAAATAATCACATAACGACATTTTTAATCATGGAAGATCATGCTAATGATGGTCTCAAAATGTAGCATTTTTGGGACTCATCATCAATCCCCTTCTGAAGACATTACTGGTTCCACAACAACACAATCTCTCTTATGATATCTTTTAATGTATTAAATTCAATTCATCATATGTTGCAGATCTTCAAAATGTTAAAAGGAATATTGTAAGTATCCCTTATAATATATTTATTGCTAAAAAATCCATGGTATTGAATGTAATTATTTGCACTTTCACCACCAAGTCGCCAATTATAGGTTTTCATCTTGGTGCTTCATTAGACTGCCATTTTTTGTTTTCAATCTCATGGATTTTTTTTTCTTTTTTCTTCTTCTTCTCTTTTTTTATTCATTTTTCAAGAAGAAATTATGTTCCATTATGTCTTCATTTCATCACAAACACTGTATCTATTGAATCTCCTTCCTATAAATTGTTTAAGCTTACCTTAGATTAATATGAGGAGACTTAATAGATCAAAATTTGTTCATTCTATAATCAATAACAATACTTTTCATAATCACCCAAAAATAGAGCTATAAACGATTGAAACAATGGGAAAATTCCTCTAGCTTAGGGAAAAGAAAAACCTTCCTATCTAACTTGTGATCTTCAACAATTCTTTTTGTGACAACAAGCATCAAAAACAAAAAAATGTATGCATAGTGTCAAAAAAACATAAATGATGCAGACATAGTCTCCTCCCCCAATCAAAATATCATTAGTCCCTTAATGACATTGCATAGCAAAAATTGAGAGAGGACCTATAAGGAAAAACCATGATTTTTTTGAGTTTTTCCAACAAAAACTTGATTTTCAAAAAAACTTTTGTTGAATGATGCCATGAGGGTTTTCATTATTGAACTTTTTTTAATAAATTTTCCTTATTTTTTATTTTTCTCTCTTTTTGTTTTTCTTTTCGAAGTGGAAAGAGCATATGAGATATAAAAGTGCTTGGAAATCTATAAAATGAGCAACACAACTTCCTTAAAATGTGATACATCATGGAACATCAAAAGGATGTACGTATATGTAGCAAGCACACATGATGGGCATGGGCATGAAGCTTCGTAAAAGAGGTAAATAGTGACATAGGCATATAAGTGGAGATGAAAAAATATTATTCAAATAATGACAACCCAAATTATTACAAATGATACTCATGAAGTGATGTAAAGGGAAGTCATTATAGTGGACTAACTATTTATCTATGCCTAAATCTAACCCATATGAATATGATGCAAAAAATAGTTTTTTTTTTTGCTTGATAAAAAGGGGTTGTACTCGAGTCCCCCCACCCTTAACAAATTATATCTCTCTTCTTTAGATCTTGAGAGTTTACAAATAGATACACTTATCATCTCAATTGAGATGTTATAGTTAGAAACCTACATCATTTTATATAAAATGTTTGAATTCTTGATTTTCATTTTCTGGATCTTTTCAAATCTTTATATGAATACAATTACTCTAGAATTTAGCATCTTTCTTGACATTTTTCTATAGTAACCTTCACAATGCCAAAACTTCACCTCTACTATCTATGCCTTGCATCTTAGTAGAGTAATATTTACAAAACATCATACTAACATAGTCCGCTTTACCAAATATGGATTGCTAGTTTCCTTCTCGAAACTTAAGTGCAACCATAAAAATTATAATAAATAGTCTAAATAAACACACATTATTGTTACAAAATAAAATAAATATTACCAATGGAAAACATTAAAGTAAATATTAATCATTAATTGATTTAGGCAATCAATAATTTTTGTCAACTTCACCTAAAATTTCTACTTCCTCTAACCAAGGAGAGGAGATGTTAACTCCATGATCCTCAATCAAAACCCCTCTATTGGCTAGTTTATCCGCACATTTGTTTCCTTCCCTTAATATATGTGTAAACCTGATTTCTTCAAACTCTTTAGCAAGATCTTGAATTTCCACAATTATCTCTTGTATGTTCCATGGAGACTTTGATTTCCTCAAAATTGTATTTATTACTATGAGAGAATCACCTTCTATCCAAACTCTATTCCATTTCATTTGTTTACATATTTTTAACCCTTCTAAAGCAGCCCAAGCTTCAACTTCATTATTTGTCTTAAATCCACAATTGAACGCATAAAGAGATAAAATATCTCCTCTATTATTTCTAATTATTCCTACTCATCCTGCTGGTACTAGATTTCCTTTAGATGCTCCATCAAAATTTAATTTAACCCACTCCACATCTGGTGGTTTCCAATTTATATTCTTTACCTTATTTTTGCTTCTCTTGTACCCAACATTATAATTCCATTTAATGAATTGACTCCATCTATCAAGACTCTCTACTTCCAAATTAGGGATTGGGTGAGTTGATAGGGTTGTTTTAGACTCCTCTATGGCTAAACATATATTCTTTTTCATTACCTCTGAACTGCTTTCCTTTCCTTCAAATATTCTTCTATTCCTTTCTAGACATATAGTCCAAAGTATTGTATCTTTTGATATATCCCATATTGTTTGTAAAGCCACACTTTTATAAGTGCGTTAACATTGCTTTAACCAATCTTCAATTCTGCTATTCATCACCATGCATTTACCAAACATATTAAGAATCCATTGCCATAGATTCCAAACTATTGAGAAATGTCCCAAGAGATGGTCAATACTCTCCTCCTTCTTATTACAAAAAACACATTTAGAGGGGCAATGAAAACCCTTTTTTATAAGGTTATCCCAGGATAAAATTCTTTTATGACCTACTAGTCAAACAAACATTTTGACTTTAAGAATGCTTGGGCTATCCCAAATATCTCTCCAAATTTTAGTGATATTATTGTTATGTTGGTGTTGAACATTATATCCACTTCTTGTTGTGTATTCTCCTGAGCTATTTAACTCCCAAATCAATTTATCCTTGGCACCCCTCAGAATAATTACAGTTGTTATCTCTATACTCAATTGCCTCCTAGCATCAATATCTTGTATACTTGTAAAAAAATCTTCTTTCCACTTGTATCTTCCTTATCGATCCTTGTACAAAATGTTTGAAAACCTATCACCGTATTTGTCTTGAAGTAATCTCATCCAAGGTTTCAAAACTGGATCTAAATTGAGTGGTTTTTTATCACTCCAAGTATCCATCCAAATAGAAATTTCTACTCCAGTTCCCACCACTCATAATAAACCTTTAATCATAGGATCAATAGATTTTTTTAACCATTCCAAAGAGCATAACCATTTTGAAGAAAGAATGCAGTAAATATTAAACTTGGGTCATTGGGATCAACATACTTAGAAGAATTCTTGCCCATTTTCTTTGACTCTCTTTGTATAATCTCCAGATAACTTTTCCCCTAAGAGCTAAGTTTGCATCTGTAAGAGCTCTTAAACCAAGACATCCCCTAGTTTTGTCATCATACAACTTGCTCCATTTCACCAAAGAAAATTTCCTTTTATCATGTAAACCTAACCATAAAAAGGATCACATAATACAAAAAGATGAATTGACAATATTACTTCCTCCTTTTTTTAAGAGAAAAATGTGGTGCATAAGTTGTCACAATATGTGTTGTTAGTAACAATGGAAAATATGCTTGTCACATTTATTTTGCGAGTGTGTGTTTTCTATCTGTATATTTTTAAATTCAACCTTAAATTTAACATATAAACTAGAAACACCCCCATTAACTTTGAAAACCTTATGATCCTCACCAACAAATTTGTATAGATTGATGAATATATGTGACAAAATTGGATTTAGAAATAACATTATAGGAAGAGACAAGAGGAAGGTCAACATTAAGCTTGCACTTATCCTTATAACATGCTCTTGTATTAATCATATTATATGTATAGACATACTATAGTTAGAAAATAATCCAATGGCCTAAACTTGCAAGACCTAATTAAAAAAATTACAACATTTTAAAGCTATCAAAACTGTTAAAAATAATGTGTTTAGCTATGATTTTAAGGGACCAAATGGATGAATCTTAAAATCCTATTTCTATAGGAGATAAATTTATGAGTCTAATTTTAGATCCTATTAGAATCATCCAATTTTGATACTATGTCAAAAAGTTCTTAAAATAGTAACCATAGGTTTGGATTAAAAAATGAAAGAAAATGATAAATTAGCTTATTTTTTAGTAAATTTGACATAGAAAAATGATGGTTTTAAAATTCTTATATATAACTGATATAATCCTCTCATATATTTTTTTTAAACCATCCAATTTCGATATGAAGAAGATATAACCAACTTGGTTTGATTTGTTAATTACATATAACTTATTGTTCTTCTATAGATTTAAGGGAGAAAACAAATGAGTTAAATTTTATTGTTTATGACACTTATATTTCTATGAATTTAAATTTATTTGGCTTTAAAATATCCCTAATATAATATCAAATGAAAGAAATATGAAAAAGATATGACAAAAATATCATTTGGTCTAAGTTGTCCCACTATAAACAACATGTTTAAGAATGTCTAATTACAAATTTAAATAATTAAATAAGTGACTTAAAAGTTTTCGTTCATATACCTATTGAATCATTTCATTTTGGCATAGTTTTAAAAAGTTATATACCTATTGAATCATTTCATTTTGGCATAGTTTTAAAAAGTTTTCGTTTACACGACCAAATATCTGCGTAATGCTTCCATTTGTTTTTAAAATAAATAAGCACATAATTCATGAGCTTGTGAGGGTTCAAAGTGTTTCATCTAATAATAAATTTTAGAACCTAAGTTTGTGTAATTAGTAGCGACTCTATTATTTCTTTAGTAGCCACTTTATATATATACATGAGCTTGTGAGGGTTCAAAGTGTTTCATCTAATAATAAATTTTAGAACCTAAGTTTGTGTAATTAGTAGCGACTCTATTATTTCTTTAGTAGCCACTTTATATATATATATATATTTATTTATTTATTTATTTATTTAGAGGAATGGTAATTACTTTTTATTTTTGAACAAATGGTCACAGAATCAAGTCACAGAGTCAAGTCACATTGTCTTTGATCTTAGTGTTTAATTATGGTGTTACCATTAAAACACGTCATGAATTGAGGGAGACCCTAAACACGTCATGAAGTGAGGGAGAAGGGTTGGTACCGTCATCATCAAGCTGGCGCACACTCAGCGAACTCAGATCAGACTACTACCTTTGCCCTGGATTGAGCATGCCCTCGAGGTTTGAACCTAGGTCTTCTTGTGATAAGTGCCCAACTTCTTACCAATCCACCTAGCCCGTATTAATAGTAAAAACATAAACTATCATAACAGTATAATCATTTTGTAATTCTATAAAAGAATTTGACAACACTCACCAAGAAATCACCAAGAAAATTTGTACATGATTATTGGGATTATTAACAAGACTTGTCTATGCTGTAAAAATAATCATGTGATATTTCTATAATGTATCACTATTGTTTAATAATTCTATGATTTTAGTCCCAAGATTTGAACCTTGCTTGATAGTAGAAAAGAATTGTGAGTGTAAGTGATTCCCCTATGAAAAAAAAAAAAATTTACACAGGTTTTTATAAAAGGTTATCCCCTCATATTAAATGGGGTTTGAACCTTGGACCTCTTTAAGAGAGGCAAAAGCCCTTACCACTGCAATAAACTTGTAGCTAATATTGTTAATTATGTATTGCATATTTTTCAAGATTTAATTATTGACAAGGTTCAGACGCGGCGTGGTGAGTGTGTGAGGGGGTGGGTGTGTATTAAATTCTCTCTTGATAAATATAGTTCTTGGTTTTACGAGGGATCATGGTTAGAAGGAGACTGCGCAACCCTGTGTTGTTGTGTGTTGGTCGCAGGGGTTTATAATACTAACCAAATTTTAAAAAATAATAATAATTATTAAAGATTTTATATTGTTATTTTCTTTTTAATTTTATATATTATTTTTTCAATAAATTTACATAGATTTTTATAAGGGGTCTCGGGTCAGTGGAAAAAATCTTAATGTTTTAATCTTTAAGCCTTTTCAAAAAGGAAAGGTAGTTGCCGATTCCTCAGAAAAAAATCTTTAGCCTCTTCATGTCCCCTCAGAATAAATTATTAAAAAAAAAAAAAAAACCCAAAACCCTTACCACTACAATAAACTATAATAACAAATACAAATTTCACAATATTATAAATTTTATATAAAAATAATAACTATAAAAAATTCAGAGATTTAAATCCCTCCCTAGGTTAACACCTTTGACTTCTATTTAAACATCAAGTGACCCATTGAAATTCTACAAATCTAGACCAAAGGGTTATTGGCCTAGCAACGAATTATCTACCATTGAAGCCCCACTGTTAACACCTTTAACTTCTATTTTAACATCAAGTGACCCATTGAAATTCTACAAATCTACACCAAAGGGTTATTGGCCTAGCAACGAATTATCCACTATTAACACCTTTAACTTCTATTTAAACATCAAGTGACCCATTGAAATTCTACAAGTCTATAGAAAGGGTTATTGGATTAACAACGAATTATCTATCATTGAAGTTTTAAAGGTTAAGTGAATTGGTAAGTACTAGCGTGGTTGGGCACTTAAGAGGAGACCTAGGTTCTAACCTTAGTGGTGTCTGTTAGCAAAGGTAATAGTCTGTTCTAAATCTTTTGAGTGCAGCGTCAAACCTATGATGACGATACGAATCCCGAGCGACTGGTTCCCATCTCACACCAAGTCAACGTTAAATGAACAGGTTTGTTGGGAGCAGTCCTCATCGTTTAAACCCTTTACTACCAGTTAACTGTTACCAACTCTTCTATATAACAACAAAAAAAATTAACTACTGGCCTAGCAACGAATTATCTACCAATAAGTGTAATAAGTGTATGTAGAAACTGATAACGCTCAAAACAAGCGTAAGGTATCCCTTACACCTGATAATGGTCTGATAGTTGTTTAAACCCTGAGTTACACCACCTGCACTAATGGTCATGGAACTGATAACATTGTGAGTTGTGTCCAGACAACATATACAATTAATCTCTGTGATCTCGAAGATCTTCAGTGTTTTGTAAGAAAATTGAGAGAACAGCAGCTCGGTCAGTATGCACGTTATAAGGTTAAGGCCGAGAAATAAAAAAGATATCAATGCCTCTTAGCAGTAAATTTCGTTTCACACATGTATTCTGTATGGAACGTTGAATATTGATGATCCTTCATTGTATGACGCTGCACTTCATTTTTACAGTTTAGTGAATCGCCCCACATTCCCGAGTTTGGTATCCCGGGGAGTCGCATACCGGTTCATCAAGTGGTCAAATGTTGCACAAGTTACAAGGACACGTTTGAGGTTAGTTATGCGCCCAAGCGAAGTGAAATTCATGAAGATTGTAATGCAGCACAGTGCTGATGGCAGGTAAGTCTCGCTATCCTTCGAAGGGGTAGGTTGTATAAATATTTATATAGAGTGGATAAATATTTGAATAATCATATCATAAAAAACAAACATCAAAAATTAGTTTACATACTACTCTACTCTATTCA
This sequence comes from Wollemia nobilis, assembly GCA_028583015.1. NCBI lineage: Eukaryota > Viridiplantae > Streptophyta > Pinopsida > Araucariales > Araucariaceae > Wollemia > Wollemia nobilis. The sequence continues at coordinate 2,013,268 of JAQPPZ010003363.1, read as the reverse complement.
TTGGCGGGTTAGGAGTAATGCTAAATTAAATGGTAATTTAGTATTCAGATACTGTAGACACTCTCTCTCATTTCAGTTCCTATTTTTAGGAACTTGTATCACGTAGGTACTCAGTGACCGAGTGTGCTTGTCCTAGGGAGATTTGTGGATGTTACATTTTATTTTCCTAAAGGGGTTTATCATTGATTGGCAAATGAGGGCATACGTGGGAAATGCTTATAGTAGAAAAGTTCATTTGAAATAAAAATGAAGCAAATCCAAAGGTAAATGAAGATATGACTTCTAAATATGTTCGTATTTATGTAAGCAGCGAACATTGGTGCTTACATCTTCTTGTCAAATGAGGGCCTTGGCCTAACTGTTGGGTTATGTTTATATGTTAGAAGTTGGAAAATACATATGATGATTGGTGCAAAATAATTATAACTTTAATTACATGACGATTGTGGGATTGGAATAAATATGTCCTATGATATAATATTTGCAATGCATTTTTGTTGAATCGGAAGGCTTCAAGCTAACCCCATGGCCAATTTTTGATTGAAGAGATTGAGAATTCAAATATTAGTTGTGTCTGTAATTGTTGAACTAGAAATCGGATGCCGATATAATAAGGGTAACTTGATTCAGATGACAATCTTTACTACAGATTATGCTGCAACTGAATGAGGTCTTGCTGAACTGAAGTAGGGTGAGGTCGTAATGAGACCAAGTAGACCAGTGTTAGAGAACGTATCTAATAAATTGCATCCAATTAGTAACTGGAAGCCAGTGTAGTCTAGCTAGTGAGTTTAGCTTGGATTTTGTTTTTTTGGAGCATCCTAGCTGCAAAAGTTATAACCTTTCGGAACTAATGGAAAACCAAGATATTCGCTTTGGAGTTCTACAAGTTGAAAACCAAAATCTCTCGAAGTTTCCATGTGTAATGATAGGTATATTCAAAAAAACATTCAAGTTTTGTTGAAGTTCACTTATTGGACAGAAGGTTCTGGTTATAATGTCTGACCTCACTTTACAGTCACCTGATTGACTCTAGTCTGTGAAAGTTCGTGGATAATTATAATTTTGGTTGAGGACATGGTGGGCATGTTTAACACTAGGTATATTTGAAAGAATATTAAAGTTTTGTTATATTGTCAGACCTCACTTTGCAGTCACCTGATTGACTCCGGGCTGTGAAAGTTTGTGGACAATTGTAATTTTGGTGAGGACATGGTGGCATATAGTGCTTTTATTGAAACGCGTCTGTTATGGTCTCCTTTAATTTTTGTGACTTTTTGGATCTAATGGAAAGCCAAGATATTCACTTTGGTGTTCTACAAGCTGGAAACCAATCTCTCTCAAAGTTACCATGTTTAATGATAGGTATATTAGAAAGAACAGTCAAAAGTTGTCAAAGTTCACTTGTTGGGCAGAAGCTTCTGGTTGGCAGACCTCACTTTGCAGTCACCTGATTGACTCTAGGCTGTGAAAGTTTGTGAATAATTGTAATTTGGTTGAGGACATGGTGGCATATAGTGCTTTTATGGAAATGATTTTGTTATTGTCTCCTTGGTTGTTATCTTTTTTTCCAGTATATTTTTCCTATCTTTGCAAATTTGGACATTACTTTAGGAGCTCATATTGTTATCTTTTCAAAGGAGTAAATATTGATTTCTCCAAGTAATAAAGTGCAAAGTTTAAGTGCTCAAATTTCAATCAAGTGGTATATTTTAAGATCATAATCTTGAACAAAATCACCCTCTTTCCAATAAGACTCAATAAGACTATGAATATGAATGTACATAGACCAGATATTTCAATTCTTGAGAGAGAATATACAAGGCATAGAGGCCAGGGAGACATTAGCTGAATTTTCCAATCATCCAAGAGTTGAGATTGTATATCATGTATATGTGCTAATAACGGCTGGCAACCATCTAGCCAACAGCTATAACCACAAAAAAGACAATGTAGTTTTTTTTTCTGCATGGTGCAAATCTATTGTGATTTTAAATTAAATGTGAACAAGCATCATAATAGCCAAACAGGAAGAAAGAAACAAAGAGGTACATAGAAATTTTAGATAGATGCCATTAATCACACAGATATGCAATATGCTTAATGTGAAAATTGATGAAATAATGAAATCAATGGTGTGATGTGCCATGCAAAGACCTCATGTTTATAGCTTTGACAAAGAGAAATCAGGCTGACTTTGCTAGGCTGAACAAACAAAGTAATTAGAAATAAAAAAACATGTATGCAAACTATGTGCATCACATTTCAGCCACAAATGCACCTTACATATCCCAACATCCCCCTTGAGGAAGTAGTGACCCAATAAACAATGACAAGATCAATATCTTCAGCCTCTAATGGATATGTTGATGGAAAAATGAATAAGATGCATGCTTGAAGTGATTTAAGTGAAAAGTTTATTGGACAACTTTTGTTACAAAACTTTATTTCCACAAACATAAATCACTCACCAATACGCAGAAATATCAAAGTATTCATCCACAAAATAATAATTCAGAATGAGATATCCACACAAAGACAGATAGATAACACTCTTATGGTAGGTCAACACCAAGAATACTATTTAAGAACTCCACAAGATCTCCTAAGATGAGAGGCCCGCTTCGTAGGCAAAGATGATTCCAAAGAAAAACTTGATATGAATGATATTCCTTACAATGACAATATCCATTCTCTATATACCCATCAACTAATGGTACTTTGAGCAGTGTATAACCCTAAACCTAGCTGACACCTAATCCCTTATCGAACTCATGATTATAGTACATTTGTGTGGCCCATGTCAACTATCCATAACACCTATATACAATATAATTTCATATCCCAATATACCTATCCCTAGGTAGAAAATACCAAATGATATGATCTTCAAAGCATTGCTGACAACTGATACAATCTTGATTATCCATCCATCCAAGTGAAATCTTGATTGGAGATGGTCTTTACTGATGCCATGTTGTTGTGCCACTCTGACATTCATTAGTGCTCCTTTGGATCCATGCTTCTGTTGCTCCACTCTAATATCCAGGATGGTTGTTCTTGATCATAATTGAGAAAATCTGCAAAAAATCCCGATTTGACCCGATTTTTCCGGATTCACAACCTGGCCAAATTTTCAGATTTTTGCTGATTTTTTCCAAAAAAATTTGAAATGCATGAAATAAGCTTTTTTTCAATGAAAATTTGCATTTTATTTGGTTTTTTCAATGCAAATTTGGCCATTTTTTATCAGTTTTTCTCCCTTTTTTTTTGCCGATTCCCAATTTTTCCCCATTCTTTTCCCATGCCGATTTTGATTTTCTCAACTATGGTTCTTGTGGTTCCTTGTTGTGGCTGCACCACTTTGACATCCATAATTACTACCTTTTTTCTACCATGCACTGCCAACTTGAGGCCTTTCTCACTCCATGGAGGTCCATAATAATATTGATGCCATATGCCATGCCTCCATGATTGTTGTTGCTCATGGTGGTGTGGATGGTGATATGCTGCATGCTTATCTATATGTTTTGCTTCCTTTGCCTCTTCAACCTTTTGTTCCACTATTTTAAATTCTTCCTAATGTTCTGTTTTCTTATGCCAATATTTTGGTTCTTTCGTCTGTTTCTCTAACGGTATTTCCTTGGACTTTGTTTTTGTTTCTTCCTTCTTTGCTTCTGATCATCAACAAATTCTTCCAATTGTACCCCTATAACAACTTCTTGGTTTTCGTGGGATCCTTGCTTCTTAAGTTGAGAAATATCTTGCAATGTTATCTTATTTTTCCTGTATCACAGCTTCATGAACTGCTTTTGCATGTTAATGTTAACAGTACCCAAAGAATCCAATCAAGGAAAACCAAGAACAATATCCACATCATCCTTCTCAATAACATAAAAATCTGACTGCAAAACATATTTATCCATAGTGATCTTTAAATCCTTGAAAATTTGAATAGTCTTACCCTCAACCTGTATGTCCTAGATTTCTTTACATGAACCTGCACCCTCTTAGCCAAATAAATATTGATGGAATTATACCTGCTGCTAGGGTTTATGGAAATAATAATCTTCTCTTTTGAATGCATCCAAGAACCTCCAAAATAGAATTTTGAGATGAAAAAAAATCCTTTTGACCCTTCTCTTGATCATCTAAATCCAAAGATGTGCCTTCTTCATCCCTCTTGTTGTCTTGACATTTTCCTCTTTCTCCTTGTGTAGCTTTAATTTCTTTTTCATAGTCTTCATTTTGTTTCTTGAAAACATCTAACTCTCTTATTATTTGATTTCTCTCATCTTGAATCCTTTGTAGTTCCTTTTCAAAGTCTTTGATGACACCCATTAGACTATATATAATTTTATCCTTTCTTTCAACCTCTCCCTTATAAATGTCTAACTCTCTTTCTTTCTTCACATGCTTAGGTTACCATATGCTCATGAATGTATTAGAACTTAAGCTTCAAATGAATTGCATTGTGAGAGTGAAAGGGTATTTAAGTACAATAGATGTCCAAATATGCAATAACATCCTACAACTACCCTTGTCCCCTAGTGAACCTTACAAACCATGTGTTGAGTGGTTACCCGTTACTCAACTTACGTCCACATTATACATGATGTAGTAACTCCTAATATTCCCCCCCTTATTACATCATAGTCTTAGAGAGGAAACTTCGGAATTCTTCAAATTTGACTCGTCCTAGTGGTTTGGTGAAGATGTCTACTCATTGCTCGAGTAGAACAAAATCATCTACATACACATTGATGAATACAATCTCCCCCCCTTGTTCTCTGTGATATAAACTTGGGTCATACGGATTCCTTTTGAACCATGCTTTCCAAAATGTTCATCTATCTTTATATATCATGCTTGAGGGGCTTGTTTGAGGCCATAAAAAGATTCTATCAATTTGCATACCTGTAGCATGAGCAATGGCATTCCCAATAAGGGAGGTGGCAATAGATTCAAGAATGGAACACTGGATTAATCAACATCACGATAAATTTAACTCCAACTGTACAATTCATAAACCATACGATTCAAACTACTGTACAATGGCATTGATTGTATGATGTACGATCGTACGATTAATGGTGATCGTATAGTTCACCCAATACTTGTACAATTCTTCACAAGCAATAGTTGTTCCTTCAACGTAATCAACAATTGTACGTTTTAAAGAAAAGATACATGTGGATTTGTCTCCCGGTCATACTATCAATAACCGATTCATCACCCGAATGCAACACACAATTTCACTAAGAGCGTGTAAGTCCTTGTTCCTTGTACAAATCTCAAGTGTACGGTTATATAACTGTGCAATATGATAACTTAATAATTATTATATTTCCTCGGTACAAAGCTTTAGCAATAGTTATGCATAGTAACGATCCTCTGTATAATTCCTCATCAACAGTTCTCAATTATTGTACAACGTACAATCCATGGCGATTCCACCATACTCTATAACTTGTAGTAATTATTTCTACCACAATACAAATTATACCTGCATTCTATCAAGTACATATAAATGGTGATAACAAGGACAATATCATATTAACAGAATATTCCAGTCACACATACATGCACACACAAATACTATAATGGTTGTATTTGCATTAACGGTTGTTGTAATTATCAACACCAAAGTGCAATACAAGATAGACCAAGTCAAATGACCTTGGCAATCACATGAACATACTCGCAGCTTCATTCGGCATGCTTACAGTATGACAACATTACTCTCTCCACTCAATCCTCTTCTAGGAACAACAACGACTTCAAAAAAGAAGAAGAGGGCCTTATAATACCTGTCCCAAGTTGTTCCGAACGGTTCTTGGGACAACACATTATTTACAACCACCACCCTCGAAGCCGATGTTTCACAAATTAATTCACTTTTTAAAGTCTATTCTTTAATATTTATTAAATCTAATTTCATTTGCATTTTCCCAAACTTCAGCTAATTTCATTTGAACCCAAATTACATTTCATGCTAATTACATTTTGTTAGGTACCCAAGATAGGTACTTAATAATTTTATATTGTATTGTATGTTGGTATGAGCCATAAATGAATTATTGGCTAATATGGACTTGTTATGATGTAAATGTAACCATTATTCATTAAAGAAGGCCACATGTCAATTTAGAAATAGGTAGGAGAATAATCTCATAGAATTGCATATGTAACCGTTAGGGAATATTGTCATATTATTATGCACTTTGTAACTCATGGAAGGTGAATCACCACATGGGTGACCTTGTAACTCATGGAAGGTGAACCATCACATTCTTGTATAAAGAGAGATGTACCCCCATTGTAAAGGAAGTCATATATGAAGTATTCTTTGTAGAAGTCTTGGCTCGTGGAGCTGGAGATCTTGTGGAGTGGCTTCCTTCCAATAAGAAGCATTGTACAATGTTGCCCTATCTCAAGGGTATTATCAATCTCTATTTTATTGTGTGGATTGTTATTGTGGAATTTATTTGTGGATGCATGTTTGATATTTCTACATACTGGTGAATGATTTATTGTTAATGAGGAGAGGTTCATAACAATTTTAATTTAATGTGAATTTCATTTCGCATTTTGCTTTTCAAAATTACAAAAACTTGTCAAAAAGCATACAAAACTTTGTCAAAATTTGCAATTCGACATTTATACAAAAATTCACTTTTTCTTTTTTTGAGAGGCAGATTTACCGTCTACAATACCTTTGTTGTCCAGGTATGATGAATCCTTTAGGTTGAGCCAAATAAACTTCTTTTAAGTTTCCATTGAGAAAGGCGCTCTTTACATCCATTTGATGAATTTTCCATCCAAATTGTGTGGCTAGAGCAAAAATAATTCTGATGGATTTTATCTTTGTTGTAGGGGCAGAAGTTTCCTCATTATCTATGCCTTTTGTGCATATCCTTTTGCTACAAGTCCTACTTTCTAATTATCAATACTGCCATCTGATTTATATTTGATTTTGAAGACCCATTTGCATCCAATAGCACTTTTTCTTGGTGGAAGATCAACAAGATCCCAAGTCTTGTTTCTTAAAAATGCTTGATATTCAGTGCGCATAGCATTTTTCCAAGTAGTAGACTGAAGGACTTCCTGTATTGTAGATGGCTCAACTGTACTCATTCGAGCCATGTTTTGTTCATTGTGAGTCATACTTCATGTTCTTGGTCTTGTAGAACAGGTGTATGGAATTCTATTTATCCCAAATGCTTTCAATGTACTAGTATACCATTTTGTCATTCTCCTTGTGTGCTGTAGTCGAGTAGACGGATCATTTTCATCACTGATATCACTGACCATCTCTTCATTTGTAATTTCTTCATCACTTTCAGTCATTATTGGAGTTAAGTTAGATGAAGAGTTTTGTGATGGTGAAGGTGATTTTCCTTCATCAAAGACAACATCATGACTTATATATACTTTCTTTGAGTCTGGATCAAATAATCTGTAGGCTTTTGATTCATCAATGTAGCCTATTAAGATGCATTACTGAGATTTTTCATCCAAATTATGCCATTTTCCTTTGGAATGTGCATGTATGTTGTACATCCAAATACTTGAAGATGAGAGATCAATGGTTTGTGTCCACTCCAAGCTTCTTATGGAGTGATATGTTCAAGTGATGCAGAGGGGGCTCGATTGAGTAAGTAAACCATTGTATGTACTGCTTTTGTCCAAAAAGAGTGTTCAAGTTGTGAATCCTTCAACATACTTCGTACCATTTCCATGATTGTCTTGTTCCTATGTTTTGCAATACCATTTTGTTGTGGTGAGTAGGTTGTTGTCAGTTGTCATTGAATGCCATATTTCTTCAAAAATTTTGAAAATTCATTGCTAGTAAATTCCCCCCCCAATCTGAGCAGAGGACATGGATATTTCTTCCTATGGATATCTCTACTTGGGCCTTAAATTGCTGAAAGTAGAAGAAAGCTTCATCTTTGCTTTTCAAAAAATATACCCACATTTTCTAGGTATGACCATCAACAAAAAGTTGAATATACTTGGTCCCATTGTAACTTGGAGCCATGGGTCCTTATAGATTGGTATGAATTAAATCAAGAGATGCCTTCGCCCTGTATTCTAAAGTTTTGAAAGGAGCTCAATGTTGTTTCCCAGCTAAGCAATAGCGACAAATCTTTGTAGGCTTCTATAAGGAGGGAAGACCTTCAACCATGTTTTTGTTTTGTAATGCAATGAGGTGGCCATAACTTAGATGACCATATCTTCAATGCCAAAGTGATGCAAATTTATTGGAGCTGACAACTAATTCTAGGTTGTCATGATGCATTGTGTTAAGTTCAACATCTTTCCTTTACCATTTCCATATGCAATGATCTTAGAGTTCTTAGTTTTATCACGAATGATGCAAACCTTGGATCCTTGTTGCTTATCAAACTCAACCTTTAAATTGTGATCAAGTAGTTGATTGACTGAGAGTAGATTTTTGGTGAGTCCTAGACCATATAAAACTTTTGTGATTTTGCATTTTTATGATCCAAGTCATAATTTTATGTCACCTGTGCCCTTTATTTCATAGGATGTGTCATCCGCTAGAGAAAAGTTTCTTGCATGTCTTGAATACCTTAGATTTTGAAACCAATATTTTCTTCCTGTCATATTCTGGTCGCTCCATAATCAATATACTAGATATCATTGAGTTGGACATGTGCAGCTAATGCTTGTTCTTTGTGATGAGATTTGTCTCTCCTTATGTCTTTGAACGACTTCTTCCTTTTAAGAGGTACTTGAACCTATTTTTTTCTTGAATGCGATACCTCTTCTTTTTGAAGTAGGTTCACCAGCTTCTCAAAACTTGTTGTTTGCTCAATAATATTTAGTGTAGTCACAAAAACATTGTACTTGGATGGGAGTGATCTCAAAATAATAGGAACTATAGTTTCATCGGATACCTTTTCTCCTAGTGCTTGCAATGATGCTCACAAGTCTACAATTCTCCTCATGAATGCTTCCAAAGTTTCTCCATTTGCCATCTTCATAAAATGGAGTTGACTTTGGAGGAATAGAATCTGATTTTGATTCTTGGCTTCAAATACTGTCTTCAACTTCTCCCATGCATCTTTGGCTATGGTTGTATCTCTAATGTATGCTTGGACCTCATATGCTATTCCAAACATCATGATTAGTATTGTCTTTCTATCTGCTGTATACAACAACACTAAGAAAAAGTGGTAAAAAGGTCTACACATTTTGCAATAAAGTGAAATGCAATAGAAATGTGGTTGTTTACATGAAATGTAAAGGAAATTTAGATGAAATGGAACTACAGCTATCATTGTAAAAGATTAACAATTATGTTAATTATTTATGTTAATTATTGGTTTGATTAAGGTTGTTTAGGATAGGGAGTTTAGGTAGTTTTGTCACATCACCTTGAAGTGGTTTTGATAACTACTAGGGCTAAGGTATAAATAGACCCTTACAATTCAATATAACATTCCATTCATAAGCAAGTCTATGTACGAGAGAGAGATGCCAGACTGTCAAAGTGTGAGGCTAGGTGTAGCATTATTGCAGTCATACACTGTAAATTGTACGAGATGCCATTGATAATGCAAGATCATTCACTTGTTGCTAAATTGTCTTTGCATGATGTTAGTGTTGTGTTAGATTCGTGTTTCCTTGTTGTAAGTGTTGCAGGTATAATCGCTTAGACAAAGACCGAATTCGAGGAACCTTCAGACGAGCAAGCAAAAGTTGCAGACATCCAGTAACTGGTGCCGTCATAGAGGAGTAGTGCCGACATACCGATGACGCTGTCAACCTAGCTACCAACACAAGGACAAAATGCCATGTCGTCATACCAAATGTCATCATGCTGAGCGCTGTCATGTCAAATGCTATCATGTTGAGCGTTATCATGTCAGATACCGTCATGTGGAGTTGTCGTCTAAAGATTTGTTGTCACACTGGTTGCCGTCAGATCACCGCCGTCTAAGCTGTGTTGTCGTCATTGGAGTTATGTTGTCACAAATGCAGTCTTCTAGGAAACATTGCCATTTATCCTTCTACTAACTATCATTCCCTCATCTTGGGAGCATCTTGGGAGTTCTCATCACTGTCTACATCTGCCTTGTCAAACTTTAATTGATCTTCTCCTCTTGTCGTAGGACAGGCAGTGCTTCCATCTACTACATGCCAAACTTTCTCAAACTCAAGTTGTGTCATGAGTTTGGTCTTCTAGGCAACATAATTGTTTCCCCTCAACAATTGGGAATCTGGTAACAAGAACTTTGGTGCTCCACTAGCCATAGTAAACCTTTACAAAATCTAAATTTTCTTCTCTTACTAAGTCCGCCTTGGCAAACTCTTTCTGACGAGTATATATATGCCTATACAAAGATTTTAAATGATGCTCAAAAAATGCAAGAGAGAATTGTGTCTCGTTGAGTAGAGGGAATGCTTCTTCCTTTATGGAATATTCCTTGAAATATTTTCTCTTCAATAATAAATATATTTCACCTTTCAAATAATGTTTTCAAATCCTTCAAAGGAGTAAATCCTTTGTTTTCTTTAATAAATTGGAACTTTGTACCTTTGCTTCTTTTTTTCTCAATATTAATGTGAGGTTAGATTTTGTCTTTTTCAAAGACAATTGAGTGAACTCACACTCTTTTCCTTCTTTCCTGCTTTGTGCTTTGCTGAAATCAAGTATCTAATTAGGAGGCGACTTATGCCTAAAAAATGACTATATCTTGCGCGTGTCTTTGCTTCGATGTTGTTTTCTTTTGTTCTTCACTTCGTTCAAAAGAGGTGGCACAAATTTGCCAATTTGCTAATATCCTTTTCAGCATCTCGCCTAGTGTTGTTGTTTTACCAATCGTCTGAGTGATTTAATTTGTATCAATATCTTGGTGTTTCACCAATGTTTTATGGGTGCGATTCTTCGTTGTCTCACCAACATTTCACTGGTGCAACAATTCGTCATTGTCTCACCATTGTTTCACTAGTGCAATTCGTCACTTTTTCAGCAATGCTTCACTGGTGCAATTTGTAGCTATTTCACCAACGTTTTTCTGGTGCAATTTGTCTCAATGATTCTCCTAATGTTTTGTTGGTTCACAAAAATGATGGATAGGTTGCGTGCTTTCCTCTTCGCTTAGGTGACTTGTGTCGACTGTATGATAAATTTTGAATCGCAGGAGTATATTTAAGAGGTCCCGCATCAACCTTCCAAATTCTTTGGTTGTCTTTGGTTTGAGCAAATGTACTTCCTCTTGCTGAAAGAAACTCTTCTTATTTGGACGACTTTTGCAACTTCCTTCAATCTTTTGACCAATTCTCACTCAAGCGCCTTCTACAATCTTTGTTGAATATCAAAATGATTTTGCTGAGCTCTTTCTAACGAGTGCCTTGCAAATGTATATATATATTTTGATTTCCAAAAATAACCTTTTGTTGGAACAGGAGCTTCCACTTGCAACAGACATTAAAAAGTTTTGTTTAAGAGACTAATTTAGCCTCTACATGAGCTTTCTCCCGTTTTGTCTTTTTTGTGGATCTTGTTGCTTCGTTCAAGTCACAAGACTCTGGCCTTCTGCGTACTTTCTGTTCCAGTTGAAACATTTGCCTTGATGCCAAACTACCCTCTGTTCCAAAGTGTCGAGGCAACTTTGAAAGAGGTTTTTCTTCCTTCTTTGCGTTTCTAGTTTGCAGAGACTTAAACTTCTTTAAGCTTTAACTTGTTCTTCTTGGAACATTTATACTCCTTGCAAATGGCTTCAATTTTATGAACCTTCAATATTAAACTTTCTTCTTTTCAAATGCCTTTCAAAAAAAGCTTCAATGTGATTTTTCAAAAGAGGAGCTATAGTGGCTTCCTTGGTGCTAAATTTTCTTTCTTGCAAAGAAGCTACAATGGCTTCTTTATTTTTTTCTTACGGAGCTTCTTATGGCTTCCTTTTTGTAATATTTTATAAAGCCTTTTAATAGCTCCCTTTTCTTGCTTAAATCTGCCTTTGGCAAGGGTTTTCCACCCTAAAACCTTTTAATAATTTAAAGAATTTTTCCATGGAATTTTGCTGCACAGATCACAATTTTATATAGGATGTTTTAGGTGAATTTTCTCACCTACATCCACTATGTGGTATAGTTAGACTATGTAGTTCTTTTTCTAAAAAAGTAGTGCAACAATGAGCATGTAGTAGTCCAAAAGAGCACTAGAAGAGGCTTTTGTAGCGGATAAAGCAGTCCGGAAGATTGTAGGAAGATGCAGAGTGCAAATAAGTGTGGCCAGATGCAAAATACGCTAAGGAAGAAGACAGAGCAACAAGCGGACAATTGTTGGATAACATTTTTTGTGCTAAAGCATTAAACCCGACATCCAGCAAAAGTAGAGCAAAATGAAATGAAATTTGGATAAGTATGGGCCTGCCGGATATACAAGAAGTTGATGTCAGCAGCAGGACAACAAAAGTCTGGCATCCGGTATTCCTCAGAACATCAAAGGCACAAGACTAGCTAAACGGACAGATTACCACGGAGATAAGTGAGCAAGGCTAGCCAGACAGACTACCATGCTGATTTTAGCAAGAGGGCACAAAATGTCTGGCACAATGTAAAGCAATGACAAGAAAAAATATCCAAAGGCATTGGGCCTAGTACCCAGCATCCGACATTGTAATTTGCAAGGCTTTCAAAAGTGTTGGACTTCAGAAGGTGATGACGTCAGCATCAAGGGCTTGAAATTCCGGCAAGTCAAATACAATCCCAAATGCAAAATAGTCCTCAGTATGGCAACTTGACAACAAAGCAATGCAAGGATCAAATAAAATCCCGACGCTCGGCATTATACATGAGCAAACATAACTGTCGGACTTTACAAACAATGACCACCAAGAGTAGTCTTCATCTGGCACCCAGCAAGGAGAAATGCAATCCGATATAAGGAGAAAGAAGCAATGATCAGTTGTGGAAGATGCATGACGATAAGCAGTGTACCTTCACTTCGCCAACCTCTACATAAGTAATCCATAATCATCCACATCAACTGGCGTGCGCATGTCGATCAACCGCTAGGAATCATCACTGTCAGAAGATCTCAACGGCTGAAGCCCTCCACATCACACACCTGGCCCTGTTTAGCTGGCTATGCATAACAGAAAGGAGGGGACCATCATCCGATGGTTACAATCCAACGATGCAACACACAAGCCAAACTTAAGATAAAATTTACATCATCCACATCAGCAAGGCATGCCTGAAGCGGTTAAGCACAATCGAGCTGAATGCTACAATCACTCTTTGCGCCTGCCCTAAAGCCTGCAATATTCCTTAATAACAATCATTCTTAGATAACTGAATACAATGTAAATCTCTATATATACTAGAATGCAAGTCATTCTAAGGGTCGACTCTTTGGCATTTACAATTGGCATGATTGTATTGATTGAGGCTATATGCCTTCTTGAATGAGAATTGGATTGTTGTCTGGACTCTTGCTAACTTCTTGTGCAAAACATGTATGTATGTCTCATTGAGTGTTAATGATTTTTTGTTAAAGCTAGGAACGAGTAATTTTGCATTCTGGATTTCCACCTAGATTTGTCGTTATAGTTTTGGAATGATTTAGCATCGCTCAGAGTTCTTAATGTTAAATGTTTTAAATGCATAAGGAAAGTGGGTTTTTCTATTATGTGATTTAATTTAAATTCAAATTGCGAGACTCTCTGCACCATATCTCTTGATGTTGCCAAATTTGTACCACTTTTAGCTTGTCTTTCTAACCCTTTGCATTTCTTACTTTAGTCTACAACCCCCATTTAGTTAGATTAGCTAGGCATAGGAATTGGCCTTCTCTAGAGGTTGACTTAGAGACCCCTATTTTTGAGCCATCCAATCTCTTGGTCAAAGTCTTGAGGGCACATCTCATTCACTTAGGCGTATTTTGGAACCAAAAGTATTTCTGGCACGCCCGGTGGGACTTGAGGTTCCCATTTTCCTCTGATTAGGTAGTCATTCTCTTGATTGTTAACAATTAAATTCAAATACTCAGGAGCTATTTGACGTACGAAGAGTATTTCTGGCACGCTCGGTGGTTCTAGAGGGTCCCACTCAATAAGATCATCCACCCACCATGCTACCAAGAGTATTTTTGGTATGCCTAGTGGGACAAGATTTCACTAATCCTATTTCAATCATTCAAAGGAATCAAGATTTTGGTGAATAGTCTTGACCTCACTTGCGGAGACTGTATATTCACCTCGCGACTGCATTGAAAGCAAAATCCAAAAGAAATGGTGACTCCGCTGGAGGAAAAGCTCAAAATCAAATGGTGATAGTACCGGAAAGCCTAAATACTACACCAAGCACCAATCATATGGCTCTACGAAGACATTGATAAAATCCTTAGAGCTATAGGTGGACAAACTTCCCGGATTGGAATAATACTGGGCCACTCAATCTCCCAATCCTCCATGAAATTCCTTAGGATGCACTAAAGCTATTTCTCATCTATGATGGTAGTGAGAAAATTGCTTATGAGCATTTTCAAGATGTCTCAACCTTGGCCGTTTTCTACAATATTGTCTTTGAAGATTTCATAATAAGACTACTCGCTCAATCCTTGCAGGGTAAGGCAATGCAATGGTACAGGTCTTTAGAAGACAAAAGCATTAGAACTTGGGCTGACCTGGCTGAACCATTAATCTTGGTATTTGATGATCCAGGGGATATCTTTGCATTACTCATGCAGTTTTCCTATATTAAAAGAGGTCCTCATGAAGCTCTCTTAGATTTTAACATCAGATTCAAAATATTATGGGATAGAATCCCTTGGGAGATTAAGCCATCACAAGCACAGGCTTATATCTACTATGTTTGAGCTCTAAATTTAGAATTGGCTCTCCAAATACAATGCTACCAAGATAAAAGATTTCCACAGGTGTTTCATACAACTTTGAAGGCTGAAAATGTGCTGATTTCAGCAGGAAAATTTCCTCCCAAGTCGGATGAATTCAGTGCTCCATTATCTTACCACGCAGATTTACAGCCCCCTAGCTCATCATTGCCCCAATCGGTTTCTCCGATGGATGCAGTGCCTTAGTTCAATACTTAAACGATAAAATGGATATCGTATTGAACCCCAGGCAACTTAGGAAATAAAAGATATCATCCAACATCTTACCAATGAGCTTGCAGAAATAAAAAAATAGAGGGATAACTCTTATCTAGATTTGCATAAGAGTTCAACACTCTATGGATATAGTAGCCAACTCCATACTCTTTCACTGATGACTCATCAATTGCAGGATATTGTAGCCCTCAACATGGACCAAGACCATCTTCTGATAGCGGAAAAATACTCCGTAGTTGACCCAATCAGTCCAAATGTAATTTTAGATAAGGCAGAGAAAGAGGAGGATGGATCAAATGGGGATGGAGCAGGAAGCGGCTCAAGCCTGCAAGGGGATTGTGAGAAGAAGCTAGAGCTAAATACATGTCATCCGAGAGCTTTATGTCAACATTGCCAAAGAAGAAAAACTCGACAGGCGTTGTATTACCCATCCATATTAAGAGAACAGCGGGAAGACACAGTCAAGAAGGGGCAGGATTCTGGAAATGATGTTACGGAAAGGGAAATTTGAAGGAAGATCTTGTTGTTTCCGCATAAGTGGATTTGGTCAAGGTAGCCATAGAAAGTTCAATGGCAAGCACTACAACTTTATTGGAATTCAAATCAGTATATGGGCAATCATCCTCTAGTATTAGGAAAGTTAATTCTTTCTTGTGTTATTTGTCGGTATGCTTCAAAGGATGGATATTGCACAACCGCCTAATAGATCAGAATGCTGAATTTGCCATCATGCCAAAGAAAATTTGTGATACTATGGGCTTGAAATACAGTGACATGGAGCATCAAGTTATCCAATTCAAGAAAGGGCAAGTCAAAGCAATAGGGATAGCTAAGAAAGTGCTAGTGCTGTTGCAAAGGATGTCATATTTAACGACAATTCAGGATATCATGGTGGTGGAGGTGCCTCCAACATTTGGCATGGTCTTACCAAGAAATTTCTTGATGCAAATAGGTGGTCACATGGGGCATGATGGCGCGCATATATTTTTGCCATGTGTCAAGAAATTGGCCTAGATTCACATTGAAGACATTAGACCCTTTCACACGCATAAATATGAAGAATATAGGGCAAATATGTCTTGGGAGATTTATAAGTTGGCCAAAATGGAGATCATTTGACCTGGCAGAAGATGGACAAAGGTCAACGTGTGATGCTTCAGCTTCCGGAGAGTATGATCACATGCTGCAGCTGAGTTCAATAAATAAATATGGCTTGGTAGTAAGCGACAAGGCTGGGAGAAAATTTCAACAAATATTTCAATAGCTTCCGGGAAACAAAGCAGAAGACTAGATGGTGAAAAATGAACACTTGGCATCATATGACCAATCAAGGAGCTTTGAGTATGACAACTATCTTCAGTTTCTATTTAATGAGTTGGTGTATAGGAAAGGGTGCATGACAATGGCCTCTAATACTTCATGTGATCAACAACAGGCTGTACCACTGGCTCCACATGTCACCTTTCAAGAAAGTTGGAAAATAGAGCCAAGCACAAAGTAAAAATTTTGGTAGATTCTTAATCAGATTGGCCACGCTCCCCAAGATGAATGTTACAGAGAGAACCGTAAGTTTGGCATCATATGGTCTGGTCACTGTAGATTCAGATGCAAGGATGAAGAAGAAGCACAACTGGAGTATGCAGGTGTGCCACAATTGTGCATATAGGCCGGCTATTAAAATAAGAGTTCTGCACTAGCAGAAATTAGTAACACAGGGATATTGAGAGAACCTAGGGACCAGAAAAAGGGCATGTCACATGGTCATCAGATGCCACAGGACACGCTAACTATTGAAAATTGGAGATAAATGAGCTGAATATTGAGAGGCTTGATATCTTGACTAAAGGATGACTTTTCCGCAAGCAAAAGGCCTATATAAAGGTATAGATCCTTTACTTCCATATCCCATTGCTATGCAACCCTATCAGAAGTTGGGAAGAGGAAGGGCGAAACATAGGATGAAGATCAAAATATCTTGAGCATGTATTGCATTGTTTTCCCCTTGCTGTTTTCTGCATCCTGATCTTCGAGAAAATTCAAACCTGAAGACAGGATCAGAAAATAGGAAGGTGAGAAGGCAAATCCTTGAATAAATTCAAGAGGAAAAATCTTCCCTTCTTTTGAGCTTAGTGGCCTTAGAAACATAGTATTGTTCTCCCCTTGCTTTCATTTTTAAGCCCTTGTCCTAGGGGAATTATCAAAACCCTAGGACATCAGCCAAAAATGACAACAAGGCAAGAAAGCAAAATTGTAGAAGGATCTGAAACCAAAGCATAGAAGAAAATTTCATCCTCCCTCAGGTATAAATCTCTCTTTATCCTCTTCACTCCCCACCATAGCTACCTTCCACTCATCTACTTTCCACTTTCCCTCATTACATCCCTTCCTCCAAACATTCGACGTTCCTTTTCTTCCTTCTACTTTTTTCGACTTCGTAGCCGAATGGAAAAACTGGCAATTCGTCCTTCTCAAATAACTACAGTCATTTCTCATGACTGTGATGATGTGTAGAGAGGACACTCTGGCAACCTCATAATAAAGTCAAGTACCACTAAGGCAACGTTTGGGCATGTGTAAGCTGAATGCGTATGACGCTTGACAATAAGGTCTAAGGAGGTGAACATCATGCTGACTAGATGTCCGTGTGCTAAGGTACTAAAGCAATAAAATCAAGCATGTCTTGTAATAATGAAAGTACCCTGGCACAAAGCTTTAATTGGTTAAATAAAAGAGAAAATAAAGGAGCTAGGCGATCACTTGGGCGACTAAATTCGAGAAAATCCTGCCAACATTGACAAAAGCCTAGTTCAAATGAAAATGCATTTGTCATCAACTTCAACAAGCGTCTATAAAAGAATACATGAGGATCCAAATGCATGTAGTTCCATGATTATCCTGGGAAGTCGTGCACTCAACCGAGCCTGCGAAGAGTCGAATGGAGGAGGCCTACCTACACAATTTTGCAAAGAAGAAAGTAGCAAGAAAATGGAAGCTTTTGAGCACTCCAAAGATTTGCCTAATGCTGCCTGCACGAGTGAACATTCACCTAAAGCTACACCTGAAATAATGCTTAGCTGTAGCAGAATATGCTTATAGATTTTTCAATTTTGTAGGAGATGTCTGCCTTCAGGTATCTTTTCTTTCTTCCTTCTTTC
Organism: Wollemia nobilis; assembly: GCA_028583015.1. Lineage (NCBI taxonomy): Eukaryota > Viridiplantae > Streptophyta > Pinopsida > Araucariales > Araucariaceae > Wollemia > Wollemia nobilis. The sequence continues at coordinate 1,995,007 of JAQPPZ010003363.1, read as the reverse complement.
TTCTCTTACCAACATTTCCCTCCTCTTCTTGTATACTCTTTTTGGACCTTCTTATCATTCACCTCCATAGTCATTTCCTCACCCTGTCTGCCTGAATCTCTCCACCATACTCCAACATTTTGCCACCATGTAATGTCCCCTTTCCAGACAGTCAGTGTTCAGTGGTGATTTAGCCTATTCTTGGGTTCCCATAGGCTAAATAGGGATGTTTGGGAACCCTAAGTGGGTTGTTCCCTAGCGATCAGTGCTTCACCAGCTCTCCTCTACCTCTTTCTAGAGGCAATTCGGAGCTTTCTTCCACCACTTACTATTTTTAGTAAGTCGGAGCTGAGACGTTTAGTGGTGATGAATTTTATGGGTTTTTGTTCAGAGTAGTGTTAAGGAGTTCTGAGTCCTTCCGAGGGCTCTGTTGGGTGATTCCGATGGAGTTACTATTTATAGTAACTACTAATTTTGGCAGTGTTAGCTTTGGTCTGCTTCATTCCACATTTGCAGTGTTCAGGTTGCCTTTTTGATGAATTTATTCAGTTGCTAAGTTTGGGCGAAATATTTGGAAGTTATTAAAGTTACTTTTTAATTAAAAAGGGCCAAATGATATAAAAATAAAAAAATAAAAAAAGTAACTTTATGTTTTTTTTAAAACAACGTTGTCCTACTAGGCCAAGGGGGTGGATGCACATCCCAAGGGGGGACATAGGAGTTCTTAAGGCAATAAAATAATATTATTTTGAAATGTGTTTGGATCCCAAAAAACCTAAAAATGAGGCATGGGGTTTATATTGGAGTTTTGGAGCTCATTTGCAACATCTTCTTTCTGGAAACATAACAGATATTTGTCAAGGGGGTGGATGCACATCCCAAGGGGGGACATAGGAGTTCTTAAGGCAATAAAATAATATTATTTTGAAATGTTTTTGGAGCCCAAAAAACCTAAAAATGAGGCATGGGGTTTATATTGGAGTTTTGGAGCTCATTTGCAGCATCTTCTTTCTGGAAACATAACAGAACTCTGTCAAATTTGCTTCAGTAATTGCAGACTTTGGCTTTTGGAGACGAAAACCTGCATTGGTATCATTGGTTTCAGGGGTTAAAGGTCCTCCCTAGTCAGTTCTGGGTGTTTCTACTTCAAGGGACACAGATTTGAGCTTGATTTGCAGCGGTAGGGTTTATGATTTCGGCAACTTTAGTGGGTGTTTGAGGAGATCTTTTGGGTCATCTAGTTTTTGGTCATTTTCATCTAGGTGTGCTTTAGTTTAGTGTTTTGTGGTGTGATTTGAGGGTTCTTGGAGCTGGCCATACATTTAGGAGTGTATTGGGAGAACGTGTAAAGCATTTATCTCTTAATCCGGGAAGTTTTTCGTTTTGGGTTTCCTAGCATATGTTTTCCAAGTTTTGGCGATGAGAATGGAGGCATTTTGATGAGGGTTTGGAGCTAGAGTGAATTTATTTTGCTGGTCGTACCCTTTCTAACAGGTTGTACCATTACCTAGGGAAGTGTGCAATAAATTCAGTCAACTTTCGGGTGTGTTTGCTGTCCAGACATTGGCGCCTAGCTTGTACAAGATTGTTGCATTTTACGGCATGTCATTCGGAGCCCGTTTGATGAAGTTATGAGCATTTTTGTGTGTTCAGTTGTGTATGGTTTATTTCCAGAATTTTGTATCAGACCTGTACTTGCATTTCCAGGTCAGAAATTTGAATAAAATAATGTTGTTTGGTGTTGGGTTTCAGTTTGTTTCATTCCAGTTTATGTTTATGCAATTTAGAGTTTTTCTTTATGCATATGTTCACACATTATAAAGCACAAAAACCCCAAAAAAATTGCATATAATACCTATTAGCAAAACATCAGAAAAAACACAAAAAAATCAGACATTACAAAAACGGAAACAAAGAAAAAACCCTCAGTTATTTCAGAGCAGCAAACATGGGTGTCTATTACACACCACTGCCTTTCTCGCTTATATTTCCCTTTCCATTCATAGCCTTCATTCCTCTTTCGTAACCTCCGCTTTCAATCAACTTATCTTTTATCTTCATTTCCTTCCTAAGTTCTGTTATCCCATAGATAAGGCATTCTAGGCTCTTAATTTTGCAAGCAAAAATCCTAGGAAGTTGCCAATAATGTAGGTGAATTTTCTCACCTACATCCACTATGTGGTATAGTTAGACTATGTAGTTCCTTTGCTAAAAATGTAGTGCAACATAGCTCTAAAAGAGGCTTTTGTAGCGGATAAAGCAAGCCGGAAGATTGTAAGAAGATGCGAAGTGCAAATAAGTGTGTCCGAATGCTAAATACACTAAGGAAGAAGACAGAGCAACAAGTAGACAATTGTCGGATAACATTTTTTGTGCTAAAGCATTAAACCCGACATCCAACAAAAGTAGAGCAAAATGAAATGAAATTTGGCTAAGTATGGAAAGCTTGTCGGATATACAAGAAGCTGACGTCAACAACAGGACAACAAATGTCCGGCATCTGGTATTCCTCAGAACATCAAAGGCACAAGACCAGGCGTCCGATAGTCAAGCAATGAAGATAAGTGACAAGGCCAGTCGGACAGACTACCATGCTGATGTCAACAAGAGGGCACGAAATGTCCGACACAATGTAAAGCAACGACGAGAAAAAATATCCAAAGGCATTGGGCGCGGTACTCTACTTCCGATATTGTAATTTGCAAGGCTTTCAAAAGTGTCGGACTTCAAAAGGTGATGACGTCAACATCAAGGGCTTGAAATTCTAGCAAATCAAATACAATCCCGGATGCAAAATAGTTTTAAGTATGGCAATCTGACAACAAAGCAATGCAAGGATCAAATAAAATCCCAACGCCCTGCATCATACATGAGCAAACATAGCTGTCGAACTCTGCAAACAATGACCACCAAGAGTAGTCTTCATCCGACACCCGACAAGGAGAAATGGAATCTGGCATAAGGAGAAAGAAGCAATGCTCAGTTGTGACATATGCTTGACGATAAGCAGTGTACCTTCACGCCGCCAACCTCTGCATAAGTAATCCAAAATCATCCACATCAACAGGCGTGCACGTGTCGATCAGCTGCCAGGAATCATTACTATCAAAAGATCTCATCGGCCGAATCCCTCCACATTGCACACCTGCCCCTATTTAGCTAGCTATGCATAACAGAAAGGAGTGGATTGTCATCTGATGGTTACAATCCAATGATGCAACATGCAAGCTAGACTTAAGATAAAATCTGCATTATCCACATCAACAATGCGTGCCTGAAGCGGTTAAGCATAGCTAAGTTGAATGCGACAACCACTCTCTGCGCCTGCCCTGAAGCTTGCAATATTCCTTAATAACAATCATTCTTAGATAATTGAATACAATGTAAATCTCTATATATACTAGAATGCAAGTCATTCTAAGGGTCGGCTCTTTGGCGTTTACAATTGGCATGATTGTATTGATTGAGGCTATATGCCTTCTTGAATGAGAATTGGATTATTGTCTAGACTCCTACTAACTTCTTGTGTAAAACATGTATGTATGCCTCATTGAGTGCTAATGATTTTCTGTTAAAGCTAGGAACAGGTAATTCTGCTACAGTTAGTTTGCATTATGGATTTCTACCTGGATTTGCCATTATAGTTTTGGAATGATTTAGCATCGCTTAGAGTTCTTAACATTAAATGTTTTGAATGCATAAGGAAAGTAGGTTGTTCTATTAGGTGGTTTAATTTAAATTCAGATTGCGAGACTCTCTGCACCATGTCTCTTGATGTTGCCAAATCTATACCACTTTTAGCTCATATTTCTAACCCTTTGTATTTCTTACTTTAGTTTGCAACCCCCAATTTAGTTAGATTAGCTAGGCATAGGAACTGACCTTCTCTAGAGGTTGACTTAGAGACCCCTATTTCTGAGCCATCCAATCTCTTGGCTGAAGTCTTGAGGGTGCATCTCATTCACTTAGGCAGATTTCGGAACCAAGAGGTACTTTGCCCTTGAAACTTCTTTTCTCAAATTTGAAATTTTTCTTAAGCAGAGTGCACCGTGGCTTTCTCTGTGTTGAAGCTAGAGGAGGATTAGAAGGAGAATTTTTTCATCCTTCTACTTGCTCTGATACCACATGTTAGAACTTAAGCTTCAAATGAATTGCATTATGAAAGTGAAAGGGTATTTAAGTACAATAGATGTCCAAATATGGCATAACATCCTACAACTACCCTTGTCCCCTAGTAAACCTTACAAACCATGTGTTGAGTGGTTACTCAACTTACATTCACAATATACATGATTTAATAACTCCTAACAGAATGCTGGTTGCATTTTGTTCCAGGTGCACATGCCCTTGCCATAAATTTTTTTTTGCTCATTGTAGAGCTTCCCTAGTTAAATAACCATAAAAGCACCTCGCAACGATGAGGTTTCATCAAAAGTAGATTTTAATAGCTTCAACCACTTTCTGACATCAATATCATATTTTTTAGAGAAAGGTATTAACTCCATGAACTCACACGCAAACAAATGCTAAAACAAAGTAGGGTTTTATGAAAATAGGATCTCATAAAAAATGACCTCACCAATTCCAATCCCTTGTGTCACATAAACAAGTAGACCCAAAAACACAACAAATGGCGGTTGATTTGCTTACCTAGGCTAAAAGATATCTCAAATTGCATTCTTTTGAAAAAATGTCACAACCATTTTTCTAGACGACTGATTTCATAGGATTGTATCTCCCACGATACTTCTTTGATTCCTTAATATGACCACTCATTTTGAAGCTTGTCAAATTCTGAACAAAATGGCACAAGAATCATCTTAGTCAGACAACTCTATTCAAAGCTATGGCTTTTGGGAGATGAGACATTCTTGTGACAAAGATGATTACAAAGCACTACTTGATATGAATGATATTCCTTACAATAACAATATCCATTCTTTATATACCCATCATCTAATGCTACTTTGGGCATGGTATAACCCTAACCATAGCCAACTCCTAAACCTTTATTTAACTCAATATTATAACATAATAATATAATATGTTAAACCTTGGGTTATGTGTTTCCCATGCCAACTATCTATAACACCCATAAACAATATATATTATCATATCCCAATAGACCTATCCCTAGGTACCATAGCAGCTTAGTAAAAGAACAACTATAGCATGTGGTTGAAGTAACTTGTTTAAATGCTTTTTGAATAACATAGTTGCAATCTCACCCAAAGCTTGATTCATCCAAAAATTTTGAGCAAGATGTTCTTATTTTCAACTGAAAATCTTTTTGAAAAAGTTTTTTCTTTAAGATCTAATTATAAGTTTGACATGGTCTACCCATTTGCATGATGTGTCTTCCAATATGCTTGCATACCAGTAGAGGAAGTAAATAATATACTAACCATTAACATAATTATCAAGGAAAGTGTGTCCTTTACATTCTAGGAATGCATCCAAACAATCATCTACCATACAAACCAAAATAGTATTTTATCAAAGAAACTGAGCATTAAAATGTCCATCAACAAGTGCTCAAATTTTTCCCATGACCAATCATCATTTCTACCATACAATCTTAATAGATGGTATAACCCCATAACTTTATCTACTATGCTTGTTGTTTTCAATCTATAAAATAACTAATGCATTGCCAATGATTCTTATTATAATGAAGTAGTTTGCATATGCTTTGTTGTCAATAATGTCTTTTTTTCATAATGAAGATGTTGATTGTAGGAAAACAAATTGACATGTCGGCATAAACAATGAATAAAGTGAGAAATCGGAAAATAATGTTTTGTTGGCAGTAGTTTGAAGTGATGTCAGTTGCAGAAGATGTCTAGAACAGAAGAAAGCAAGAGCATGACAGGAGATTCCAGTACAATGTTAAATGCTTTTATCCCAAGTGTTCAGCTCATGTGTCATTGAGGATACCAACAAGCCTAGAGGAGGGGATAGATGTAGGTAGACGAATTGATTTGTTTGTATAAACAATGAATAAAGTTTTGTCGTTTTGTGTTATTTTGTAGTACATATACAAAGTTTTTGACGAAGTGTCATACTTGTAATTAATAAAGTCATGAAATGTAAATGAAATCAAATACATGTAAAATGTAATTCAAGAAATGATGAGGTGTTGGGGTAGTTAGTTGGAGGAAGTTGAGGATGCAACTACCTCCTTAGTTGTATAAATAAGACCCCTCCCTCATTCATTTGTACATTGGTATTGCACATGGTAGCAGTTGGGTGTAATCAGACATGTATTCATGAGATACTTGTGTTAGGCCATCTAAACTATAGTGCAAGGTCGTTTGAACTATTGTGCAAGGCTGTCTAATTGTTGGGCCAAGTCGTTTGATATATAGTGTGTGCATAGTGTAAACATTTGTAATTGTAAGTTATTCACATTATATATTTTGTTTATTTAAGTGGTAATGGAATTGTGTTGTAATATGTTGTATTCCATTTCTACATTTTGGTGTTGTTGCCTATTCGAAGTTGGGTCAAGCCTGGTGACATGGAGTTGTGATGAGCAAATCACTTGGGAAGGTGCACAATGACAACAATGGAATGATTATAATGCAACCGATGAATGATGTAGTTTCCCTTGGGAGGAAGGAAGATTGGAGGTCACAATAGATGAAGAAGAAGACTTGTTTGTTGATGCTAACGAAAAGCCAACACATGAAGCATATGTGCAAGTGGATTCACAACTAGACGCGCAAGCAAACATGTATGGAGGAGACACACAAGAGTTTGTGCGCGGAGACTTGCGTCACGGTGTGTGTGAAGACTTGTGTGACAACAATGGTGAGTTGCATATCAGTGACAAAGAGTTGTGTGAAGGCGACAATGAGTTTAAAGTTAGTGGCGGAGAGTTGCATGACGACAGCGGAGAGTTGTAGCACAACGGTGAGTATTCCAATGGTTGGAGGAACAATTGAAATAACATATTCTAGGAGCCAACTGACACTGCAGTCATTGCTGGTCCAACTCTTAACATTATCAACACTTGTATGACAATTCCACTTGTACGACATAGTTGCAATCCAATCTGACGATAATCTTCCCACAACTTCACACTTGTTGGCAATGTCTTTGTACAACAACTCCATCACCTTCCTCATACGACATTTGTGACGTTCCTTATATGACAATTTTCCTCGTATGGCACTTGTGACATCCCTCGTACAACACTTCAACTGCAACAATTGTATAGTGACTCGTACAGTTATTGTAGATTGTAACTTCTTCCTGCAACTTCCTGTACACACATAGAGAACATGGCAAACACAACCTAATAACTACGGGAACAATGTCATTACGTAGACATGCATATAGAGATGGAAATGGAATGTCATTGCATTATGTTGCCTGTATGACACTTGCATTACAGATATGACTGCACTTGTAGTACACATCACACAAAATTCTCACATGACAATCCTTGGAACCCTCGTTCTCTCCAATGAATAGTACTCTCTCGCTCTCATGCTATGATTAGGATGCTCTATGCTTACTTTAGGATCATTACCTATGCATATCCATGGATACCAAAACAATGAATGGGGGGTCCTTTTATGCTTAGGGGTCGATAGTTGGAAGCAATTGCCTCCCCAGACACTCCACCACATAACTACCATATCCCCTTATGCGACTAATACATTAGTCGTACACCTACAAATTCACTTAATAAAACTTATGACGTCATTCCTTGTTGACATCACCTAGCCAAATTGCTTTTCACTTACATTTCATTGTCAATTCACTTTCATTTACATTTGAATTTATATGTCAATTACATTACAAACTTATTGCATTCTTGCACTTCTTCTCTTATTTACAATGCTTACTTCAGCTGCTTTGGTGACTGTCCAGAACTGGCTACTACATTTGCCCTCCCCTTTAGCTCGATCGATGTCCTTGTCGACGACGGTCTTTGCTCCTGCGGGCTAGGATCCTGTTGATGTTGAGGGGTTGGAACAATTATGCCTCCCATCTCCTTGGTCTGTAGCTTGAGGGCCTTCGTCTCTCCCTCGAGTCTCCTAGCATGGTTCAGATACCAATTCCACTACACTTCATAATTGTTTGCTCTCTGCTCGAGGTCTACAAAATTAGCCAATATCTCCTCTTCTCTCTTCACAAATGCAGCTTCGGCCTCCTTCCTTGTTGCCTTAGCAACTTTCCTTGCAATTTCCTTCTCGTGCTTAGCTACAATTGCTAACTACTCATCCTTCTCTGCACTAAGCTGATCTCGAATCTTCAATTCCTCCTTCTCCAACAATTGTTCCCTCAACGAACATTCAGATTTCAGTTGTTTGATTATCATCTCCTCCTCAACCTCCTTTAATGCTGCTAGCTCTGACTCAACACTCCATTTGCTGAAGTTTCTCCTCCAACTAGTTATCCAATTCCTCCTTTGACTCATGGATTTTCTCCACTCCTTTGGCTAACCACTCAATCAAGTATGCCAAAAAGTTAATCCTAGCATACGTTTTCACTAAATTCTATTTATGTTGAGTGAAATCTGCGTGTGAGTGTGTCTGCCATTGGTAGTTGTAGTGTATGTTGGATGTGCATGGATCATGGGAGTTGCAGGCGGTACGAAGTGGAGCTGCCAAGAATGTTGTTCCAAGTGGTGATGATCGTGTCGTTCTAGTAGGGTGATTGTGGTTGTTCCAGTGTGAGTGTTGTTCTAGTGTGGAGCACTTGCAATGCTAGCAAACTTGATCCTGCATTTCCAATACTTGTCGATCTAGTGGACTTCCCATTCCAAGTGCATGTCATTCCAAATGCATGCTGTTCTAGTATATGCCGTACTAGTTGAAGTGTGATTGCCATACGAAGTGACATTTGATGCCATTTTGATTGTAGAATGATGAATAGAATTGCATTGACTACAGTCTTGTTTGGCCTCTAATTTGTCATCCTATCCTCTATTTCTGGAATGCTTGCCATCATGCTACATGGACCAAAGACAAACTAGGTTATCTGGACATCTAGGCAGGCCTTTTTGCCGCCTGGGCCATCCGGGCCAAGTGTTAGCACAATTCAGGATAGGGCACACATGCTTTCCCAATGGACCTGCCATGTGCAAGTAGGTACAAGGAGCCACATAAGACAAAAATGGTACGTGGAACGAGTAGTTGCATGTAAAGCAATTACTGGTGTTGAAGTGGTAGTTAAGGGAGTGGAGGGGCACTTGCTGCATGCAAGCCAAGTGTCCCCCTACCTCCCTCAACTTATAAAAAGAGGTAAAAAGCTCTCACTTTCTCATTCTCACGCATGGAGCCAAGGAGCAACAAGGAGGAGCCAAAGGAGAGTGCACCAATTAGTTGAACACAAACCAACTAGGCTACATCCTAGGGCATGCATGGGGACGTCTAGTAGGTTAACTAATCATATTTCACTGTGTATATTCCAAAGGCAACAAAGGAGAAGTGCAAAGCAACTACAAAGGAGAGGCTTGCACCACAGTATTGGAGCTTAGGTACACTGGGACAGCAACAAAAACAAGGTTTTTTCTGAAAACACTTGTTTGACAGCCCAAAAATTTCAAGTTTATGTGCAAGTGAGACATTAGCAGTGAAGAAACGTAGCTGCCAAGGAAGGAACTACAATTCCAAACCCTTGCTAGCAAAACTAGTCGGGGTTTCGGAGGAATTTGCATGTTGGAAGTGGTGGAAGCACGGAGAAACGAAGGAAGGGATGCATGACAAGGAGGACGTGTAGTCTGGCCATCCAAGGGTTGGAAAGGGTTGTCCGAAGCTTGAGCAATGTCATACAAACCATGAGGAGCATTGTCTAGAGTGAGAAGACCTTCAAGGCGAAGTGACACAAAGTTTGAGGCAAGGAGGTCATTTGATTGGAAGAGCATGCGGTATGGACCATCTGGAGGGTCCTCTGACGAGAGAAGAAGATTGTACAAAAGTCTGTATGGGCCGTCTAAGTGAAAGAGCACATTGTATAGGCTATCTGATTGCAAAGGAGCCACATCGTCTGGGCCAGAGTTGTTAGGTCTGTTAAGAACAAGGTCATCTGAGGTAGGTCCATGTTGCACTAGGCCATCTAGAACTAGGTTGTCTGATGTAGGAAGTGGGCCATCTGAGGCCAAGAAGAGGTTGTTTAAAGCCAAGGAGAGGTCATTCAGAGCTAAGGAGAGGCTGTTTGAGAGGGTCAAGTGAAGGTTACTAAAATGCGATGAGGGAAAAAATTCAGTTTAGACAATGACGATTTCAATGGTTTTGCCATTGAGGTTTCGAGGTGCTGCCCCTTGACCCTGCAAGGGGGCTTCCACCCACTTGACCCCCAACAAAGGTGGCAATAGGTGTTGCCCATTATGTTGGTCATGCTGGTGATGTGAGAGATTTCAATAAGTGGACGGAGCAATCGAAAAATAATGTTTTGTTGGCAACAGTTTGAAGTGAACCTAGTGCAGAAGATGTCTGGAATAGAAGAAAGCAAAAGGAACATGACGAGATTCCAGTACAATGTTCAATGTTTTTGATACTTAGGCAGCTCATGTGTCGTCAAGGACTCCAGCAAGTCTAGAGGAGGGATAGATGTAGGCAGAAGAATTGACATGTATGCATAAACAATGAATAAAGTTTTGCCATTTTGTGTTATTTTGTAGTATGTACATGAAGTGTTTGATGAAATGTGATACTGTAATTAATAAGGTCATGAAATGTAAATGAAATTAAATGCATGTAAAAGGTAAGGCAATAAATGATGAGGTGTTGGTGTAGTTAGTTGGACGAAGTTGAGTTGTATACATAAAACCCCTCCCTCATTCATTCGTATGTTGGTATTGTACCTGGTAGGAGAAGTTGGGTGTAATCAAACATGTATTTGTGAGATACTTGTGTCAGGCCGTCTGAACTGCAGTGCAAGGTCGTCTGAACTGCTGTGCAAGGTCGTTTGACTGTTGGACTAGACCATCTAATATATGCTATATGTGCAGTGTATCCATTTGTAATCGTAAATTATTCGCATTGTGTGTTTTTTTTATTTAAGTGGTAATGGAATTGTGTTGCAATATGTTGTATTCCATTTCTACATCGACAAAGCTTGAATATCTCAGGTTTCCTCTATTCAGCTTGTGGAACTTTTTCTTTTTTTGTCTTCCTTTAACACTGTCTCATGAAAACCAAGAACTGCACATGTTGGTCTCATCTCTCTCTTAACAGGAGTAATCATACCCTTTTGATACTTACGAAGTCCACTACCTGTACATTTTTGAAACAATTTAGAACCAACTTCCTTAGCATACTTGTTAAGGCTGCTGATATTATCTGAATGTTGCCCAAGAGTAGCAAACAAAGATCTCTCAATTTAATGGATGATAGACTCTGAAGTGTACATATTTTCATTTGTAATTACCTGTACATCTTAAGTCGTGGGTTTCTTTGTCAATTCCTCAATTTCTGTCCATAGTTTAGAAAGCAAACCATCCTTATCCATTAATTATAATTTGTTTTCTTTATGGCTTAATCACTCCTCTCTTCCATGTGGCTTATTATCATTATGTGTTTGATTCCCTCTATTCTTGCTGTTGCTACACCATTGCAAGTGTATTAGTAAGCTGTTTAAATAACTTGGAAAGTGTACCAGAGCAAGGCTACGTTGGGCGCATTTTTCGAGGCGTGCGATGGTGACTCCAGGACATTTTGTGACGCGGGAACTCTGACGGCGTTGCAGCACGTAAGGCAAGGACCCAAGTGGGCAGGGGAAGAGCGAAACTCCAGGTGGGATCGCTTCCCGAGGCTTTCGGATACCGAGGCAGCACGAGACACGGAGAATGCAAGCGGGCGGGGGAAGAGCGAAACCCCAGGCGGGCTCGCTTCCTGAGGTTTTTTGTTTGCAGGTGACGAGGTCGAGGCTGATCGGATCGGTCTGACACTGATGCAGAGACACGTGGACAGACGTGGACGGCTGACGAGGACTGACTTGGCGCTTGCGTGGCAGATTGAGTTGGCGGGCTGATGTAGAGACACGTGGACGGCTGACGGGAACTGACTTGGCGCTTACGTGGCAGTCTGAGTTGGCGGGCTGACACAGAGACACGTGGACGGCTGACGTGGACTAACTTGGCGCTTACATGGCGGTCTGAGTTGGTTGGTTGGTGACACGTGGCGGTTGCAAAAGGGTGGACAGGCGGACGGATTGCCCGAAGGCAATCGACATTCCATTCGTGCATTGTTGATTATAAAGTCTGTTTTCATCGCTGCACCAGCAATGTGGGACAAATAGTCCCTACCTTTTTTTTCTCTTCGTCGGGCAGCAAAGACTAATTTAAAACAACCGTCTTGTCGCTTATATCTGGACGAGCACTGTAGCTCTGTCGGTGCATAGGACGTAGGCTAAGAGCTTGGCAACCCAAAGGTCGCGGTTTCAAACCCCGCTTGCGGCCTTTCTAAACAGTTTTGAACTTGTTGCTCCTATTTTTTTCGTCAGGCGATGAAGACTGATTTAAAAGGGCCGTCTTGGTCCTTATATCTCGACGAGAGTTGTAGCTCTGCCAGTGCGTTGGACGTCGGCTAAGAGTTTGGCAACCCAAAGGTTGCGGTTTCAAACCCCGCTCGCGGCATTTCTAAACAGTTTTTTTTTTGTTTTTTTTTTATACCTTAAAAAAAACCCAATACACCACAAAAGCACTTTTGTCCTTAGCAATTTTTTTTTGCCAAGAAAATGAAAAAAAACACCCAACACAAGTTTTTTTTCCAAGGAGGCTCAAATTTTTTTTGCCAACCAAGACCATTTTTCCAAAGGGCCCACATCCATACATTTTTTTGGGCTATTTTTTTTTGGCATTTCGAAAGGGTCCACATCCATACATTTTTTTCCTCTCTTCCCTTGTTTATTTTGCACAAACACAGGGGGGATCTCCAACATTTTTTGCCAAATTCCAAGACATAGGGGGGAAGAAAAAATTGTTGAAAGAGAATATTGTTCATTAACATTGTAATAAGAAACCTTCACAATGGCCACTATTCACAAATATCTCTCAGACTCCCAGTTGCTAAAAGGACCTAACTTTGTTCCATGGAAGACAAAGATGAAAGCCATTCTTCAGGTGGAAGATTTATGGGATGTAGTGAGTGGCACTACAAAACGCCCTCAAACAACAAGAACTGATCAAGACGCTTGGGATAAGAAGGACAAGAAAGGTCTCATGTTTCTCTTGCTTGCCACTATAGATGAGGTCCAGCCTCATATCTGTGATGCCAAAACAAGTCATGAAGCTTGGGCTGCTTTGAATATTGTGTATGAAGGAAAGAATCAGTCCACTATTCTCAACCTTCAAACTCAACTACATACCCTCAGTATGAATTCTGGGGAGACAATTGATCTTTTCCTTTGCAGAGTGGCGGAATTGAAAGCCAAACTAAATGCTATGGGAAAACCAATGGATGATGATATGTTGAACTCTGTCATCTTCCATGGAACAAAATTAGGTCCTTTTAGCAACTGGGAGTCTGAGAGATATTTGTGAATAGTGGCCATTGTGAAGGTTTCTTATTACAATGTTAATGAACAATAGTCTCTTTCAACAATTTTTTCGTCCCCCCTATGTCTTGGAATTTAGCAAAAAATGTTGGAGATCCCCCCTGTGTTTGTGCAAAATAAACAAGGGAAGAGAGGAAAAAAATGTATGGATGTGGACCCTTTCGAAATGCCAAAAAAAAATAGCCCAAAAAAATGTATGGATGTGGACCCTTTGGAAAAATGGTCTTGGTTGGCAAAAAAAATTTGAGCCTCCTTGGAACAAAAACTTGTGTTGGGTGTTTTTTTTCAATTTCTTGGCAAAAAAAAATTGCTAAGGACAAAAGTGCTTTTGTGGTGTATTGGGTTTTTTTTAAGGTGTAAAAAAAAACTGTTTAGAAAAGCCGCGAGCGGGGTTTGAAACCGTGACCTTTGGGTTGCCAAACTCTTAGCCGACGTTCGACGCACCGGCAGAGCTACAACTCTCATCGAGATATAAGGACCAAGACGGCCCTTTTAAATCAGTCTTCACCGCCTGACGAAAAAAATAGGAGCAACAAGTTCAAAACTGTTTAGAAAGGCCGCGAGCGGGGTTTGAAACCGCGACCTTCGGGTTGCCAAGCTCTTAGCCTACGTTCGACGCACCGACAGAGCTACAGCGCTCGTCGAGATATAAGCAACAAGATGGTTGTTTAAATTAGTCTTCGCCGCCCAACGAAGAGAAAAAGAAGGTAGGGACTATTTGTCCCACATTGCTGGTGCAGCGATGAAAACAGACTTTATAATCAACAATGCACGAATGGAATGTTGATTGCCTTCGAGCAATACGTCCACCTGTCCACCCTTTTGCAACCGCCACGTGTCACCAACCAACCAACTCAGACCGCCACGTAAGCGCCAAGTCAGTCCACGTCAGCCATCCACGTGTCTCTGCGTCAGCCTGCCAACTCAGACCGCCAAGTCAGTTCTCGTCAACCATCCACGTCTGTCCACATGTCTCTGCGTTAGCCCGCCAACTCAGTCTGCCACGCAAGCGCCAAGTCAGTCCTCGTCAGCCGTCCACGTCTGTCCACATGTCTCTGCGTCAGTGTCAGACCGGTCCGGTCAGCCTAGACCTTGTCACCCGCAAACAAAAAACCTCGGGAAGCGAGCCCGCCTGGGGTTTCGCTCTTCGCCCGCCCGCCTGGGTTCTTCGTGTCTCGTGCTGCCTCGGTATCTGAAAGCCTCGAGAAGCGAGCCCACATGGAGTTTCGCTCTTCCCCCGCCCGCCTGGGTCCTTGCCTTACGTGCTGCAACGTTGTCAGAGTTCCCGCGTCACAGAATGTCCTGGATTCACCATCGCATGCCTCGAAAAACGCACCCAACGTAACCTTGCTCTGGTACCATGTGAACCTGTGGAAGTAATCACGTAAAACAACAACACTTTGTATTGAATGAATTGAAATATATATACATAGCAAAATAGTTGGTTGGGTAACCAACCAACTTCTTTGTTGGTTACCTCCTTAACCAACTTAGGAGAAGCGCATGAATTTAGAATTAATATAATAGCCCGCCCATGAATAATAATGTATATAACAAGCTATATGATGTGCGCTAACAGGTACCTTGCCATGGCCCCTGGTTTGGGCTTTTGGTTAAGGACCCATATCTACAAGTACAAAGTTATTTGTTTTATTCCTGTCCAAAAATCAAGGTGTTGATCATACTTGTCTAGCAAAGAATCATCTATCTTGAAATTCATGTGTTATTATATTGTGCTTTATCATTGTTTTCTACGCAAATGTGCTTTCTCTCAAGCACTGAACTCTTTGCTAAGAATATGGCTTAGGCTTTGTGACTTTTACATGTACTTGCCCTTGTCTGCTAGCTCTTGGAGATTGTGATCTTGATCAACCAGCAAGATTCTAATTTCTTCAATAGCTTCTTGTTTGTTTTCGGTAATGAAACAATGTTAACATTTTTTGTCAGGTTTGTTGATGGACTTCAAGGTACAACCAGTGATACCTCATTCTCAGCATCAGCCATAATGAGAAGACTCAAAAAATACTTTCAAATAGCAGAAATTCTGGAAAATGGTATTGCAAGGAAAGGCTACATGAAAAACTTAAAAATTATTTAAAAAATAAAAAATCACACATAAAAGGTTCATTGCATGAAGGTTGTGATTCAAGAAAGAAATGTCCAAGAACCCTTCCTCCAAGCACCAATAAGAAACAAAATATTAAAAAAACATTACTGTAAGCACTCAAGTCTCCAGAAAATGTTTAGTTTCAACCCCACCAAAAATTAAAAAAGAAACACATAGTCTTATATTAACGGTTAACTGAAAAATTAGAGTATTTTTATAAAAGCTAAATGTAAAGAAGAATTTTTAGGTCTCAACCTACCCAACACGGCTAATTGGCATAGGAGATCACATTGTAGTCTCAAGGGAGGTTTTCACTTTGCTCTATATTATATCATTCAAATTTTATACATCTTTGGGCTTTGACCCTTGGCCAAGCTCATGGTGAATTGAATCTTGCCAGTCCATTTAAGCCTGACATATCAACACCTCTAACCAACTAGATTTCCAGATTGCTGCAACCACTAAGCCAATTAATGCAATATTTTACATGTGGTGCTGGATTTCAATCTTCTTGAAATTGGATTTTGAATTGTCGGAATTAAGGCCTGAGGAAAAGGTTCTCCTTCAGGAAACTGAGGTTCTATTTCCACTAACAAAATAGAGCAGTTTTGGAAGGTCAACTTTATCAAGTCATAACTTTGTCAATACTGCTTAGAAATATAATGTCAAAAGAAAGCTCAACAAGTTTTCTTCCATCTCTCTGTCTGAAATTTTATGGATTTTTAGATTTATAATACTTTTCTGCCAATGCCTCTACTAAACCATCTTCTCACTCCTCAATATCAAGTTTCTCAAACATACTAGTTTTGGCAGCCTTTGCCCCACAGAAAGCCAAAAATAATGGTTTACTGCCAGTAGACATAGATGGCAACCATTCAAGTCTGTCGAATAAGATTTTCTTGCCAAACTTCTTTATACGTTGGGAATTTCACTGCATAGCTTTCACATGGAGCCCCAAACAACTACAATGGAAGACTTCACAACTACCCCATACAAATAATGTTTTAGATATCATTTTAAACACATTCAGCTTTGTGCACTCTTTGAATTTTGCTTATTAGTACACCAATCCCATGCCTTTGATACAATAAAAATATAAACTTTCCACAAGGATTGGAAAGAAAGGATTTCTCCAAACTACATAGGGAAACAATGTATTCACAAATTTTGGGTAAGGGCCAAGCACCCATATATGTATCTAGAGCCCTTCAATAAAAATGATCGAGATGATATAGTTGCTGAGGGATAGGTTAACATTGAAACTGCATGTTGGTAACAAAGGTCACTAAGAAAAATTTACACACCTCCCTATGTCCATGAAATTTTGGGACGAGGACGATGGGACGGTTATTTGGGAGGGCAAGATGCATTTCTGAGAAGTTGGGACACCTTTCTTGGAATATTGGGATGCCTTCTTCGGACTTCCAGACGCTTAACTAAGATGGCCCCAAATCCCAGGACAAGTCCCCATGGAACATAGACACCAACAGAGCCATTTTTACATGCCAAAAGATCCTTTACCCTATTGTTACCATGTGCATTTTTCCTGGAAAATATTAGATCAGTCAAAAATTTATGGTATACAAATTATTAAACTGGATGAATTAAGTATGGAGCCCCTTTTTTATTCTGAAGAAATTCTGATTGCCTGAAATTTCTTTAAATAAAATTAACTCCTTGAAGATTGCAAACAGCTATGTGATAATGTGATTCCATGAGATAGTTTAACTGGCAAAGCAGGAGAAATATACAGAAAAGCAACTTACAATCCTGATTAAACTTGTAAGAGAGAAAATATCCAACAGTTCCCCAAGAGTGCATAGGAAAATCCTTTAGAGTGAGCTTGCTTGGGTTGCATAAAATTGTTGTACCATGCTGGTGGCAGGAGAGCTAATAAAAGCAGCTATTGGCCAAATCTGTTCCAATATCTGAGAAATCATCATTCAAGGAATGAGTTTCTTCAAGAAGCACACCATCAACTTTGTTTTGTTTAATCACAAGCTTCACATTTTTCATCTTATATGTAGTCCCAATGGCTCAAATACTCTAGACAGAAGTCTCATAGTTGTTTATGAACTTATTGGTAATCAAAAGCGGAATCAAATGTCTTGAAGTTGCCATAGAGTATATCATTCATGTTCATCTTTAAGAATATTCCTAAATTTCTTGGTCAAAGCATGGCTGGCCAATTTCCCCTTCTTTTTAAATTGGTTATCATAGACAATGAAGTTCAACAGTTCTTTGCCCGCTAATTGCAATTGCGATGTTTCAAGCATTTATGAGGAGTGGGAGATTATATAAATCAGTTGTATTATTTTTAAGATAGCTTTTATGTAATTTGCAACTATAACATGATTATGAGTTGATAATATACATGAAAGATTTCTTTGCTTTAGGCAAGTGTATTTCTATATATAGGATTTACTATTTAAGCTCGAATTTCTAAGTTTCAAACCATGGGGCCATCAAATATAGTTCTTAGCCTTATCATATCTTGTAATAATAAGACAGTTATGTAACAAAGAAATGAAAAATGGGGTACACATGGTCATGGGCCCCTTATGTGATCAACAAGCCACTCATACCTTAACCAATATCTGACCTTCCAATCCAAGAACTCAACATGTTTCTGAAGTCTCTTCAAGAAGAAAATCAGAACAAACCGAGAGTCTTAGTCATGGAAATCTTTTTGACATTCATTATCCCATACTTATATGTTCACTTTGGTTTTTGATGCTTTGGTGTTCAATGAATTTGCAACATCTTCCTTTTAGCTGCCTCTTTAGAACTCTGCTTTCTTGTCAAAGACAGTAGAAGGGTTCATATCTCTGTCATCATAAACATTGATTTATAATGATGCCTTCCTACCAACTTCAGGACAAACTTCCCTTTTGAATTGGAGGATTCATCTTCATTTGATTTTGATAACTCAGGTTCTTGTATCTCTATACCAGTTTCTGATGTTTGATTGTTTGCTTTCTTCTTTTAACTACCATGTTTTGTTCAAAAATTTCACTTTTCGAATTTTCCTTTGTTGTTGACAACCTTATAACTCCAAAATTTTACTTCAATTTCTTACTCTATCTTAATTTTCTTAAAATTTCAAATTTTGAACTTTCTTCTACCTCCCAATTCAAAAAACAATTAAATTTCAACTTCAATTTAATCAACACTCCACTTAATTCAATCTTCAATGCAAAATTCAAATGTTTTTTTTTTTTTTTTTTTAAAGCGAAAAAACCCCTTGCGGGGCCGCCTTGGTCTGAGAGACCACGAACAGGGGGTTCTACACCGTCAAAGTCACCCGGGAGTCGCACCCGACCCTGCCCGCACCAACATTATCAATTGGATTTTGGATACCCAATTCAGCTTTTTGGTAGGGTGGAGATTTGAACCTGGGACCTCTCTTGGAGGATTTCCCTCTCCTCTCCAACTCACCTACAACACTTGGGTAATTCAAATGTTTAATTTCCTTATCTCTCCCATGCATTAATTCATTACTTCCAATTAATTCCTTTTAACTCCCAAAAAATAATTTTATCAATAATTAATACCTTATACCTCCAAAACTTTATAATGCCCAAAAATAAATCGAACTTACCCAAAATAATGCACTCGATTCTGAAATATTTGGCTATACCTTAGGCTCTCACCTTTTCTCTTCTATGCACATGTGGCAATGTGGAGTTTC
The DNA here is from genome assembly GCA_028583015.1 of Wollemia nobilis. Taxonomy (NCBI): domain Eukaryota; kingdom Viridiplantae; phylum Streptophyta; class Pinopsida; order Araucariales; family Araucariaceae; genus Wollemia; species Wollemia nobilis. The sequence goes on along the minus strand of JAQPPZ010003363.1, from coordinate 1,975,718 downwards.
ACCTCACTCTCAATGCTTTTGACATATTCGAATTCTACTCCTTCACAGACGTTGTTTCACAAACGTTTCACCTCCTCTTCTGAATGCACTTCCTGCTCTCTCCAGTTTAGGAAAAACTTGACCAGGCGCTTTCAATCTTCTGCTTCAGCACAACACTCTAGCACAAGTGCTCACAACACAGGGCCTTCTCGCTCGACCACAGGCACTTCTTCTTGATGCATCTTATCTTCCAACACTTCTGTAGTCTTGTCGTGAATGCAAGGTAAAGGTTGACAACTTTGCATTTTGAGTATTTAGGTCCAGTTCTAAAGTTGTCAAAGCCCTTTGCTTAGCATATTGCAAAGCACTTAATTACAATTTTGTTAGGATTTAGTCATCTAGTTGGCACAGACAATTGCCCTAGAAGTGTGAGACAGCCCCAAGGAGAATCCTCCACATGATTTGAGTCCAAGCAAACATGATAGAAATAATAGTGATTGCTTGGCATGAGTGATCTGAATCAATTTTATTTTAATCAATTTCATTTTAACTATTTAATTAAAATATCATATGAATAGTTGCAAAGGATCTTGTCTTTTGCTTTTTGAGTTTACATTCCCTATGACATCTATGATATTTGGAGTTTTCTTAAATATGGTGTCTTTCCTGTTTGTTTACCATTTGATTTCTGTTTATATTTGTCTGCAGTATAGAACGAAGTGATGCAGCTGCAACAGGGCCTTTGGTAAAACCTGACCCAGAGGTTTGGAATATGACATCAAAAAGTTGAGAATTTTCATGAGTTCGATTTATTTTACAATCGTGGCATGTACTGACATGAAACATAACATTAAGTTATTTTTTATTGCAGCTTTCGGCAGAGGATTGTGTGAAGTTGCAATTAGATGTCTTATCTTCAAACAACAAACCTAGAGTTGATCATGGCCTTGAGGTGGTCTCCCTTTTCCTCGTTGTGCATAATTTGAAGTATTTCCCTTTTCTTATAGCTATCACGGAAATTGATGCTTACATGTGAATGGGATTTTTGGTTGGGATTCTAAAGAAACCTGTTCATTTTTAAGCCATTAATTGTATTATTTTACTGAATAACTACATGCTTTAGCTAAACCCAGTATGTCTGACCTCTGATTATGCAGGAACCTTATTGGTTCTTAAGGGTAAAAATTTCAGTTCTTTTTATCAGCTCTCATTATAATAAAATTCTTTTTTCCCTGTATAACAAAAAACAGAGTTTTATAGAATTGGCTCCAGTACCAATAAAAGCAACAAAATTCAATCCTGAGAACCCAAAAAAGAAACTAACAACATACAAAAGCTAGCATTGATATCAATTATCATCCTTGCCCTTTTCTTTCAAGCCAGAGATAAAATTGGGATAACTTCAAAACCTATGATCCAGAAAAGCTCCGTGAAGGTACCTAGAACATATAAATTATATATGATAGTAGCTTCGGATTTGGGTATGCAGCTAAAGTTGAAGATTGCCACACTGCTGTGGAGTTTTCATTTGCTTGGTTGAGAGCACCAGTAAGGGAACAAGTGTCATAGACAGATCTTCACAATAAGGATGACTATATTAAATGAGATGATAGAAAGATCTCAATTTTCTAAAACTAAAAATGTTGACGAGACCATGCTCTGATGTATTGCTCCAAAAGTTATCCACATGATTTCAGAGGAAAATTATGTGTTGGGATATGAAATTTTTTTGTCTGATGCACTTGTTTTGTGTACATGGTTTTATTTTCTAGCAATTTGTATTAGTTTGCCTTCCAAGGGGATTGCCTTAGGAGCATGGTTACAAGGTTTGGCTGAACCTGGCCCAGGTTTAGTCTGGTCTGAATTTTTCAGTTGGGTCAAAAAGGTCCAGTTTGGTTTGGACCTATTTATTTGTTATCTTATTTTTTTGCCAACATTCAATTCTATGTGAAAGAGAATCTAGAATCAAGGCAGCACATAGAAAACATCTGGTGCCAAATCCCTTTCCAATGAAGGATGCAGAATTTATTGCATATTTATGAAGAAAATTTATTTTCTTTCCTGTTGAACATTTGCTGCCAACTGATTTTCGGACAGCTATTTATTAGTAATTTATCTGCTCTACATTTTATCATATTATCTTTCAATATTAAAACTGTCTTCTGTGAAATGACTGATTATCATGAAAATCGTTCATGAGTTCACTAAATTATACTGAAATTTTTTATATAGGTGTTATATAATTTTGCTAATGCAGAAGGACAACTTGATGGGAGTTCATTGCCATGTTATTTTGGTTATGCTGCAGATTTGTATCATTATGGACACTTCACTTTGAAATTCAAAACTAGGTATTGCTATTTTTATTAAAAATTCAAGCTATGTGCCATGTAACAATCTTAGGTGTTCACTGTTGAGTACCTGACGTTTATTTTTGCATTTTGAAGGAATGGCAATATTATAAATCTGAAAAGCTATGAGATTTTGTGTTGTGAGGAATTCTTGGATCACGACCAAAGCACTTTAAGAGCTCGTGCATGTGTTAAAATTTTTGAAAGGGATAACAATGTAAGCCTTTGGACATTTATGTTATCAAAGAAGTCTAGAGGAAACATTGGTCCTTGTTGGCTAACAGACAGTTTACTTAAGAAAAATTAATTATTTGATACAATCCAAATGTAACAACTTCAATATAGCCATGTCAGTTATCTTTATTATTGTTAGCTCGGGCCTTAAGATAAGGTAGTCAGCCCTTGAGCATTAGGGTTAGGGTTATTGTTGATTTAGTATATAAATAAGAAGAGTTATGTTGTAGGTGGAATTATCTTTCATACTTGAAACTTAGTTGCCTCTTTTGCGCATATGAGACTTTGCACTCTCTATGAGACTCTGCCCTCTTTGAGTGGCTAGGATTTGTATTGATTTGGAATCTAGAATTCCGGCTACTTGCATTATTGAATTTCTGGCATTGAAACTAAATTATTGTTCTACTGGATGTTTACTTTTGCACATTGTTGAATTGTTATTGCTATTTTTGTATTTTTGGAAGTTGTTTCATTACAAGTGGTATAAGAGCATCGATCTTGACTCCTTGTAGCATTGCAAAAAACCTACAAAATGGCATGTGAACCATTCCAGTACCTTTGATAATCAATTATGCTTCTTGTCGACCAGGTAATTTTTGTCAATTTTTTCAGCTCCATCCTTTGACACATTTTTCTTTTGAATTAACTGGTGTTGTTTTCTTTTTCTGAACCCAAGTATCGTGTACTAGGAACCTTGTGGGAGACTCATCTCATTACGATCGTCTCTTCAAATCGGTCAAAATAAGGGGTATCTCTAGAAACACGTTTTTAGGCATCAATTGTATCGGGGCCCTTGTAGGAGACCCATCTCATCGTGGTCATCTTTTCAAGCTGGTCAAAATAAGGGGTATTGCTAGCAACACCTTTTCAAAGGATTATTTTGGGTTTTCCTACTACACCTAGCATATGAACAAATTTGTCGCTTCTACTAGCTGGTTGCAAATTAACAGTCATTTGTAGCGCACTGGTCATCTAGAGGATGTGTGCATGAGCAGAACTTAACATCAACCCAAAAATATTGGTAAGCATCACAACATTCATGGAGGTATCAATAACTTTTATTTGTGTGCTCTTTCTTTTGCAGGCGCCATGGCTTCACCTCCTCCCACCACCCTCCCTCCACTCCTCTAATTGGCATTGCTCTACCTAATACAATTGACATCGACCTACATGTCTCTCGAGTCATAAGCAAACCAGCACATTAGCCTAGAAAAAGTAGTTACCTCCATCTTTGATGTTCAAACCAAAATGCACAAGACCTTAGAGTCCATCCAAAGCCATTTCGATCTTGTCCCAATGGAGCACTCCCTTCACTAAGAGTTTCAACAAGTCGTTAGGTAGCAACCACAAGAGAGGCAATAGGTACCAGTATCCAGACACCGACATTTACCAACAATCATTGTTTGTTCACAAACCTCTAGGATCCCATTGTAGTCACACAGGTCCCCATGCTACCAAGGGTACTCCTTTAGGTTTAAACTCCAGTTTTGCTAATTTTCTTGGTCCATTTGTAGGTGTCATTAATTTCCTTTCTTGGCCTCATGGTGTTCCTATTCCATGCATTAACATTCCGCCTTTTGAGGGTATGGATCCATGTGGGGTTGAATAGCAAAGATGGATAGCATCATCTATATACACCATATGCTTAAAGGTGGTCATATCACATTGGACGCCACTACATTGGGCACCCATGCTCATCAATGGTTGTTATGGGAGCTCTGCCAACACAATTACTCTCTTATGTGGCCCAAGTTTAGAGCATTGTGCCTCCGTAAGTTCGACAAGGGATCTTCTACTTCATATGTGGTTTGTATGATGCAAACCAAGCAAACAAGATTGATTAAGGATAATTGCATGGAGTTCACAAGAATGCTTACCTATACCTAGCAATTGGATCCAACAATGGTGGTCTCAGCTTGTCGCCATGGCCTTAAAGATGAAATCCATCGGGAAGTTGACATGCATGATCCATATACCCTCGAGGATGTTGAATGTGTGGCTCTGGTGACAAAAAAAGTCTAGTTGTCCCATCCCCCCAACCTCGATGTGATTTCAACCCTTGACGACCTTATTTCAATAGTCATAATGACGAGCATTCACAAGGATTATTTTGTTACAAATGTCGTTCATGCCATACCTAGAGATCAAGCATGTGAAGAACGACGTAACTTCCTAGTGGAAACTAAGGAAGCTTTAGGGTCAAGATGAAGATGAATATTCTTTATTGTAGGAGACATCGACTAAAGTAACAGATTATGAGCATGAGGTTGATACCATGGCTCTCTCTACATTTGCCCTAATGGGAATCCAGGCTCACCATCCCATCAAGGTCCAAGGATTCATTAAATGTCAATGTGTTAATGGGTTGATCGATTTAGGTAGCATGCATAACTTTATTGATATTAGCACAACAAAGTATTTAGGATTGTATATCAAGACGTCAACCCAAGACAAATTCCAAGTGTTGGTTGCAAATGGGGGCACAACTCAATGTGTAGCTTGAACAACTAAGTTTACCATCCATACAGGTGATTATACTTGTTTAGGCCATCTCTTTGCCATGAATTTGGGTAGTGCAAATGTCGTCTTGGGAGCACAATGGCTATCTCAAATCGACGATGTTCTTATTAATCTAAAACAACTATATGTCAAATGCATGAAGAGCAAGGTCATTTGTATCCAAGGAATCCAACATCCTCCTTCGAAGGTGGTTAGCTCCCACAACATAGAAAAGACATTGAAGAAAGGGAGTCATGGATTCCTTGCCTAGGTCAATTGCATGGAAGTTTAGTCTTCGGAAACACTTCTTTTAGCTCTTTCTTCAAACTTGTAGACTATTGTGGATCATTATGCAGATGTCTTTGGTGAGGCCATGGATATTCCCCCTAAACGCACAGATGATCATGTCATCCACCTAGTTTTGTGTAGTCAACGTTCAATTGTCTATTCTTACTACTTTTCCCAGCCCCAAAAGTTTGAGATTGAGAAGTTGGTCCAGGAGATGTTGGAGCAAGGAATTATTTGCCCAAGCATCAAGCCCTACTCCTCTCTAATGGTTATGGTGTGGCAAAAGGACAATTCTTGGCACATGTGTCCTAATTTTCAACCTCTCAACATGATCACCATTAAGTTTCCTATCCCTACTATAGATGATTTGTTGTATGAATTACATGGCAATGAATACTTTACAAAACTTGACTTGTGCTCTTGGGTTCCATCAAATTAGGGTTAGAGAAGAGGACATCCCCAAAATTGTTTTTTGCACACATGAGGGTCATTATGTGTTCTTATTCATGCCCCTTGGTCTTTCTATTGCTCCTTCCACTTTCCAAAAGCTCATAAAATTTGTCTTTCTTCCTTTTCTTTGCAAGTCTTTGATTACAAGAAGTCCTAGGAAGCTCATTTAGTTCATGTGGACCAAGTTCACCTCTTGAGAAGGAAAGAAAAAACTATTTGTCAAAATGTCTAAGTGTTCCTTTGAGTTCCATGAGGTAGAATACTTCGGACATATAATATCTCAAGAAGGGGTCAAGGTGGATCCTAAGAAGATAAAATCCATGCAATGTTGGCCCCTACCTAAATATCTCACTAAGAAGGATGCCTTTGTTTGGTTCGAAGTGGCTTTCCAAACCTTCCATGCCCTAAAGGAGGCTATGTGTACCACCCCTATTTTAGCCACTTCTGATTTCATTGCACCTTTTGTCATTGAATGTGATGCATCAAGCACTAGTATAGGAGTTGTTTTGATGCAAGGTGGACATCCCTTAGCCTTTAAGAGCAAGCAACTCTCTAGCAAGAATCTAGGTCGACCCACTTATGAGAAGGAAATGTTAGCGATTCTGCATGCTTTAGAAAAATGGTGAACTTATTTTTTGAAGCAATGCTTCATCATCAAGACCAACCATAACAACCTTAAGCATTTCCTAGGATAGTGTCTCCTATGGCCCAAACAAAATAAATGGTTGATGAAGCTCTTGGGATATGATTTTGTCATTGAATACAAGAAAGGGAAGGAGAATGTGGTGGTCGATGCTCTATCTTGCAAACATGAGGATGTTACTATCAACACTATCTCTAGTCCTCTTCCACAATGGCTTTCCTATATTTGGGAGGAATGACTTTCTGACCCAAATATTGCTTGTATCATTCATGAGATGGAGTTTGGCTCTTCATCACCTTTCTTTTTCTCCTAGCCAATGGGATGCTTCGCAACAAGGAATGCATTTATCTTCCCCCATCCTTGGCTGTCAACACTAGTGTTCTCCAAGAATTGCATGCATCTTCTCTGGCTAGACATTATTGATTCTTAAAAACATACCAATGGGTGAAGCAATCCTTTTCTTGGAGAGGATTAAAAGTGGATTTCAAGACATTTGTGGCCAAATGTGAGGAATGTTAGTGGAACAAGGGGAAAACTATTGGATCTCCTAGTTTGTTGCAACCCTTGCCTATTTCTGATCTTTAGGAGCACATCTCAATCGATTCCATTGAGAACCTTCCCAAATTATAGAGCAAAACAATGATCTTTGTGGTAGTGGATTGCCTTTCAAAGTATGCTAATTTTGTGCCCTACAACATCCCTTCATAGCCAACAAGGTTTCCAAGGTGTTCTTCCATACTATTGTCAAATTGCATGGAATGCCTAAGTCCATTGTCAGCAACTATGACCCTATCTTCACCAACAATTTTTGGAGAATTATTTAGTCTCAGTGTTAATTGAATATGCTCTCTTGTTATCACCCTCAATCGGATGGCCAAATGGAGATTGTAAACAAATGTTTGGGTACTTGCCTTCGTTGTTTCACCCAAGACGAACAATATCATTGGGTTTATTGACTCTCTTTAGTTGAATGGTGATATAACACTTCTTACCATTCTTCCCTTAAGATGTCCCCATTTGAGGCATTGTGTGGTCATAAACCTCCATCAGTGATAGATTATGTGCGAGGATCGTCCAAGATGGCCCAGGTGGATGATTTGTTGCAATAGTGTTGGCTTGTGTTATGACTCAAAGATAATTTGTCCTAAGCCCAAAACCGCATGAAGCAACAACAGGACTTACATCGCTCTAAGTGGCAATTAATTGTGGGGGCTATGTTCTCTTTGCGCCTCCAACCTTATAATCAATCTTCCTTGAAGACCAAGTCTAGTTAGAAGTGGGATACTTGCTTTATGACCCCTACAAGGTGGTTTGTCACATTGGTGAAGTGACATATCAATTGGAGCTTCCACCATCTTCTCGCACCCACCCTATCATTCATGTTTCTTGTCTGAAACAAGTTATTTGCTAGAAGGTGCAGCCCCATATGGAGCTTCTAGTACTTGATGAAGAAGGGTGAATTACTCTTTGATTAGTAGTGTTGCAGTTTAGAGTTTGTAATATGTGGTCTTGTTAGATTTAGGAATTCCTCATCAAATGGCAGGATTTTCTAGAAGAAGATGCAACGTGGGAGTACGAAATTTTCCATTCATTTCTAACTTTGAGGACAAAGCTTTTTGGGGCGAGGCGAAGCCATGTAATGGCTTAAATATAGCCATGTTAGCTTTCTTTATTATTGTCAGCTCGGGCCCTAGTTTAAGGTAGTCTTCCCTTGAACATTAGGGTTAGGGGTATTGATGATTTAGCCTATAAATAGGAAAAGTTATGTTGTAGTTGGGATTATTTTTCATACTTAAATCTTAGTTGCCTTTGATGTGCATACGAGACTTCACCCTCTCCAAGTGGCTATGAGACTTTGCCCTCTCTATGTGGCTAGGATTTGTATTGATTTAGAATTTGGAATTTATGTTACTTGCATCATGGAATTTCTGGCATTTAAACTAAATTGCTATATTAGTGGATGTTTACTTTTGTGCATTGTTGAATTGTTACTGTTATTTTTGTTTTTCTGGAAGTTTTTTCATTACACCAAGTCCGTAAATAGTATTGTCCTTTTCTTTGTAAGTCTAAAATTACTACAACTAATTATTTACAAATAAACATTCCTATTTCATGCGAAGAGACCAACAAGTGTCTTGAAAGATCAACCACCCTTCTAATATGCGTACATTTACTTTTTAGTTTTGTATTCTTATAAGGCATGCCTAATTATTTTATGTAGGGTTTTATAACCTCATATAGATTGCTCTATAAACTACTTGTTTTATTATTTGTTTTCAGACTCTTAAGTGTCTTGGTTGAATTTGACATGCCTAAAACACTCACAAAGACCTTTTGGAATTTCATTCATCATATTATACTCAAGTTTGGCTTTACTAACAATGGGCCATGTGATTGGGAAACTTTTATCCCATGACTACAGGCAGATGATTTGATTGAGGAATGTGACATTTGCATGAATGCACGAATGTATGAGCATATGCATGTGCCACATGTTGGTGATACGTGTACATAATAGTTGAAAGTGTTGTTACATGGTGTAGTGTAATGTTATGTGTGTAAGTGGAAATATGTGTTTGTAATTTATACATTGTAATGTTAGGGTTATTTTAATGTTTTGATGTATATGGGTAACTTGTTGGTACTTAGGTAGTTGCCAACCACCTATCAATCCTATCATACATATATGTACATCATCTATGTTGGTGAAGATGGGATGTTGGTTGAGTTGTTTGTCAAAGTATGATATTGGTCAATGTATGTCAAGGCAAGTCTATGTGTTTGTAAGCTTGACCTGGCAATGATGTTGCAACAATACGAGGCTAAATGTTTTATTCCATTGATTTAATATGCATATATGCATTTGGTGAGGAGGAAGTGTCATTACAAACAACCTCATCCCATCCTAAAGTAGCAAACACTTCAATAGTGCCTAATTTCATAACACCCTCCCTTTTAACATTCCCTATAGAGGTAGGTATACTTATAACTAGAGTAGGACAAACACACAATGGATGTGTTTCCAATTACTTGATGTACTAGGACACACATAGTTCACCAAGTATTCAAAGGTTCATCGACTAGGATATTCCATGACTTACATAAGCCTGAATAAGGATAAACTCAATTGGATAAGTCAGTGGGAATGGTCTCGCCAAACTCTCAACCAAGGATAGGGACAAACTCAACTATCCACAATCTTACAACAAATGTGGATAGAGACACGTGTTATCCATCATCATGTTATCCACTATCAAAGTTGCAAATAGAGACACATGTTGTCAACAACACTTGTGACCAAGGACACACAACTATCCACAAATGATCAATCAGACTAGGCCTCATTGATTGACAACACCTTCTCAATAGAGATTGTTGGCAATTTTGGCACCTTGCCACATTGGGAATTTTGTTGGAGTATTTTTGATGCAATATTTTGATGAAGTTTTTTATTGTATATGGCGGCTTTTATTTTAGAAATAATTTCATATGTCCCTTACTTGTTCACATATGCATTCCTTTTGCATCGATGTTATAAGTGTTTTTGTAAACTTCATTCAGGATTCAAGTTCGCCTTGTTATGAATGTATCAAAAATGAAGGCATCTTTAGGCCTGTAAAACAAACAATGAATGATTTAGTTGAAAATTTAAAAATTTATAAGTGTTTTGGATATGTCAGCGCGTTCACCCCAAACATGGGGTGAACGCCCCATTCGCCCCATGATCGGGTGAATGAAATAGTAAGAAGTTCAAAGGACTCCAAGAATGCAATAGGAAGAGGTGTGGCAAATATTTTCGCGTTCGCCCCTATTGAGGGGTGAACGTCCCATTCGCCCCTCCTTTGGGTGAATGTGTTCCAACACCCAATTGCAATTGTGTTCACCCGAAAGCAAAATGATATTGTGTTCACCCCAGTTGAGGGGCGAACGTCCCATTCGCCCCTCCTTTAGGTGAACGTACCTCGAGAGGAAATTACTATCGCGTTCGCCCTGGTTGAGGGGTGAACATCCCGTTCGCCCCTCCCATGGGTGAACACATTTTTAAAGAAGGATCGTGCATGCAGGCCAAATAAGAGATAGTTGGGCGAAGCAATTTTTGTCTAAAGGTGAATGCAATTTTGGGGCGAAAAGGATTATGGTCAAAATTTCAAAGGATGCTAGATTTGAAGCATTAAATAATGGTGGCGATGAGTAACTCAAATCATGGATCTCGAGTATAGAAGAAGTTGTATGAGAAGAGTAGGAGAATTTTCATGATTTCCAAGGCGTTGAGATGTTTCCAAGGTATTCAATGTTTTCCAAATTATCTGTGCACCGACGCCCGAGTTGTTGGTTTCCTGGAAATTATTCCCTGAAATATGGATCGTTGTCCCTGAGGAAGAGATTTTCAATGATTCCAAGGAGGAATTTCCTCATTTTTTGTTTCTGATCTATGATCATTTTGTTCTCTTGTGCATTTAATGAAAGAGGTGAAATCCTCTATAAATACTAATCAAATTTCTATTGTAAAAGAGGTTGGACATTCTGCAAGAATACTCTCTAAGTTCTCTGCATTAATAGAAGAGATCTGGCTTCTGAAATTTGCAAGTATTCTTGTGTGTGATTTCCTTCTATTTCTAGCATTTCTATTTTACATGCTCATGTTTCTTATTTGTTGTTAGTTTTAAATTCTGATTCTGGATTTAAAACATTGCTGGTGAGTGAGTGTAATTCTGGAATGCAATCTAGAGGTTATTCCTGCTGAGGTATAAGTGAAATTCTGCTGCCTTTCCCTATTACATGCTATCATAAAACTTGGTAGAATTCTTGTTGTTAGTCTACCCCAAATCCTACACTTTGGCCTGTGGCCATATTTCCCATTTCTTTTCATATTTTCTAATTTCTTTCTTGCATCTCTAGTCTTCAACCAGTGTAGGATTTAGTTTGGGAACCAACCCTCTCTGGAGATTGGCATGGAGGACATTTCTTTCCTCCGACCTTTCAATGTTGGTCGTATCTAGGGTGCACAAACGTAGTGTTTGTTGATTAGGCAGATATTTGACCAATAATTTTTGGCACGCCCGGTGGGACTTCAAAGTTTCCACTTCCAATAGTATTAAGGTTTGATGTTCACCTTTATGCTGTGAAATTAGAACATCTGGCGACTCGATTACACCCAAAAATATCCGAATGTGAGAGCAATGAAAGTTGTGTCTCATGAATACAAGATCGAAGGCCAAAAATCTAGATCATCAAATCGAGTTCTACGAACTTGATATTCAAAGGTTGGGGGAACATCCTCAATTAGCTACTTTTTGGTGTACATCCTCATTACCCCACATATCACATATACCATCTGTCACATCTTCATGATTAGCTGGTGTATTTTTCACTCTTGTAAGCCTAGTAAGTACCACCACAAGTTTCCCTCCACCTCCACCTCATACGACCATGAGCCTTCCCCACACTACACCCCATATACCAGTCCATATGGCTCAAAATCCTCCACCAAGGTAGTTCCCAGCCTGGAATAGCTCAGGAGCTTTGAACCTGCAAGCACAAAATCCGGTCCCGCAAGCTGCTTTGAAAGCTTTGTCGACCTATGATGGTATCGGTAAAATTGCATATGAGCATATCCAAGATGTGGCTTCTTTGGCGACCATCCATGACATAACAGATGAGGATGTAATGATAAAGTTGTTGGTATTGTCGTTGAGAGGGAAATTGTTGTATTGGTACCGATCACTGCAACCTGGCACTATTACATCATGGGATCAGTTAGCGGAATTGCTAATTAAAAATTTTCATGAACAAGTTGATCCATATTCTTTGTTGCACTAGTTTACAATAATTCAAAGACATCCGCAAGAAGAGATAGTTGACTTTAATGTCAGGTTTGCACAAAGTTGGAAAAGAGTCCCTGATGGTTTACGACCCACACATGAGCAAGCTGCGTTCTACTATCTTAGGGTGTTTAGCACTAAAATTGGTATGGTTGTATGATAGGCCAATGTGACTACATTTCTAGACTTGTATACGCAAGCTCAAAAAGTTGAATCTGATTTGATTGTTGTAGGTAGGCTTCCCCCGAAGATGACTATGCCCATTGTCCCTGACCTTCCACAGTATTTGTATTCAAGTGCATTTTTGCAACCCATGCCTTCCATGTACCCGGTTCCCTCATGGAGTTCTAGCCCACCTCATATTGCTCCAATCCCTATCCCACAACATCCGGCCTCAAGCTTTTCTCAATTACCTACTCAATCAGTTCCCCAGTTGTCGACACCTATCCCTTTCCCAGCATTTCCAGCACCCTCGACCCCATTGCCGCTACCTACACCGCAAGCACCTTTACCCTTGCCAACACCGACCACATCTTCTAATCTAGATCCTCTCATGACATTGTTGCAAGAAGTAAAGTCTAACAATGCAGCCTTAAGGACAATATCCAATGAGCTTACCATAGTAAGGAAGAAGCAAGCAGAGGCTGAGTTTTGGTCTAGGAGATTTCAAACCCCACCAATTACTAGAGAACAAGCTTCTACCAGTAGAGGCCCTGAGAAGAGCCCAACAGTGCTAGCAAATGAGGAGACTAGTGCAACAGAAAAGGCGTATTGGTGTTCGACATGTAATGATCCTCATGGAGAAGAAACCTGCATGGTGCATATGAATTATGTGCAAACGCTAGTAGAGAGTTCGGCTGACGGACAAGTTAATATGATTAGAGAAGCCGAACATAATTTTATGATGCCATATTTGGAGCAAGTTTCGGTCCTCACGAGGTCCGAAAAGAAGCCAGTAATTGTAGATCCGATCGAGCTCGAACCTTTGAAGGTGCCTACAGAACCAAAGGTACAAGATGAAAAGTGGCCACCTCCAGTGAAAGCGCCTGGTGTGAGGACTAAGGAGCAAGATTCTATCAAGTTAAGAGACTTATTGCCTAAGCAAGCTCAAGAGAGAGTGCAAACTAAGGCATCAACTTCACAACCTGTAGCAGCTGCTCAAACACAGAGTGAAACAAAAGAGCAGGCCAGGGAGCGACTTAAGTACCCATCCTTGATGAAAAGATAAAGAGTAGAAGCTACTCAATAGTATCGGGACAAATATGAATGAGCTCTAGAAGAGAAGGTTTCGGTTGTCCCAAGTTATAACATTGTAGAGGAAATGAAGAGGATTCCAGCTAAAGTTAGCTTGTATGATGCGCTACAGTTGCTAGGACAAATTGATTTGTTGCAAGAGTCCTTGAAGACTGCTAAAGATCAGAAGAAATTTTCTTCTCAAATAGTCCTAGCGCAAGCGCTGCCCACTTCTGCGATAGGAAAAAATAGGCCTCCCCCATTTTATTTGTCATTGAGAATGGAAGGGTGGATTGTACATAACTGTATGATCGACTCTGGAGCTACAACTACTGTCATGCCAAAGGTAGTATGTGAAGTGATGGGGATGGAATATACAAGAAGCAGCCCAGGAGTGTTACAACTGGATGGGACTCCGGTCAAGATAGTGGGAGTGATCAAAGACATCCCTATTGTCCTCCACACTATGCCACAAATCATAGTCATCCAAGAAGTGGTAGTAGTTGACTTGGAGCCATATTTTAGCATGTGCCTCTCAAGGGAGTTCATAGCTAAGCTGGGAGGATACCTTTCCTTAGACTATTCACATTTGGAGATACCATTCAAAGGAAAAAGGATTCGTATCCATAATGAAAAGCCTTCACCTTTTCACATTGAGAAGTTGGAAGAGGAAGAACAATCTCTAGGTGTAGTAAACATGATGACTGAAGAGCTAGAAGAGGTTGACTTGGTGGGAGAAGCATTGGGTGAGCTTCACTTGGAGGATGAGTTTTTACTCATAGATTTTAATGCAATGATCGGGATAGATATTGGTTGTTATTCAATAACCAAGCCTGAGCAAACTGAAGAAGAAGTCCCTGATTCTCAAGATTTCGACATGGATCAGCTATGGAAGTTGTATTTTGATGGTGCCAGATGTAAGAATGGCATAGGAGCTGGTGTCATATTGATCTCTCCAAAAGGGTTACAAAAAACTTATTCTTATAGGTTGACTTGGAGTTGTACAAATAATGCAGCTGAATATGAAGCATTGTGCCTTGGGTTGAAAAAGGCTAAAAAGTTAGGCATTAAGCAGCTACAAATTTTTGGTGACTCTGAGCTTATTGTCAACCAGACCACTAATAGGTGTGTATCAAAGCAGCATTACTTGAAAGCCTATCGCAATAGGGTCTAGGATTTGTTTGAAGCTTTCACAACTTTGAACATTCAGGCGATCTCTCGAGAGCAGAATAAACATGCGAATATTTTAGCCTCTCTTGGTACAAATTATTCTCCTACAGAGCAAGTGGTCCGAAAGCCCAAGACTATCAGGGTGATCTATAGACCTTCAGTCCCAGATAAGAATATTTATTGGCAAGTATTCGACAATGATGAACAAATAGTTAATTTCCTGCTCAGAGAAGTTGCTAGCGCAGATGATAGAGTGCTTGCCGAAGAAGAGAAAGAAGGGATGATTCAATTAAAGAATAACCATATCCCCAGAGGTTTGATTTCATTGGAGAGTTTATTTGATCAAAATGATAGAGTTGACAAGCACATAATTAAGGTTGATGCTAAGGAGTACAAGGAATTACAGTTGGAACCTCAAAAGGTTATCAAAATCGGGACCGATTGCATATCGGATGAACTTGAAGGAATTAAAAACTTGTGCTATGAATACCCCGACATTGTGGCATGGAGCTACCAGGATTTAAAGGGATATGACAAGAATGTGATCCAACATACCATAGAGCTGTAGGAGGGGGTAAAGCCTTTTCGACAAAAGCAACGCCCTGTCAATCCTAAAATCGAAGTGCTCATGAAGGCGGAATTGCTTAAGATGTTGGAGGTAAAGATAATATATCCGATCAAGCACTCGACATGGGTGGCAAACCTGGTCCCAGTGAGAAAGAAGAATGGAGATATTCGGTTGTGTGTTGATTTTCGCAACCTAAATCAGGCATCGCTTAAAGATCATTATCCCCTACCCTAGATTGATCAAATTCTTCATGTGGTTGCTGGCGCACAAAGATTCTCACTATTAGATGGTTTCTCCGGATATAATCAAATCTGGGTGAAGGATGAGGACCAATATAAAACAACATTCACCACCAAGTGGGGCACCTTTGCCTACCAGCGGATGCCCTTTGGGCTCTCAAATGTCGGTGCTACCTTCCAGAGAGCCATGGACGTCGCCTTCGGTGAGTTACTAAATAGAATTATTGTGATATATCTTGATGATATGACTATGTTTTCACATCACAGAGAAGACCATGTTGCTCATTTAAGATAGGTGTTCGAGAAGTGTCACGAGTTTGGGATCTCTATTAATCCAAAGAAGTCGATCTTTGCTGTTAAAGAAGGGAAATTGTTGGGTCATGTAATCTCACAGGAAGGGTTAGCGATTGATCCTGCAAGAGCCGAAGCGCTCATGAAATTGCCATTGCCTGCTAATAAGAAAGACCTACAATATTTCTTCGATCAAATAAATTTCATTCACAAATTTATTGCCGATTTCGCTCAGGTTGTGAAGCCCATGACTGAGCTTTTGAAAAAGAATACTGAATTTAAGTGGACGAAAGTCAGGAGAAGAGCTTTTCAAGAAATCAAAGAAAGAATCATGCAAGCTCCAGTTTTAATTAATCCTGACTATTCGAAAGACTTCATTCTCTATGCAGTAGGGGAGCAAGAAAGCTATGCTGTAGTGTTGACACAAAAATAGGAAGATGGAGAAGAGAAGCCAATTGCCTTCTTGAGCCAAGTTATTGCGCCACATCAAGAGAAGTACAATTTTATCGAGAAGCAAGTGTATGCGGTGATGAAATCATTGAAGAAGTTTCGACACTTTGTTTCTCAAAGCAAGACTATAGTTTATGTTATTCATCCTGATGTTCAAAATTTTATACTCCAAGGAGAACTAGGTGATAAAAGGGCAGGTTGGGTCTCAAAAATTCAAGAATATGATGTGGAGATCCGACCAACAAAGTTGGTTCATGGACGAGCTTTATGTCAGGAGTTAGCTAAGAGTGTTGCCTCTGAGATATTTGATGCAGTATGTGAAGAGGACACTGGCAAAAGAATTTGCGCAAATCATACTATGAGCGACCATGATTGGACAGAAGAATTGATTGACTACTTTACTTCTGGGAGATGTCCATCTCACCTTGATGCTTCACAACGTCGGAGGTTCAGACTGCAAGCGCTCAAGTATGTATTGTTGCCCAATGGATTGTATCATAATAACATCGACGAAGTTCTTCTCAGGTGTGTGAAAGAGTCCAAAAAGGAGAAGATATTGGAGGAATTTCATTCTGGACTATCTGGAGGTCACTACGTAGGCAGACCCATGGCTTTGAAGATTATCCGAGCAGGTTATTATTGGCCCACTCTGTTCATCGATGCTCATAAAGTGAGCCAACATTGTGATAGTTGTCAGCGATACGTTGGCAGAACTAGGAAAGGGGCTTTCCCCTACGCCCAATCCAAGTGGAAGCACCTTTTCAACAGTGGGGTCTTGACTTCATTGGAGTTATTGATCCACATTCTTCCATGGAGCATAAGTACATCTTGACGATGACTGATTATTTCACTAGATGGGCAGAAGCTATTCCCACTAAGAAGGTCGATCAAGCTACTGTTATATCCTTTCTTGAAGGGATCATTACTCATTTTGGCATCCCGGATTCGATTGTAACTGATAATGGCACTCCATTCATTGGGGCTAAAATTATAGAGTTCGCTAGCAAATATGGCATTTATCTGAAGACATCATCCAACTATTATCCGCAAGGGAATGGGTTGGCCGAGTCTACCAACAAAAATTTGCTACGAATCTTAAAAAGGATGATGGGCAGTAATAAGAGAAGTTGGCATTTGTTGTTGAATCAAGCGCTTTGGGTGGACCGTATCTCAGTGAAGAAATCTATCAAAACGTCCCCTTATGCCTTGGTTTATGGAAAAGAGGCTATCCTTCCCACTCATATTGAGCTGCCAGTTCTCCAAACATTGCAGTTGTTCCAGGATGAAGATGAAGAATATGATCCTATGAGTGCAAGGTTGGCACAATTGTTATAGTTAGAGGAGGATAGGGAGCAGTCTTATCAAGCATTTGTTGAGCACACTAAAGAAATGAGGAAGTGGTTTGGAAAGAAAACAACCGAGCACAGTTTCTAGGTGGGAGATTTAGTTTTAAAATGGAATGAGAAGAAGGCCAAGCCGGGGAATCACCACAAATTCGATGCTATATGGGAGGGCCCTTTCCAAATTTCCATGGTGAATTCAGCAAATGCTTACCACCTTCGTGATCTGGAAGGATATGATCTCCCTATTCCAGTGAATGGTCTTCATTTGAAGGCCTATATTCAATCATGATTTTTTGGTAAGGCACCACTTTGTACATATGTAAATATTGTTTTTAATATGTTGTTGTTATTTGATCATTGATGCTATGTATAAATATATAATAAATAAATAAAGAAAGGTAAAATATTTGTCCAATGGGCACCTTCGCCCAAGTGATGGGTTCATCGGCTATGACAATACATTATGTGCAAAATACGTTCGCCCCAAGTAGAGGCGAGAGGGCCATTTTACCTAAGGATGAAGCATTTGAGCAATATGGCGATAAGGAAATATATTTGGGTTCGTGTTCGCATGATTGGAACTCGGTCGTTCACCTTATGAAAGGGGTGAACTTAATTCACCAATCAGACATTAGGTTCGATGACAACAAGCATCATATTGACATCGCGTTCACCCCGAATGATGGGCGAACGGGTTGTTCACCCTTGTTATGGGCGAACACATCTAGAAGGGTGATGAAATTGTTTTTCTTTTGCATAAGTTTAAAAATTAAAAGCGCATGCTTTTTATGTTCGAAGCTTTTATATTTATGAGCGCTTTTAAAGGAAAGAAAAATCATAAAGCCCAGATAGAAGAAAAACAAAAGGAGAAAAGAAAAGCTTTAAGTTTTTTTAGAAAAATCTGATTTTCTAAATATGGGCGAAAAAGCTAAAGCAGACAATGTTTTCTTTAAAAAGGTTATTCGCCATAGAATTTTCAAATAGGTCGAAGGTGCCCAAAACAAGTAAAAGCATGACGTATTGATCTGAGTTTCAAAGTCACTAGGAAATGGGATGAAATTGCTCAGCGCCCAAATCAATTTCACCAAAAGGAGGAAGTGGTTGCTTCAGTTTCGGAAGAACGTTTTAAAGACAAGTTGTGCCCCTTGGTTACGTGGCGATAATCGAAGGGTAAGAGTGCAGGTAAAAGAGCATTAAATTCAAAATGTGTTGTGTCGAAGGTTTGTTTTTCTAGGAGCAGCAAATATTTATTATTGGTTGATAAGCGACTAATTTAGCTTCCCCAACAAGCTTCAGGTGCTAGGGCATGATTTACAATGCAGTTACGCGGTGAAGAGGGCACATTTTTCTAGGAGGATATGGCAATGAATCAAAGGAGAAACCATTGAAGCATAGGGAATGGTGCCAGACTAGCAAATCGATACTCTTACTCTCCCAAAGGTGCAAACATTTAATGCAACATTTATTGCGATGGATGTTTGGTGGCCCTATAAAAATGATGAGGTAAAAGCCCGCAGTTTATGTTCATTTTTAAATTTTTACTGTTGTATTTTGCATCATAGCTGCAGAAGATTTTAGAAAGTGCTCAGAGAATTTTCCAGAGAGGAGAATAATGGGAAAATGGAGTAAGGAGCCCAAAGAAGTCATAGAAGCTATAGAGCCCAAGCAGTCAAAGAAAAAGGAAGGAGGCTCTAGAGCAAAAAGGGCTAGGAAAAATGACTATGTCGACTTGGACCCATATGAGGACTCTATGGCAGAAATTGGAGACTGCCTTATCACTCATAAAGGAGTGGAGAGATTAAGGCAAGATGTAGAAGCGGTGGTGAGCCAGGGAGTATCATCCAATAGCTGGTTAATAGTGCCTTACAATTCATAGTTATCCTGGTATTTGTGTACGCCGGTTCATCCATGCCCTGAGTTGGTGCAACTCATTGCCCAATTTTATGATCCATTCACTAGGGCTGTTAGAAATGCAAGAAGAGAAATATTGTTTACCATCACTCCAGATGAAGTTCGGGAGGCTTTCGCTTGTGGATTGAAGCCCCCTTCTTACGTAGTTAATAAGAAGTTGCATACGGATGAACAAGAGGATAGATATGTCTCTACGGTGACTATGCACCAGTTCATGGAGACTCAATTGGTTAAAGAGTCGCAGATGGGGCAACTTCCTAATTTGCCTAAGCCATTGTCAGATTTTAAGAGCCTGGACATATATTCAATGTTGGCATGAGTCGTCGGGTTGCCTTCGGATGAGACAGTGCATAAATGGCAGGCGGCCTTGGCATAATGTATTTGTAAAGTTGAATTTTATTCTCCCATGGCTATGAGGCAAGGCAACAATCCCATTTTATTCGATTGGGTAGACTTCATCTCTCGGAGGTTGAATTCTCAATTGGAGAAGATGCAAACTGGACAGTCAAAGTCGTTTAGGCACACTTCCTTTCTGGTATGGTTTTTCTTTTTCTAGTTACAACAACGCTTCTCTTTCATTGCAGTATCACAGGTGGGTGAGAAAAATGAACCCTTGCTAGTTTATATGTGGACTCCCATGTTGTCAAGAAGGGAGTCATTTTATAGCTTCAATAGTTGGTTTTTGGGACCAGCGATTGAATTGCTTTGCGGTACCTGTGAGAGAGTGCCATGAAATTTAAGGGATGAAGTTGTAGCACAGGAGAAGGGTGACATTTTTTTGCTTACCTAGGGCGTGGTCGTAAGAATCTTTGGTTTCATGGGTAAGCCATTTTTGTTGCCATATTTTTCCATGGAACATGTATTCGCCATGGAGGTCGTGCGCTAGACTAATTATGTAAATGATATATATGGAGCTGGGCATGGGAAGAAGACCACATGCAATATGCCTTTCAAATTTGGCAGTTTAGAGGTGAGCCAAGTTGGTCAGAATCGGCTCCTAACGGTGGCACTACAAGATTTGGGCTTGATAGAACTACCGCAACGTTGGAGATATGATCCTCTGGGTAAATTCTTAGCTATTGTGAAGGCTAAGTCATTCCATTTCTACCCATGACCAGATATTCAAAAGAATAGAAACAATTTTTATGGGCCCGATATGAATTGGCACATTGAGAAGATGACAATGCTCCCACCGTGGCATGATTATTATGAGCAGGAGGTAGAGTATAATCCGGCTAAATATAAGACTCAAATCCCTCCATCGGGTTTATTCAGTTCTATCCAAGAAAGTGCACCCACCTAGACTGAGGAGAAAATAATGAATTGGTGGATAATGAGAATTCATCGTGGGAAACCAACTACTCCTTACGGGTTGAAATTGGATGAGCAGTTTTTAGATACTTATGACAAGTTTGTAGACTCGTATCAGCCCGTCACCTTCACCAATATTTTACCGTAAACCTTCCAGCACTTTGATAGTGGTGAGGGCAAAACTGAGCAAGAACGCCCAATGGTCGATGATGAGACTCCAAAGGAAGAGGAACAACAATATGTGTTTAAAAGGAGATCTCAATGAACAAGGCAATAGGTAAAGGAAACGCCTGCACCTGAAAAGTAGCAATTTTCGAAGGTGCCCCCATTTCCAAAGGTGACAAAAAGGCCTAGGACTAGTGCGGTTATGACTTCTACCATTGAGGCCCCTGCAGTTTTAGTTGTCATAGTTTCTATAGTGATGGTTGGGGCGGTTCACACAGTTTCTAACGTGTCAATGATAGTTATAACTCCTTCACCCATGGTAGAGCTCCTGACCAAAGTTGTGCAAATATTTTCAATGGTGCAAGAACAAGAGGAAGATTATCAGTCGGAGAGCTCTCATGTGGAAGTTATGGATGGCGAAGAAAACCTGAACGTCGAAGAGAGGGCGGTCACACAATAGGAAGAGATAATTTCACAATTGCCCGCATCCCCTCATCACACGGTGCTCACACCCGAAGGTACGTCCTTTCTTCCCTCTTCTTCTCCTTTGGAGCAAGCAGTGATTTCTGTTCCACTTTCATCTGTTTCACTTCCATCATCATCGGTCTCCGTTTCTCCGCCTTTCGGTATGCCATCTACATCCTTTTCCCTTCCATCTTCTTTCACTCCCGAAATCACTGTTGCTCCTTCCTCTATCCCCGTTCCTTCATCTTCCATTTCTTTCAGTTCATACACGATAGGGCCGAATCCCTTTTCGCGCCCTTCTCCTTCCATTGCCACCTCCACTACCATCGAGGCTGTAATTACGCAAGCTCCTCCCAGAGTAAGCGTAATTGCAGCCGAGCCCGCCTCCTCCGTTAAGTCCACCATTTCCATATCACCCATTGTTTCCATCCCACCCCTTTTGACTGTATCATCCACCTCTACTGAGCCCAGTCGCTCAGATGTTTTGGTCCCGTTCACCCCATTTTTGGAGTTGCAGATAGTTCCTGATGTACAGGTGGCCCGTAAGCAACCAGACGTAGAGAAGATCAATCGAGCACACATGAGCTCTTCGTAGTGGTTGAAGAGCATGAGGTGAAAAGAGGCCTTGGCTCCAGCTCGGCCAATTAAGAAAGTCGCTTTTGACCCTGTTACCATGGAAGCTCACCATACTAAGCTCACACCCTTGGTTCAGAAGCCGCAAGGGGAAATGTTGCCAAGTGACTATGTCAGCGAGACTATCACACAGGACCTCACCAGGATAATGAAGAACACAAGCTTATACCGAGAGGGGGGGTGAACAGTATAAGACCTCTTTTTACTTTTTCCTTTATACTTCAAAACAGTAAAGCAATATACCCAAAGCAAAATCAAAACAATGCACAATATCATCCACAAAGTGACACCAATTTTAACGTGGTTCACCCGAAATGCTCGGGCTACGTCCACAAAACTTTTCTCTAAAATTTATCTCAAAGTTCTTTGGGAATCCTTCCCAATTACAATGTTTATGAGCCTCGGCCCAAAGGAGATACCTTCCCCCAATCTAAATTTATGAGCCTCTCTCAAATGAGATACCTTCCCTCTCTGCTCCGGAAATGATCCCTCGAATATCAATCGCCTCTACCTCTTGCCGGCACGTGGAACTCCTTTCCACCGAAGACCTCCTGTCCTCAATGCTTAGCCTAAGAGACCTCCGCCTTCTATGATCACGTCCACAACAGCTCAGCTACCTGTACCAAACACAGTCAGCCGGTCTAGTACAAGTCTTCCTCTTTCTGTCATATCTGTCCAACTCTTGAACAAATCAATCTTCCGGATACAAGCCTTCTCAAAGACTTGCCAAATCTATCCTCAGGTTCTTCTCATAGAACCAATGCACCTATGTCCTCAAGTTCTCTGATAGAACTATCAAACTCAACTCACAAGTCCTCTGGTAGGACCTGTCCAAATCTGCTCACAAGTCCCCACCGAAACCTGTCCAAAAACTTCTCACAAGTCCCCACCGGAACCTGTCCAAAACCTGCTCACAAGTCCCCACCGAACCTGTCCAAAGCCTCAGCAAGCTCACTAAGAAAAACTTGCTTAGCATGAACCCACAAATAGAATTGTTAGAGACCCAATGTGATTCATAAACCTCATAGAAGCATAAAGAGAATTGTTAGAGACTCAATATGTTCTATACTTAACTCCAAATCTCAATCTCAAATCTCATAGAAATATAAAGAGAATTGTTAGAGACCCAATATGTTCTATACTTAACTCCTAATATCAATCTCAAGTCAATCTCAATCTCAAAAGAATAAGATAGATGTAGTATGCTTTTCTCAAGAATATGAAACACAACCCAACAATTGCGAACCATGCAATATCTCATATAACAATGATACTCATATTCTTTTACCAACAATTAGGGTTTCAACAACAATGCTCATCAAACAAGGTTTAGTCAACCAACACCATTCAACTCAACATCAACCTTGAAGCATTCAACCAATCATCACAAGAAAAGGAAACAAGTAGAAATCCTTTTCCCTCCAAGGATATTTGAACAAAACAACCACCAACACAATATCACCAAATGCAAAGAATAACTTGCTCAAATCAACTCAATGGAGTAAGCCCAATATCATGTATCAAGTAAAGCACTAACTTGATCAAAACAACCTCAATGGAAGCAACTCAACCATCAATATCAAAACAGCCAACTAAGGGTTTCATCATCTCAATGCAAATAGCAAGACTTACTAACATAAACCCTAGTGCAAAAAATGCTTCCTCTTCCTCAACCAAAATTATGCATTCACCCAAAAACTCATCAATGATTTTAATGCATAAACAATCTTCAATATCCAGAAAATAGGATTTACACCAAAAATACCTAGTAGACAACATTTTCACTCCAAACTCAATTTCAGAAAATATACCATCAACAATATACATGGAAGAAGTTGCCCATACCTTTACTTTGATGAAGAAGGAGAACTCAAAATCTGTCACAACACTAACTCTCAATTTGCCACCAATTAGAGTTAGCAACTATACAATAATAAACAATAATAAAGATCCAAATTAACACCTTATTTCTCCAACTTAATAAAAACCACCAAGTATAATATACATACAAAGTAAAACCTCTTTACACCTTATTACTCCACATAAACATTAAGCATCAATAAAACAATGTCAAAGCAAATATGATAACTTAACCTTATACCTCCAGCGCATTCACAACCACTATCCTTTCCACACCGCGACCAAAATAAAATTACCCACGAAGAGAATCGAACTCGGCACCTCTGCCTTCTAGCGCCTTCGCTTAAACGCCATCGTCGTTGGGTCACAAGTGCCCAATGAAGAAATACTGTGTTGCCCTATATTTTATCTTCCTTTGACGCCAAGAATCTGGAAAACGTAAATGTCTTCCACAAGCCACATGCAACTGGTGAGCGTTGTCCAAAACGTAACTCACTGGGCAACAGAAATAATCATCCACACAGCACTAACAAAAACTGTTATCCTTCGTGCAATCCAATCAATCGTAGGTGAAAGCAAACTGCCGAATGTCAAAGCGCAAACTGAAAACGTAATTTGAGTGCAGTCCCAACAATTGTAGGTGAAGCGCAACTGCGAATGTCAAAGCGCAAAGAAACGCAAGAAAATACTTGGGCAACTCAATATCAATAATCAACTCTCAATGAAATACAACGCTTTCTCGAAGATCACAGAGCTACGATTTTCATTACTCGGAGTTACAATCACTTTAGAAAATCATCCCCACTTATATAGCCATTTCTCCTTAACTGTTTGACGTCGGCGCTCCTCCAACGATGGCAACACATCGATGAAATAAATATTTCTCTCCGTCGCTTAAGGGTTGAAAGACCCTTTAATAATAATTAAAAATAATAATTATTATTATTTTATTAATAATAAATTAAACTTAGACCCTTGTCAAAGGTTTGAGTTAATTTAATTATTAATAATAAACATGGACCTTCAAGGTTTTTCAAGAAGTAAAAACCTTTGCATTAAGTTAAGCTTGGTTTTAATAAAAACCCTTAATGAGTCCAAATGGTTTTAAGAAAAACCTTTAACCTTGTCACCATGGTTTTAATAAAAACCCTTTAACATTATGAAGCTTCTCAAAATATTTTTGACATCACACTCTTTTTTATATCAACACAAAAATGCCTTTTGACATCAATGACAACTTATACACTTGAGCAAAGGCAATGTACCCAAAGTACCCAAAATTGCCAACAGATAAATCCAATAGAAAATATGGGCAACATACACGTGGATATAAGCTCAGTATATTTGCACGACAAGCATTATAAAGAAAAATATTTTGAAAATGAGAACAAAATAATTGAGCTCGAAAATGCCTTGGCTAAAAGCAGAGCCCAAGAGGAGAAGACGGCCACCGCAAATGAATACTTGTGCCAGCAGGTCAAAGTGCACTTAAAGGATCGCGATGCTACCATAATTGAAATGTGCAAGCTCCAGCAGCAGCTTGAAGAGATGAAGAAACAGTTAGCTGAGAAAGAAGCGCAGGCTGCTAGTTTTTCACCAGATAGCATCAAAGGAGCCCGCCTTCGATCTGCACAGAACTGTGAAAAATTGGTCATGCAAGCAGTAAAAGTGTTGCACTATTTATGGGAGGTGCAGATGCAGATACAACTAGGGCAACAATTATTTGATACCATGGAGGAGATGCTATCGCCCTATATGGATATGGTTGTAAAGATACAGGCTCTAACTAATGCCAATCTGTACATTCGCCCCCTCAGAGAGATGGACCACGCCTAGTCCAAGGCGACTTGGTACGGGAAGGGCGGGCCATCCTCAACACCATCGAATGTGAGCACACTATTTCCATGTCTCATTTTGAGACCATTGATGAGTTGGGATTTTCGACTTTCATAGATGAGTGGGGCGAACCGTTGTCGAGCGAACAGCTGGAAGAACTCTGGAAAAATTTTGTTGAAGATACCTCTAAAACCGATGCCTGGGAGGAGCCCCTCATAGAAGCGCAGGTGTTGCCCTTCATGCAGAAGTATACGTGCTTAGAACTATCATTGTACGAGTTGGCTCAACGAGCGAAGCACATCAGTTTAACAGATGTTCAAAATCTTCGCTTCGTTTATGAGTCCCTTAGTGTCCCTTGCCTATTCACTACTCATGCTTGGGAGGAAGCAGTGTGCGCCTACAAAGTCATTTATGAAACCATCAAAGAACAAGAGGAGCAGGCAACAACGGAGCGTGCAACGATAGCAGAAGAGGCAGAACGAGCGGAAATCCTCCGAGTAGCGGCTGAAGCAGAGGAGAAGGAACGCGCCGAGGAAGAAGAGCATCAGAAGGCATATGCAGCATCAGCAAAGGCGCCAGCCAAAGCCTCTGGGAAGGACTCCATAGCCCAATGAATAAAGGCCTGGGATCGCTTGCATCCATGCGAGCTAGATACCCCTTGAGTCACCAGAAATGTTGACAATTTTGGCACCTTGCCACATTGGGAATTTTGTTGGAGTATTTTGATGCGATATTTTGATGAAGTTTTTTATTGTATATGGCAGATTTTATTTCAGAAATAATTTCATATGTCCCTTACTTGTTCACATATGCATTCCTTTTGCATCGATGTTATAAGTATTTTTGTAAACTTCATTTAGGATTCAAGTTCGCCTTGTTATGAATGTATCAAAAATGAAGGCATATTTAGGCCTGTAAAACAAACAATGAATGATTTAGTTGAAAATTTATAAGTGTTTTGGAGTCGTCAGTGCGTTCGCCCCAAACATGGGTCGAACATCTCATTTGCCCCATGATCGGGTGAATGAAACAGTATAAAGTTCAAAGGACTCCAAGAACGCAGTAGGAAGAGGTGCGACAGACATTTTCGCATTCGCCCATGTTGAGGGGCGAACGTCCCATTCACCCCTCCTTTGGGCGAACGTGTTCCAGCACCCAATTGCAATCGTGTTCGCCCAAAAGCAAAATGATATTGCGTTCGCCCCTCCTTTACTGTCGCGTTCACCCTGGTTGAGGGGCAAACATCCCATTCACCCCTCCCATGGGCGAACGCACTTTTAAAAGAAAGATCGTGCGTGCATAAGGAAATATCGAACGAAGCGAATTTTTTTCAAGAGGCGAACGTAGTTTTGAGGCGAAATAGATCACGGTCAAAATCTCCAAGGATGCCATATTTATGAGCATTAAATAATGGTGGCGAGAGTAACTCATATCATGGATCCCGAGCATAGAAGAAGTTGAATGAGAAGAGTAGGAGAATTTTCATGATTTCCAAGGCGTTGAGATGTTTCCAAAATATTTAATGTTTTCCAAATTATCTGTGCACCGACGCCCGAGTTTTTGGTTCCTTGGAAAATGTTCCCTGAAAATTGAAGTTTGGAATTGATCTTCACTTCTCTCAGAATGAAGAACTATCTCTGACAACAATAAACAATGCTTTATTCATCTACTTGACGACTTTGATGTGTGCTCTATTGTCATGGATCAAATGTATAACCCCTTCCTTGCCCCCCCTCAATTTTAACCATTACTTGACGATAACATTGATAGGCCACATTGTTATACCAAAATTTCTTCAAGATGAGACCCTACTCACCACAAATATTGCTTGTCCTGTGCAACACAATTTTAAGGGCATCGACCACTAATCATGCACCCTATAAATCACAAGAATTTATTAAAATTATTTGAAAAACATAGACAATACCTTAATGATTTTTTATGCTTTTGACATTGACATGTTTTAAATCTCGAGGTAAATTAACACAACTTGATCTCTTCATAAAAATCTATACTTCTTAAACCATAGTCCATGTGACACTTTTTTTATTTATCACATAGGACACAAGACATGTTGTAAACCTATACCTTCATACTTCTAAGGGATTACATTCCATCATCTTTATTTGACATTAACGTGACCCTTCTTCGATGACTAGGCACAAAAAAAAAATTATATTTATTTAATAACATAATGTATTAACACATTAAGTGGACTTCAACAATGATTATAACACTCCATAATGAAACTTAACTATATACATATTCAACAACTACTAATATATCTTCCATGGGAAGAATTACTACATGGCATCTGGATTTCCTTTATGTGATTGAAACTAAACAAACATTTTCCTTAAATGTGATATGGGCTTAAGATGACACGATTTTTAGCAGTGAGGTGACAAGGCACACTGATACGAGTTTACCTTGGAATTTAAAATTTAGTCTAAAGCAAAATTTGCATTACCAATGCACTTTAAGATGTTTTGATGTCCTCAGTAAGGCAAGCATCGTCTTTCATGTCTTCATGTGTTGCTCTCTTTTTTCGTTGACTTGTAGTATTTCCTTGCAAATGGAATAATTTGTTTTGCACAAAGCCACCAACTCTTTCGTCTCTTTGTAGCTGCATTCACCTCCATAGTCTGAAACTGCAAATTCACATTGCATATCGTCATGCATGTCCATGCCATTGAATTTTTCACTGCCCTAGCAAAAGGATGAATGTGAAAGTCCTTTATTTTTCACTTAAATAAGTGCATGTCTACAAACCTTGATAGAAAATTTCTCTCAAATTGGCTTGGGAAGAATTTGAATTCACATCCTCTTCATTCACTTGTGTGCCCAAAATTTTGAATTTAAAACTTTGTAGCAACCCCAACTAATGGGTTAAATTATTTTTATAATTATTCAAGCACTACATCCTTTGAAATTGTCTAAACACAATAGACATGACTTGAAGAAAAACTTTAGTGGCGCTTTGCATAGTCAAAAAATTATATGCTTCTAAATGATGTCGATCAAATACTTGCTTCAAATGCTTCACATTACAAATACTTCCTCATTTGTAGATTTGTGCAATGCAAGTAATGATTCTCTCAACACACATAAAATTTTACTTCTACAAACAAACAACAAACAACTCCTCACTTCATCATGGAATGGCCTAGGGTGTAAAATATTTTTGCTAGCATTATCCACTTTTCCCTGCTCTTATTGATTTTTGTTTTTGCTAGGTCATTGCAACACCATCCAACCAATGCATCCCATCACACTCAACAACTATGTCAACAACAACAAAAAAATATCTCAAAAATGTAAATATTTCAATTTAGCAATTTCTTTTTCTAGTCCTCAGTTCAAGCTTATTAAACCACGTTCGCACCCAACACACATCGTCCAATCTGTGTAGCAATAAGCCTTGTCCAGTAGTTTCTCTTTGTTGAAGCAAAGTTTGGTGCCAATGCACAATAGTAATACAATGGAAAATTTTGCAATACATTTTACCAAAATTTTCAAAAAGGTTCCCTTACAATATTCATAGAATAGATGAACTTTTTATATAATGGCTGAAAAAAATAGCTTCCAATGCCTTCATCACAACTCCCTTGCACAAAAATACTTTCCTAAATGACTAGAAATTACAATTGCTTTGACACAACTGTTGAAACAACATGTGGTTGAACATTTTATTCCATTGATGTAAGCCACATATATATTCAATGACAAAGTGTCGTCACAAATGACCTAAACTGATACTTTGGCAATGAACACTCCAAATATTGCCTAATTTCATAACACATGATGTATTGCACATAACTAGGTTGTGAAGGATACATTTGTGTGGAGTGTATACACATGTATCTGTGAGTTATTCTAATTGTATACCTTTGTATATATATTGATAATGGAATTACATTGTATTGTGTTGTATTATATTTTTACATTCCAAAGTTATTGACGAAGTTGGTTGAACTATATGATATGGAGTTGTGATGAGCATATCGTTTGAAAAATTGTGAATTGATGGCAATAACATGATTACAACATGGTCGATGAATGATATTGGAGGAGGGAATATTGGAGTGTGCAAAAGGAAGTGATGCAAACTTGTTTGTTGATGACAACATTAGAATATGTCTTACAATGTGGAGGGCCAATTGGTAGATAAATGAAGTAGATTGGAGGAGGTTATCCTTGTGACACTACATGGAATCATAGTGGATTGGTACATGGAATTTTCAAAGGGTAAATAACAATCCTGGGAGGAGTTACAAGAAGCCTTCGCAAAGAATTTTAAATTGTTCCACAATGAAGATGACTCTTGTAGAAACATTTAGGATGGAACAAAGTGAGATAAAGTTTATTGTCTTGCAACCAAATATCAAATAGGTTTGTTTGCCCATATGAAGGAGGATATGTTAGATGTGTTGAATAAAAGGTGGTTCATGGAGGGCCTTCTTCCTTCGTATCAAAAGAAGATAAAGGTGGTCCCTTCAACGTTATAGCAAGAGGCATTTGAGCAAGCCATGAACTTGGAAAGTGATGTCAAGACATCATTAAAATGTTGACATCATCATAATGAGGATGAGAGCAACTCTAACAATGAGAGTAATGATTATAAGAGCAAAAGCAACATGGAGGGTGATTCAAGTATGTCATCCAAATGTTGGGATAGAAAAGTAAGTGATAAAAGTAATGAGAATGATCACTTTGAGGATGAGTGTAGCACAAAGAATACATGTCAAGGTAAAATACACATGTATGTGTCAATTATGGACACAATTCCAATGAGAGGTGCCACTAATGGTAGGTTTCATGAAAAATGACAAGGTAATCAAAGAAGACACGTCGAGTATGATACAAAGACCTATTGTTAGTGTTGAAGATGTCATATTTGGAGGTATTTTGCAAGAAAATGACAGATTGTTTCAAGTCAAGATGAACCAATGATGCGTGGAAGGTCCAAGAAGTTTTAGAAGAGTTAAATTCCAAAAACAAGAAATAGGGGCAACATGAACCGATTGTAGGTGAGGATTTTGGGTGTGCTATAGTGGATGTGTGACGAGTTGTATAAATATTGATGTTGTTGAAGAAGCAATCAGAGTTGTTTACCTCCAACTTAGAAATGCAAGTGGAAGCCTTGGTATTTTTTCTTTTGAATGTTTTTCTTTATAGATGGAGGACAAAATTATGTCTAAAGCTAGTGACTTGTTCAAATTTTGTGGGATGTGGTGGTACTCTACAATAGAGATTAACACAACACAAAAGAAGAAATTAAATAGAAAATAAATTTGTGCAAAAACCCTACAAAAAAACACTTAATGAATCTTCAAATATATACATACTACTTCAATATAATGCACTATATATAGTAGAATGTCTCTTACTTGTCTCAAGAGACTTGTAGTGCTTCATATTCTCTCCAAAATTGGGTGAATATTGTTTCCTTTTGTTTTAAATTTTTACTTGCAATTCCAATTTTGTCCTATTCTTGTCTTGTTTTGAGTTTTGTCTCATTGGGTATTACAATTTCCAACAAGATAAACATGAGGACAAGTGTAGTTTAGATGATGGACTTCATTTAGACATGTAGGATTGTTGAGGATGTCAATTGTGGGATCGAGGACAGTAATCGTCTAGATGATAAAGGATGCCATCTAGATAAGGTGAAAAGTTTTTGGATGATGATGGATATTGGGCAACAAAGCCTACCATTCGATACGGATTGAAGTTTTTTGATGAGGATTTCAATCCATTGGGTACAAAATGTTTTATCTAGTCCAGGGTGACTATTGTCTAGGGAAGAGGAGAAATTATTTGGCTAGACAAACAAACATCATCTAAACCCATTTAGGAATTGTTTCTTGTTGCATTATTGTTGGACCTTGGGAAGGTTACGTTTGTTTGACATCATCAAAGACAAGTAACAAGTCATCTAATGGATGGTCAAAGACAAGGCATCATCACATGCATGAAATATGTAGCCTAGTTGCATGAATGCACTAATGTATGAGCACATGCATTAATGGATGCATAAGCCATGTTTTGGTATTCAAGTAAGTTTTGTTATGTGGTGTAGTGTAATGTGTTGTGTGTACATGGAAATATGTGTTTGTAGTAAATATATTGTAACATTATGGGTTACTTTAATGTTTTGATGTATATGAGTATTTTAGTGGTACTAAATCAATTACCAACCTCCTAGTGTTTTCATACCTATATGTAAACCATCCACCTTGGTGAAGGGGAGATGGTTGATTTATTTGTAAAGGATTGATGTTGGTCGATTCTAGTCAAGGCAAGTCAATGTATGTTGTAAGCTTGATTGAACCATGGTGTATTGCGAATAACTAGGTTGTGAAGGATAGATGTTGTGTGTGTAATGTATCAACATGTATTGTAAGTTATTCCTATTTTGTATCTTTATTTGCATATTTGTAATGAATATATATTTTAACATGTATGTTGTTTCTACGATGGCTACCTCAATTTGATTTACTCAAGTCAAATAAAGGTTACAAATGTTCATATTTCTTATCTCTTCATTGTTCCAATTAAAGCTTGAGTTATTTCATAGATTGAAATGGGAGTTTGGGTTTCAAACATTTTGGATTTGCATTTGTTGATTTTGGTACACATAAGAACTAAAAAAAGATAAAGTCCAACTATATTTCATAAATATTGACCTTAAAAGAAAGTAAATATTAGTTGATTGTTGGAGTAATGGTATTTCCAAGTTTCTAATGCTATATCTTGAGTGACCTTTAGAGGATGGTTCGTTTAGGAATGAAAATTGAAATCCTCTTAAAGATCATCTTTTAGCCCAATACTCTAAGTGGGCCAATAAGTTGTTGACTTTGGTTGCAACATATAGCTAACAATGTCGGTCTTAGAATCAATGCCTACATATGTGTATCTAATGAGTTTATTGTACAAGATATCGTTTCAAAGTTGTTTCAAGAATATCTAAACATACTATTTATTGAAAATGATATATAGTAGCACAAAGTAAGCCTCATATGTTAGACCTAAATTTGTCCTTGAATTATGGTGGTGTTGCTAGTATTTGTACTAATAGTATTTTGTTGGTATTTTTCACACAATTTGTAGCTTGACAAAGATCAATTCATTAATGCTAGGCATTTTTGCAAAGATCACAGAAGAGTGTCTTTCTTATTTTCTTCCTTTTTCAAAAGGAACCACCATATTTGTGACTTTGGGCATAAAACCTTTAAAACTAAATGTAAGAAAATATGACTGGTTGGCTCTTTTTTAACAAAATAATTTGGTAGCTTTTAAATGGAACATTACAAACATAATGGATCATTAGCCTACAAATGGAATTTACCATAGTTCACAAGTGGAATAACACAACCTATAAACAATATAACATGAAAGAATGTAGCTAC
The DNA here is from genome assembly GCA_028583015.1 of Wollemia nobilis. Taxonomy (NCBI): domain Eukaryota; kingdom Viridiplantae; phylum Streptophyta; class Pinopsida; order Araucariales; family Araucariaceae; genus Wollemia; species Wollemia nobilis. The sequence goes on along the minus strand of JAQPPZ010003363.1, from coordinate 1,942,565 downwards.
TAAATAAAATGGAACAATACATCTCATGAATAATATAAAAAACAAACAAGTTTAAATAAAATGTAATATTTTAGTATTTTGATAGGAGTGGCCCCCAATAGAAGCCACATATAACCTATTAAAAAAAAAGTCTTAATAATGGTGAACACAACTCAACGAATGTAATATAGATGCTTAATTCGAATGTGCTTGTCTTTATCTCTTTCACAATGTTTGTCCAAATACTTTCAAATTTCATTGAATTAAAATAGTTATTTTGAAAGTTAATATGATGTTTTATATGTGTGTCTGATGTGCATGCAAACAGGGACCTGAGACCACAAGGGGCACTGTCGACCTCTTCAGAGCGAGCACACTCACCACTTCACCAAGACCTCGTGGTCAAGACTAAAAAAAAATCATATAAATTATTAAATTTATAAACAAGATATCATATTTGAATAATGTTCAATAGATTTGTTTACTTTATGTAAAGTAATAATGAATAATAAAATAATTAATCTTATATAAAAGACTAACTTGTATATTTTGAAATTGAAAATATATATTTCAATTAAAATTTAGCTATTGACATAAGAATTCTTTTGTATAAAAAAATCATACTCAAATATTCACACACATAAAATCCTTCCAATTAAATAGAAAATATTATAAAATAACTATATTTCTATATTTTTCCAAATAATACTATATAATTTTTTTAATTATTTAATGGCCTTAAAGGGATCCCTTTACTTATATTAATAAAACAAAATAAATACCAATTCCATCAAAAGTTAGAAATTAAGTTATATCTTGTCACTTCACAAGGTTTCTTTTGGAAATTATAACCATCCTTTGGAAATCCCATAAATAATTGGCTTTCTAAAATTAAACAAAAGGATAGTTATTTCTTACCAAACTAAAGACTGTATGCATAGAGTAATATCACTTTAAGAAAACCTTCATTTGCGCCTCAAAGTGACTCCTTGTGCCATCATAATACACTATTTTGTAATAAATGAGGGCTTCAAGATTGGACTAGGAACAAATGACATTAACTCCCATGATTTAAAGTCACCTTGACTCAAGTCATCAATATTTAGAACTCACCAAACCATGACTTGACAACCCCATATTAACAAAGTCACTTATCAACCACATACATGATAATTTGTAATTCCCACTAATGGAACCTTAAATAGATCATTTTGAACACTTGGAAGTGCCCCTTCATATGGTTTTAGTTGGACTACAACAAAACAAGTCATCGGCTAAACCCTCTATTTTGCCTCAAATCTATCCTTCTATGCCCAAATATATTTTTACATTTTTAAAGCAAAGTGAAGAAAGTCCATAGAGAGCTTGATGTAATGTTAATGAAGTTGGATATCTACCATAAATCTTGCAGTTTATTGTTATGTCAAATTAGTGTTCACTTCCTTTCAAACTTGCTAGTTTCAATCTTGAAAACCATATTAATTACTAATGAAAACACACTCTTAATAGTAAATACGTAGATTTATAGTGGAGAAACCCTCTTGGAGAAAAGAACCTAAGGATGAATTAGTCAAACTTCATATTCCTTATGAAATGGAGATTTTTTTTGACATAGAGGGCAATCAGTAGAGCCTTTTACTGGTTGATCGTGCTCAAATGTTGCCACTATAACCTTAGCCTGTTGGGTAAAACAAAATCAATGGAACCCCCCACCCTCTAGGGAATCGAACTAGGGTAGCCAACCGATAAACACTCAGTCACTACCATCCAGCCTATCCCCTTCTGGGTACATTGTGGTTTGAATGTTATCCTTGTCGGACTAAAATGTTAGGGTAAAGCACGGGTTTTTATGAGGGGTCCTAGTCCTCTCATACCAAGTTTTGAACTTGGGTATCCTAGATGAAAACCCAAAGACTTACCACTATGGTATCCCTTCTGAGTCAAAATGAAGATACTATAGCATGTATTTACTATCTACATGGCCCTTGTTAAGATGTACAACCATTTTGCACTTGTTTGTAGCCTTGCATTATGCCTCTTAGTGGTTTCTTTTTTTCTCTCACTTGAACATACTTTCCATTATTCTTAGCCCTTTCCAAATCCCTTCTTCATCTTGACACAATAAGCTTCATATAGTATCCTCTTTCAACTCCTCTTCGATGTTTCTTGACTACCATATTTTATTTCAAGTGTAGAGATATGTGGAGACAATATTTCATGATTTCCTCCCCACACACACATACACACATATATAGATAGATAGATAGATAAACACATCACTTGACACTTGCCTAGTTCAATTGTAGGTCATCTTGCACATCACAACTCTATTACAAACCAACCTATGGGTTAGACTATCTTTAATATTTTAAAGGTTGAAATGGATGCATTTTAAGGTGAAATTTTGAAGGCATGTGTCCAATGATGTAAAGAACTAAAACAAATTTTAATATATTTAAAGTTATTGAAGGGAGAAATAAGGATTGTATAATAGATTGAGTTAATCATTTTGAAAGGTCAAATGGTTGTATTTTAGGATAAAATTTATATTAGACATAGTCCTCTTTTCACTTGTAAAAATAATCACTCAAATTAGATATAACTTGTCCAAATTATGTCCAGAACATGACTTGTTAGTCTTGATTGTTTTGCCCTCTAAGTTCAGGATCAAATGATAGATTTATAAAGCAGAAATTAATTCTTTGCATTCCTCCTATGTCAAAATGCCTCTTCAAATTTTCATGGAATTTCGAATTTAATTGGATGAGTTATGGTGAAAAGATAATGCTACCCTATTTTGAGAACTTGTTAGGTCATTGTAACTTGGTTGCTTGTTCTTGGTTGTTGGATGTGTCTCATTCTTTGCTGAGGAAATATTGTACGGTGGGCACGAGAGGGTAAGAGGAGCGAAGCTCCTGAAGAGGAGGGTGAAGCTCTCCCCGGGGGTACCGGGGGGGTTCGGGGGGCGGTAGCCCCCCCCGGCCACGTCGAAGGTGTTATCCGGCAACGTCAAAATTTTTTTTACCCCCTTTTTTTTGGAGTGATTTGCAGAGTGGAGCAATTTTTGGGATTCCCACGGTTGGTGGGTGGTTGGTGGGTGTGGGTGGTTTAGCCCACGGAGTTGTGCCCATTGTATTCTAATACCACATAGTGGTTTAGGGTTGTGAGAGTTTCCTTTATATTTATTGTAATGTCATATTTTCGGGCAAGGAAGTGAATAATAATATAAAAGGAGGTGTGGCTCTTGTTTTGCTAGATGTAGCCCATATTGGGTGAACCAGGATAAATCTCGTGTGTTATATGTGCATTGTGTGGTGTCATTTCTTCTAAGTTATTTATTTTTGTATTATTTCTGGAATAAGTTTCTGGAAATCTCTTAATTTGGTATCAGAGCCAAGTTGTTAGCCATAGGGGGATGCCTTTATTGCTAGGGTTTCATTTTCATCTGAAGAGTTTCTAGGGTTTTTAGGAGTTAGAGAAAACCAATTTTAGAGTGTGAGGTTTTTTGCAGGAGCTTGAAGGAAAATGACAGGAAATCATTCAAGGATAGAGATCGAGAAATTTGACGATAAAAGTTTTGAGCTATGGAAGTTAAACATGGAAGATATGCTCATGGACAGAGATCAGTGGGTTGCTATTTTAGAAAAAACAAAATCTACAGGTACATCCGATGAAGATTGGGAAAAGATGAATCGGAAAGCAAGAAGTCTGATTCGACTGTGTCTTGCAAATTCAGTCCTAATCAATGTTTCTAGAGAAGCTACAGCAAAGGATCTCTGGGAGAAGTTAGGGACTCCGTATCAATCTAAGTCCCTGATGAACAAATTATTCCTCTAGAAGAAACTGTACAATCTCAAGATGAGTGAAGGAGATTTAGTTGCAGATCATCTAAATTCATTCAATACAGTGGTAAGTGAACTTACATCTATTGATATTAAGTTGAGGAAGATAAATGTATTACTTTGCTATGCTCTTTACCAGATTCATGGGATAACCTAGTGGTAGCAATTAGTAGTACAACTTCATCCACATTGAATTTTGAGGATATTGTGGCATCTCTAATATGAGAGGATATGAGGAGAAAAGCCATGGAGGGCACTTCAAAGGATGCCCTAACAGTGAGAGGGCATGCCAAGGAAAAGGATAAAACAAGATCTGGTGATAGATCTAAGTCTAGAGGCAGATCCAAGTCTCATGGAAATTTTGTGAGAAAGTGTTAGAAGTGTCGCAAGCCTGGTCACATGAAGAAGGACTGCAGATCAAAGAATGTTGATTCTGGAAAGAGGTCCGATGAATCCACTTCCACGGAGACACATAAATCCACCGATGAAGGAGGGGATGTATATCTGGTATCTTGCTCCGCACAATCAGATAGAAATTATTGGTTGATCGATATTGGTGCCTCTTTTCATATGACTCCTCACAGGGGGTGGTTCAATGAATATGAAAGATATGATGGAGGGGAGGTACTGTTGGGAGATGATTCACCACTTAGAATCATTGGTCATGGAAGGATGAAAATTTTGTTGTAGGATGGTAGGGTTAAAACCCTCCCAGGTGATGCATATTCTGGGCCTTGCTAGAAATTTAATTTAGCAAAATGGCTAATGTAGTAGTAAATTTCAGTTTTAGTATGGATTCATGCAAAATGGTTCGTGGATCTATGGTGTTAGCAAGAGGATTACATATTGGAACTTTGTATAAGTTATTGGGAAGCACTGTGATAAATGAGTTGTTAAAACAACAAACTAGAAATATTATTGAAGGGTGTGTTTAAATAACACGGGAGTACAAACAGACTTCCTGGATTAGCCCGGAATGGGCGCATCTCAACAGGATGCCGTTGCAACTAAAATAACTAGTTGCTAAAAAAAATAACAAAATGTTAAAGTACGCTAACATCCCCCTTTATTACATTATTTGGGTAATGTAATAACTAATAGCTATACTAACATCCCCTTACATCATTTTGCAATACAAAGAGAGCTGCAAAACAATTCAAATTTGACACGTGCAAGTGCCTTAGTGAAAATGTTTGCAACTTGAGCATCGATGGGAATGTATTGAAGCTGAATTCGGTGCTTTGGAACTTCATCTCGAATGAAATGACATTGTGTGTCAATGTGCTTTGTTCTTTCATGATGGACTGGATTCTTGACTAGGTTCGAGAACACCCTGATTGTCGCAAAACAAGTGTATTGGAGATTTTGATGGATGGCCCATACTTGTCAGAATGCGACGCAACCATATCACTTCGCACACAGCTTCACGTGCGGCGTGATACTCTGCCTCTATTGATGAAATAGCAACCACTGTTGCTTCTTGCTGTGCCAAGAGACAGGACCGGATCCTAGATGAAAAATGTATCCAGAAGTTGACTTGCGATCATCAAATGATCCGGCATAGTCGGAGTCCGTGTATCCTTGCAAGAAGAATTTGTTGTTCCTCTTGTATTCTAGGCCATATTCCATAGTACCACGGACATAGTGAAGAACACGTTTTTCTGCTTTCCAATGAGTGGTCTTAGGCTCCTGCATGAACCTCGAAAGATAGTTGACAACAAATACGAGATCTGGCCTAGTATTGGTCAGATATATGAGACTCCCAATCAACTGTCGATAGAGAGTACCATCTACCGAGGTGAATCATCATATCGCGATAACCGAAGTCCATTCTCCATCGGAGTTGCCATTGGCTTGCAATCAGTCATGCGATATTTTTCCAGCAATGTCTTGGCATATTTTTTACGAGACACTTTGATGGAGTGCTCCTTCTGGCTGAATTCCGGACCAAGACAATAATGGAGAAGTCCGAGATCTGTCATCTCAAAATATTTACACAAGTTTCTTTTGACCAGTAGAGATCATAGTTTCTGAACTCCCTGTAATGAGCAGATCATCCACATAGAGTACAAGCAACACTATCTCAGAACCCTATTTCTTGAAATAGAGGTTTGCATCTGACGAACATCTCTTAAATCCATGCTGCATAAGGTGATTGTCCATTTTTATATACCAAGCTCGAGGAGCTTGTTTCAGACCATATAAGGATTTGACCAATTTGCAAACCTTCTGCTCTTGGCCTTCCACTTCAAATCCTTCAGGCTGAGTCATGTAGACTTCTTCTTGGAGATCACCATTTAGAAAGGCACTTTTGACATCCATCTGGTGAACTTTCCACCCATATTGTGCTTGCCATAGCACACATAACTCGAATTGTGGTCATCCGAGCGATAGGTGCAAAAGTTTCCTCGTAGTCAATGCCTTCCTTTTGAGCATAGCCCTTTGCAACAAAACGGGCCTTATACTTATCAATAATTCCATCTGCCTTATACTTGACTTTATATACCCATTTGCGGCCAATGGGTTTCTTTCCATGCGACGAGATCAACAAGCTTCCAAGTTTTATTTTTCATCAAAGACTCATACTCTGTATCCATAGTGGCCTTCCACTGAGGCTCACTAAGAGCATCTTGCACTGATGCAGGTTCAAGATCATCTATGGTAGACATGAACACCCTGTCATCATCAATATCCATATCCTCTGCTTCGTATGTGGAGTTACAGAAAGTTCCTCAAAAGATTGACAAAGATCATCAACCTCACCAGTTTCTTTGGCTTCTTTTTCCTTTTGAGCCATACTGCGTGTACGAGGTCTATCCAAGTTCAAATTGGGAGGAGTGGATAAATTTGCGTCTCTGATTGTATTTGTACACCATTTTTGATTCTTCTTCGGTGGTGTTGAAGAAGATGTAGAAGGACCTCCTGTCTGTGTTGACGAAGGAATCTTCTCTTCCTTAGATTCCACAAGATCTAGGTGTACTTTAGATGTGCTCTGTGATGTGAAAGCTTCATCAAAGACAACATCTCTGCTGACATGAATTTTCTTGGTCAAAGGATCTATCAAACGATATCCTTTAGAGTGCTCATCATAACCAAGAAAAATACATCTCAGTGTTTTCTCATCTAGCTTCTTCCTTTTCTCTTTCGGTATGTGCATGAAAGCGTGACATCCAAAAATACGTAGATGAGATATGGAGGGTTTTCGACCACTCCATGCTTCCTGTGGAGTCATTCCTTTTAGGGCCTTTGTGGGTGCCCTATTCAACAGATATCTCTGTAGTGGTGACAGCTTCGCCCAATATTGTTGCCCAAGAGTAGCTCCTGTGAGCATACAACGAACCATTTCCATGATAGAACGGTTCCTTCTCTCAGCAACTCCATTTTGCTGAGGAGTATAGGCGATTGTTAACTGTCTCTTGATTCCATGCTTATCTAAGAATGCAAAAAATTCATTAGAGGTAAACTCCCCCCTCGATCTGAGCGGAGGGTTTTAATAGAAGCTCCTGACTCCTTCTCAACGGATTTCTTGAATTGTTGGAAGAATGCAAAAGCTTCGATTTCGAGTTGGAGAAAGAAAACCCACATCTTTCGTGAGTAGTCATCTACGAATAACCGAAAGTACCTCTTCCCTCCACAGTTGTTGGGTGTGAAAGGACCGCACGGATCGGTGTGAATTAACTCCGAGAGGTTTTCGTGCTCTTGTTGAGCTCTTCTCAAATGGTACTCTATGTTGCTTTCCCCGCTAGCGGTCGGAGCACACCGGCAATGTGGTAGAAAGGGAAGGAAGACCCTTTACCATCTCATACTTACCGAGCTCAAGTAAGTAGCCAGAACTAAGATGCCCATATCTCTTGTGCCATAGGGAAGTTGCCTCCTTGGTAGAGACAGTCATGGCAACATGTGGAGTAGAGATAGCATCTAGGGCAAATAAGCCGTGCTTATATGAAGCTGTTGCAATCCGCTTACCCTTCCTGGTAATAGTACAACACTTCTTGCCATTCTCAACACGAAAGTTGACAACCATATTTCTATCCAAGATTTGTGTGACTGACAACAAATTGTTAGCCAATCCCGGAACATAGAGGACTTTGTCAATCTGACACTTGCCATCAGGAAGAGTGATCGAAACCGTACCCTCTCCCCCGAACCACCGTAGGTTTTATCATCAGCAATGGTGACAGGTTTGCCCTCTTTGGCCACGAATGATTCAAACCACGATCTATCGCCAGTCATATGTTTGCTAGCTCTAGAATCGACATACCAAACAGGATCCCTCTGTGTGGAATCTGTGGTAGTCATGAGCACCTTGTGTGCCCATTCAAATCCGAGTCGGATTCTTCAACAACAACATTCACCTGGGGTTGCTTGTTTTTATTTTGTGGTTTGTTTTGGCCTTTCTGCTTGTTCTTATGCCAACACCTGTTGGTGTCATGGTTGTCTTTCTCACAGATCTTGCACCACCTCTTCTTCTATTGAGGTTGTTTTCCTTTTCCTTTCATGTCTTGTTGAGAATTTCCTCCTTTTTGAAAGTTGCCTCCTTTTTGCCCATTACCTTTCTTCCTAGAACCCCTGCTGTTGGTGTATAGGGCTGTATTGGAAGAATCATCCTTGTGAAGTTGGCGTGCCTCTTGTTGTTGAAGCAGATTGACCAACTCGATGTAGGTAATTTGTCGTTGAGACACCTGGATGGAGGTGATCAACATATCAAATGAAGAAGGCAAAGCTCTCATCACAAGTGAAATGAGAAGCTTTTTGTCCACAATATCTCCCAAAGAATTCAATTTCTCTTTCAATTTAGACACTCTGCACAGAAAGAGTTCAACTATTTCACCCTGTCTCAAACTCAGGTTATGAAGTTGTTGTTGAAGATGAAGAATGGTGGAATCATTCTTTCCCTCATAGATGGTTCTAAGGGCATCCCATGCCTCTTTACCACTTGCTTTGTCGACTATATGAGGTTGCACTTCATCCGAAACAACAAACAAAATGAGCACCTTTGCTCGATTGTCTTTCTTATCAAAAGCTATCCGATCTGCGGAAGGACTCGTGGATCCCGATGCTGGTGAAGGCCTAGGTGTTACTCCAGTAACAATATCCCATAAATCTTCCATTTGGAGAATTGCCTTCATCTTATGTTTCCATGGTGTATAATTTGGACCTTTCAATAACTGATGAGGATCATTCATCAACTTTGCAACAGCGGCCATAGTGAAGGTTCCTTATAACACCAATTGGTCCCCCTTTCGATATACCTTTTGCTAGGCCGTTATACCGTATAAAATACCCGCCCTTACGTGAGGGAAACTATAGGTATTTAGAAAGATCAACAAAAATCACCCACCCTTACGTGAGGGAGACTATAGGTGAGTTTTAGAGATCATACGATACGTGGAACATAAGCGGTACTGAAAGGGAATCGCCTTGTTGATGGCACCTACCATAGAAGATTCTTCTCATGTGTGGGGCGTAACTTCCCCTAAACACTATGAAGAATACTTCGTCAGGATTTACGCCTAAACACAAGAACGATTAAGGGTAGTGGATGGAGTAAAAAAATGCAAAAAATGGCATACTTATTCCTCCCCGACGATTTATAGAGAACAAGCTCAGACGTCGTTGTTGCAGCTATATTAGGCGATAGATACAGTAGCCCAAAGCACGACAACTTTACCTGTAAGTGTGGGCCAGAGGTACCATTTTTACCGAACGCTGCGGTGCAAATAAATTGCACAAATGGGTTTTTAATTATTTCGAGGACTTAGGGAGTGATTTATATTTTAATGAAGTAGTGCATAGAAATGAAAATGCATCATACATAAAAAAAAATGCCCACAGAATGAAACCCTAAGGTGTCGGACATAGCCGAAAATGCACCTTTTACAATTCGCCAAATTGCTATTTTTCAAAAAATTACTCACATTCCCCCTTTGATTTTTTGAAAAAAATATCCCCCCTTTAAAAAAAATTCTCTTTAACAAAGCATTTTAATAATTATTATGTATTTAAAGTTAAAATAAATAATTTTAATTTATATAGTTTTAAAACCTTATGAAAAAATAAATTAAAATTAAATTTTAATTTATAAAGTTTTAAAAACTATAAAAAATAAATTAAAATTAAAAATTTTAACTAAAAAATAATAATTAAAAAAACTTTGAAAATTTTTTTTTTACCTTTGCAAGGGGGGAGTCGGCGGGATTTGAACCCCCGACTGCTGGGTTCCCGGAACCCACCACGCAGCTCACTTGCCAGTGAGCCCGTGGGCTGATCTGGGAGGAGAAAGGGCCCCCTCGTATTTGAGGAGGGTCCTCAGTCTGCTGCCCGAGCGCAGCTTCCTCTGTTGTTGGTCCCCAGTCCTCCTCTCTGCTTCCCAAGCCCACTGTGGCTGCCGTCCACAATCACGCAGCGCTTCTTTTTTTTTTTTTTTGATAAAAAATTTGCGCGCCTGCGCGGGGGGGGGCGGGACGTCGCAGCGCGCTACGCGCTGCGTCCGCGTCCAACCGGGGGGGGACGTTGCGTCCAACGGGCGGGGGGACGCTCGCGCGTCCGCGGACAGTGCGGACAGACGTCTGCTCAACGGGGGGGGCGTTGAGCAGATTGACATCTGCTTCATGCTGGACGTCTCGTGCACGCGCGGCTGCATCCCAGCCGGGCTACGCCCTCCTCCAACGGGGGGGGACGACGTTGCGTCCTCCTCCTCGGACGTGGCAGCGCTGGGCGCGCTGCGTCCTGCGGGCGTCCAGCTGCGCTGCATCCAACGCGGTTTTTTTTTTTTTTTTTTTTTTCGCTACAGGTAGAAATTGGTAGACTGCGAATGCGTCCTCTTCCCAACACAACAGAAAACAAAAACTGTGTCCTCTCCCCAGCACACCAGAAAAAAAATTGCATACTCTCCCCAGCCTCTCTTCTCATGCTTCACTGTCGTAGCAATCTGGCTCTGATGCCATGTTAAAACAGCGAACTAGAAATATTATTGAAGGGTGTGTTTAAATAACACGGGAGTACAAACAAACTTCCTGGATTAGCCCGGAATGGGCGCATCTCAATAGGATGCCGCTGCAACTAAAATAACTAGTTGCTAAACAAAATAACAAAATGTTAAAGTACGCTAACATGAGTGTAATAGCTCAACTGTTCCTGAGGTTGAATCAGATAAAAGCTCTACACTCTGGCATCAAAGAATGGGATATATTGGTGAAAAGGGATTGCGTACCCTGCACACAAAAGGTATGGTTCATGGTACCCCTGATTGCTCAATTTTTTTTTATTTCTGTGAACACTGTATTTATGGCAAACAGAATTGTGTGAGTTTCCCACATGGTGCTGCTATCTTAAGAGGGGTATTAGATTTGATTCATAGTGATATATTTGGTCCTGTTCCTATACCATCCCTTGGAAATTCATGATACTATGCTTCTTTTGTCGATGATTTTTTAATATATGCATGGATTTATTTTCTTAAGAGTAAAGATGAAGTGTTTGATAAGTTTAGAGAATTTAAATCACTTGTTGAAAATCAATTCAAGAAAAAGATTAAGGTGTTGAGGTCTATAATGGTGGAGAGTATTGTTCAAATAATTTTGAGGATTTCTGTAAGCAATGTGGTATTGCAAGACAGAAGACTACTCCATATACACCCTAACATAATGGATTTGCTGAGAGATTGAACAGATCACTCATCAAAAAGGCTAGAAGTATGCTCAGTGGTGCAGGTTTGGCATAGGAATTCTGGGCTGAGGCAATGAGTGCAGCATGCTACTTGCAAAATCGATCTACTAAATCAGTATTACCGAATCAAACTCCATTTGAAGCATTGTTTGATAAGAAACCCTCTCTCTCACATATTATATTTTTTGGTTGTGATGCATACATGCATATTCCAAAGGAGAAAAGAAGTAAGCTTGATAATAAGGTTGTTAAATGTATCTTTATTGGTTATAAATATGGTGTTAAAGGATATAAATTTTGGAATCCAAAAACTAAAAGTACAGTCTACAGTAGAGATGTGGTGTTTAGGGAAATGAAAAGTGATCACAGGAAGGAAGTAATAGAAGAAGAACCTAAAAAGGTCCAATTTGATCTCATGGAAGAAGATCACACAGAAGAGGATCTGGAAGAGGAACAGACAGATGAGGATTTGGATGAGGATGAACAAGAGGTTCATACACCTGTGTTAAGGATATCAACACGGGAAAGAAGGCAACCTAAAAGGTACAGTCCATCTGCTTTTCCTACTTCTTTTGTATTATCTGTTACTGATGAAGATCCTAGAACAGTTAGAGAAGATTTTAATTTTTAATAGGCAAATTGTTGGGAAGAGGCCATGGATGAGGAAATGATGGCCCTGAAAAAGAGCAGAACATGAGATTTAGTGATATTACCTGGTGGAAGAAAAGCAATAGGTTGCAAATGGATTTTCAAGAAGAAGAATAATGTTGAAGGTAAAGTGGAGAAATACAAAGCCTGCCTGGTTGCTAAAGGTTATTCTCAGGTAGAGAGAATTGATTATGGTGAAGTATTTTCTCCTGTTGCAAAGCTAACCTCAATTAGATTTATGATTTCTGTGGTTGCTGCTTTTGATCTTGAAATAGAGAAAATGGATGTAAAAATTGTATTCCTTCATAGATATTTGGAGGAAGAAATATATATGAGGCAGCCTGAAGGTTTCATTTTTGCAGGAAAGGAGGATCTTGTAAGTAAGTTAAAGAAATATCTGTACGGACTGAAACAATCACCTAGAATGTGGTATCAAAAATTTGATACTTATGTATTAGGAATTTATTTTGTTTGTAGCAATGCTGATCACTGTGTATATTCAAAGAAAATTGGTAATGTAATTGTCATTATAGTTTTGTATGTTGATGACATGTTACTAATTGGAAACAATAAGAAAACGATCAAGGAAGTGAAGTCTCAGTTAGCATCTCAGTTTGACATGAAAGATCTTGGCCCTGCAAATTTTATTTTGGGTATGAAAATAAATAGAGATCGTTCTAACATAAAGTTGTGGCTGGATCAGAAAAAATATGTTGAGACAGTGTTGAAGAGATTCAATATGCAGGATTGCAAACCAGTGAAGGTACCTATTCCGTTAGGTGAAATATTATCTGTTGAACAATGTCCAAAAACAAAATAAGAGATAGAAGAAATGTCCCATGTTCCTTATGCAAATGTTGTAGGGAGTTTAATGTATGCCATGGTCTGTACTAGACCTAATATTGCCCATGCAGTGGGAGTTTTGAGTAGATATATGTCTGAACCTGGTAAAGAGCATTGGACTGTTGTAAAAAGGGTTTTCAGATATTTGTGTGGTACATCTGATTTTTCTATCTTTTATGAAGGTACAGGTAAAGAAGATAAATCCTTGGATATAAAATGTTTTGTTGATGCAAATTAGGCTGGAGATCTGGACAACCGAATATCTACTAGTGCATATGTATTCAACTTGTTTGGAGGAGTTGTTAGTTGGATGAGCAAAAGGTAAATTGTTGTTGCTCTTTCAACCACTGAAGCTAAGTACATGGTAGCCATCGATGCCAGTAATAAAGTAGTCTGGCTACAAATACTATGTGTTGAAACTGGGTTCTTTCAAGAAGCTATGAAGATAAATTGTGACAGTCAAAGTGCTATATTTTTAGCAAAGAACCCTACTTACCTTTCCAAAATGAAGCACATTGATACAAAGTTGCATTTCAATAGGGACATGACTGAATAGAAGAAAGTGTTGCTGGAGAAAGTGGATACGAAGGAAAATGTTGCAGATTATTTAACCAAGGCAGTTAGCACAAAAAAGTTTAGATTCTGTACAATTGAAATGGGTTTTGCAAAGTATTCAACAAGTGGGAGAATGTTGGATGTGTCTCATCCTTTGCCGAGGAAATATTTTACGGTAGACACGAGATGGTAAGAGGAGTGGAGCTCCTCTAGAGGAGGGTGAAGCTCTCTCTGAGGGTACCGGGGGGGTCTGGGGGAGGTGGTACCCCCCCGGCCACGTCGAAAAAAAAATTTTCCCCCTTATCCCGAAGTGATTTTTGGGATTACCATAGTTTTTGGGTGGTTGATGGGTGTGGGTGGTTTAGCCCACGGAGTTGTGCCCATTGTATTCTAATACCACATAGTGGTTTAGGGTTGTGAGAGTTTCCTTTATATTTATTGTAATGTCCCATTTTCGGGCAAGGAAGTGAATAATAATATCAAGGAGGTGTGGCTCTTGTTTTGTTGGACGTAGCCCATATTGGGTGAACCAGGATAAATCTCATGTGTTATATGTGCATTGTGTGGTGTCATTTCTTCTAAGTTATTTATTTTTGCATTATTTCTGGAATAAGTTTCTGTAAATCTCTTCATTGGCAACATCTTGTTATGCTTCCAATTGATCTATTATAAATTTATTTGGATCCCATGTCCCCTATGAAAGGATTTTGGTTATCCTAGAATTCATTTGAAGAAGATGGATGATTCCTCTCTTCCTACCTTCTTTACCCCTTAGTTTTTTTATGGCAGTGACTTCCTACTCTATAGAAGTGGCTTTTGCATTCCACTATAATGTGCACATTCTTTCAAGTAGACTAAATATGATTTAGTGTGAGATTTTCCATCTTTGAAATTGATTATAGTCAAGTTGATTCAACCTTAGGATCTATCATAGGGGGTAGCCCCCTTGCATTCATGGAAGTAGGAATTTGTTGCCATCCTTCAACAATGGTGCTAACACCAACAATAAGCATCAGTGCCATCATCCAACGTTGACACTAGCACCAACTACCAGAGCTAGCACCACCCTTCAATGTTGGTACACACACTAGCTATCAACATTGGTGTCTTCATCCAATATTTGCACCAACAACAACTATTAATGTTGATGCCATTTTTATGCATTGTTGGCAACACTTGTATTAAGGCCAACCTTCAACTTATTTAACAAAATCAATGTCAACTTTTAGCTTTGGCCCCAATACCAGATTGCATTGGGTCCACTTCTAAAGGATATAACTTCCTCACAAGTTACTCTATCTACATATATGACCACTTTTTGAAAACTATAAGATGTGCTTTAAGTAAATCTAACATTGTAAATATGACTGAGGTAAAAATCATTCCAAAAACTTTCAAATTTATAATTTAATTTTTTTATTTGTTTTTTATGCCAAGCTACCACTTATCAACATTTGTAGAGTTTGGTGCCAAATTTTCTATAATTGTCACATTAGTGTCACCTTTGTTGGAATTCATAATATTTTATAGAAATAAACAAAAGCAATCCATCCAATCAAGTCTTATACATAACGTAAAAAATATAGAAAAGAGAAGAATTTAGGGGGCACCCATAGGCACCATCCATAATCACTATATTTGTAGGTATTATAACACAACACTCCGATAAAAAATGAGGATTGTGAGGGAGGTATTCATACAAATACCAAACCCTAATTACATCAAAACGTTTAACCTAAGCCAACATAATAAGAGGGCTTTAGGTTAATTACAAGTCATATATAGGGTTTAGCCATAACAAGGTTAACCATGGCCCATAAGGCTTACATAATGAAATATTACAAAATAACTAATGCATTGTACAATGAAATGTCTTTAGGCCTATCCAATACATCACACAATGTCGACTCTTGGCCATGAATCATATTACAATTTGAACACTCCTCATAAACTGAACTAAGGGGCTAAGAAGAGAGGATATTAGTGACAATAATATCTTTCCCCCATAATGGATGCTCTAGTGGGCTTCTAAAGTTGAGGTAGATCCTTTTTAATCTCCCTCATCATCTAGAAGACATTCATCTAACTTCAAGAAGTCAGCTTTAATCCTTTATAGCTTTAGCAAGCAATTATTCATTAGATATCCCTCCTTATAGTATCCACAAATAGTCTTTGTTTTATTTGAAGATTTAACCTAGCCCTTGGGCCCTTGGGTCTTAGCTTCCTTAGATTTGATTTTCTTGGCATGAGACTATATTTGTGGAGTCCTACCACAATTTTGCATTGCTACCTTAAAGTGAACTAGGAGAGAAAACAAATGATCAAGAGGAAGAGTCTTTTGAGATTCTAGAAAGATAGAAAACATATAAACCTTTAGGTTCAAAATCTAAAAGGAAGGGGAGATATTAGCAAGGAGAATTTTAACACATTCTACATCATCTTTCTTTTTGCCTCTAGAAGATGCAATATTTGCCCTTAAAGCCTTGAATCTCATAATATAGTCCTCAATGTTATCAAACTCAACTAGTTTAAGAGAAGAAAGCTTCAATTCCAAGCGACTTACCTTAGTAGTATTAACTTTTTCAAAAATTTCATGTATTTTTGACCATACATTGAGAGGGTCACTCTCCTTTTTGATGTGAAAAAGCAACTCTAGTTTAATTAGCAAGGAAAATAAACATAGATCCTCTTCTACTTTTTGATGGTGAGTTTCATCATCAAGAATAACTACTTTATCCTCCTGAAAGATGCACCATAGGTTCTTACTCCTTAGTAGGACAATCGTTTAGGTTGACCAAATGTTATAGTTTTTCCCATTAATATTAGCAACTAGGGATTTGTGATCCATATTATACAACCCTACCCTTAACACTATAACAAGTCCATGAATTGATGTTGTCAGTGCGTAGAGTTCAAAAAATAATGCGATTTGAAAAAATGGCTCAAAATTATTTTGTATGCTAAAGTTATAGCCTATAGAACTTTTCCCTAATGGACCTTAAAATTTTAAAAATGAAATCTCCAAACCTTATAAAAAGAATAGTCAAGTCTTGTTTCCACTTGGTGATCCATGATTCGTTGATGTTGTCCACTAATTTTTTGCCAACTAAACCTTTTTGAACTATTATGATTGCAATAGTTGACCTTATTCAATTGGAGGATGGAATATATATACTAAAATGTTTTTAGTGGCAATGAATAGTGCCATGTCCGTCACCTAGTCAACTATAGCTACCGCCTCAACAAGATAATTTTTCTTCCCTTTGTTTTATGCAAAAGCAAGATTTGATCCAAAGTTGATTGTGAGCAAGAGCTCTTATCTAATTAGGATACCACATTCTCATTTAGAATATAGAGCCATAGTTTAACCATGTCCTATCAAGTTAGAGCAAAATGAAAAGCATCAATGACGAGACTCAATTGCATAGTACCCTATTTCCAACAAGCTTGCATTGTCCAAGGTAGCAAGAAGGTATGTTGATGTTAAACTGCCAGTGCCTTCATAAAGCATGTTGTTTTCTCATGTTTGCAAAGGCATATGCTAAGCGACACAAGTGTAGGGTTTGAATCCTACACCTCCCCTTGCTCACGCATCAACAACAAACCCCTTTAATTATTGCACCAAGCACACTAGTTGAGATTGAAACAAGTTGGACCATGAATGCTCATCACCCTCCAAGGAAAAATAAATCACACTTTGAGACTTGAAACCCAAGGAACATTGTTTTTGGTGCTCTATAGATGACTATGTTGGTCATCCAAGCATGCCTAGTGAAAAAGAACATCCATATTGTATGCTCTGCAAAATATTTCATGAGAGTGCTCAGGACCACCAATAGCACATGACAGAATTTAAAATTTAAATTTATTTACCTATTACTCCAAGGCAGGTGCTCGAATCCAAGCAACAACAAAAAATAGGGTAATGAATCCAACAATCAAAGCAATTATGGAAGGATAAAAATGGAGAAAGAGACCTTGTAAGTAGAAAATGCTTATAAGAAATCATTCTAAGACTCAAAATAAAAATCAAAGGCATCGAGAAGACTTGTTGCATGACCAAGTAGCATTGCTCCATACCTAATCTAATACAATGTTCGAATCCACAATATTTTCCAAAAACAAGCAGAAGCAATCTAGCCAATCATATCTTATACAAAAAGCAAAAGGGATGAAAAGAGAATAATTTGGGGCACCTATAGGCACCATAAATAATCACTAAATATATCGATAATATTATAAAAAAAAAGAGTGTGAGAGGTGTATTTATAGCAATACCAAAACCCCAATTACATCATAAAATTTAACCTAAGTTGACATAATAAGAGGGCTATAGGTTAATTACAAGTCATAAATATAATTTTATCATGACAAGGTTAACCATGACCCATAGGGCTTACATGATAAAATATTACAAAATTATTAATACATTGTACAATAAAATTCCTTTAGGCCTATCCAACACATCACACAATGTCGGCTCTTGGCCATGAATCATATTACAATTTCAACAACCTTGACCTGAGAGGTTAGTGGATAACATCAAAATATTGTAACTGTCAACTACAACTATGAGGTAAACTATTTTGCCAATCTTAGAATTGTTAGATATAGTTGGAATATGAACAATTATATCTTCCAAAACTATGCCTTCCTATTTTGTTACAACCTCTTGCAAAAAAAAATATAGTTTGGGGCATAGCATAAAAAAGGAAGAAAAAGGTAAAAATAGGAGAAGCACTAGTTTACATCTCACTAGTGAGACCAACGGGTGCATCCACGTGCCAAAGAGGTGACTTGCACCAATACATATCTACACAAGGATCTAATGTGTGCCTCAAGATCCTCATAAGTATGACCTACATCATCACATCCCTCTATATGGTTCTAACCTACATCCTCTCACACCTTCTTCTCAAGGATTTGTCTTATGCTTTTGGGCACCTCTCTTTATCTCCTCCAAAAAGATTCAATTTAAAAATTTCTTATAATATAAGAGTTATTATTTTCATGGACATATGCTTGTATTCACTTCTATGTGTATACATATTGTCATGTTTGTATTATGCTCAATGTATCGTGCCTTAATGCCTCGTAGTTTTGCTTATGTCAGTCCTAACATCCCATATATTAGTGTTATCCTAACATTGAGTTTGAGTAGTCTCCCAATATATGCCTATAGTCAACCTTGGAATTAATGTCTTAGTACATAGAAAATTGTTTCCTAGTGCCATAGTACCTATGACACAATAAGGTTCTTTTTCATATTTTATTTGCTTCTTCTTTTACTTGTATAATAGTCAAATGATTGGTGTCCTACTCGGAAGCACCACTTTGTATCATAAATTTCTAACACCACAAGCTGGTTTATGGGAGTTTTCCTTTGTGCCACCATCCTAGGCCCATGCAATGCAAATCAATTGGTATTAAAGCCTATCTATGCTCTATTATTTTCATATTCAATCAACATGAGGAGGGCTCAAAAGTTAAAGCAATAAAACCAATGGTTGCAAAGAGAGCTCAAGATTTTGAAGATTTAAAACCAAAAGCTACAAGATGTATTGGGAAAAGGAAGAAATATTATTTTGTAGTCATATCCGTGATTATTGTATTTTAAGCCAAATTATCTTAGGTCCCAATGTTCCAAGATCATATAAAATATAATGAAGACTTAATTACAGAATAATATCAATGCATGCAAATATCATATAATATGAATCAACATAATATTCAACAATATAACAATATTATTGAAAGAAAATACTCACAATATTATTCATGAGTCAAATATACAATCTTGATATTTTCTCTACATTCAGATACATTTCATGGAGCTTTATCTCCATAATATAGCCATACAAGATGACTCTTCAAGTACTTGACTATTGCTCTCCATATGACAACTCTCACATGTCCTTTGGCTTCTCATCTTTCCACTTGTATACATGA
The DNA here is from genome assembly GCA_028583015.1 of Wollemia nobilis. Lineage (NCBI taxonomy): Eukaryota > Viridiplantae > Streptophyta > Pinopsida > Araucariales > Araucariaceae > Wollemia > Wollemia nobilis. The sequence goes on along the minus strand of JAQPPZ010003363.1, from coordinate 1,923,081 downwards.
CCCTTGATTATCTTTACATGCACACTTAACTCTATGTCACTTGCACTCTTCTATATGACACTTACATACTCTATTACATAACACTTGTGCATATCCTGCACATAGACACTTACATAAAGAGGAAATATAAATCACTCTCTTAAACTATAGACTCAAACCTTATTCTAATATTTAGATTATACCATAGGTACCATGGGGGTACATTTTTTTTATTTGATGGATGGGGTTTTGAAAGGATATTCAAACTATTTTATAGAGCGGAGCTAGTCACCAAAAAAGTGATAAAACACTTCAACCAAAAAATAAGCTATTGGGCGGTACTTACAACAACAGAAAAATTTAAACATTAAGCACAGATTGTCGCCCAACCAAGATAGAATCCAACACAATAACTGAAACAAGAGCAAATGAGCATCCCACCCATCTAAAAAGTATCTAGGCACCAAAAACCACTGAAAATACTAAACCATAAATAACACACTAGTTTTGTGTCCAAACCAATAAACTGCATAGAGACCATTCTACCCTTGCCATAAGAGAGAATTTGGATCTCTGCTAGAATAAAATCCTTGCTCGAATCAACCCAAATACCCCAAAAACAAGTTGAAATTGAAAAATACCAAAAATATAACCATGTAACCCTGGGATAAAACACAACCACTAGTTCTGTAACAAGAGATAAAAACTTTGCAAACCATCGAAGCTAACAATATTAAAAAAGCAACCAAAGTTGACGCTAGCTGAGGGAATATCATCCCCAACAATTTTGGATCAATGTTTGGCCCTATCCCCATCAGGGACCTTAGATAGATTTTCAATGACAAACCAAACCCATAAGAAAAAAAAGCAATCTAACCAAGGGCCCTCAAATGGCAACCAACCCTAGTAACATCGTCACCCAACAACCAACCAAAGTAACACAGAGCCAAAGCCAACCAAGGGGTCAACAACTAGAACTTTTTGTAGTGATACAAATAGCCCAAGATCACCCCCACAGGTTTGGATCGACATTTGGCCCTATCCCCCTCAGGAACCTCGACTAGATATTCAATGGCAAACCGAACCCAAAAGAAATACGGAGCGAACCAACAAGACCCCCCAACCAACAAAAACCTTGGTCACAAAGCCATCCAACCAACACAGAGCATAAATACCATAACAAATAGCTAGGTCCAGTAGGGAAAATAATAGGCCTCCCACTCAGAGGGTTTTAGAGCATCGAAGCTAGAGCGGGAGGCCAACCCAGAGCCAATTGCTTGAATCTACTCAAAAAATCCCAAAAATATAGCCATGGAACCCTGGGATCAAACACAACCACCAATGCTAGAACTAGAGATAAAAACTTTGCAAACCACCAAAGCTAACCAGAGTAATAGAGCAACCAAATCCGGTTCTAGCCGAGGGAACAACAACCAGATATTACTGCAAATACCATGGGGGTACATTAACATGTACCAAATAATGTAATATTCTCCAACAATGATAGAGTTGGAGATAAAGTTCTTGCATATGGGAGACTCGATTGTTGAATCTGTAAGATCAAGGAACAACATATCTAGATTGTAGAAAGGCGTCAACAAGAATTAAAGGACAAAGAATCTATATGTGACTCCATCCAATAGAATTTGTTGTATATGTAGGATGAGTTTGATGAGTTGCACTTAGAGCAACCATACTTTCAATAGTTTCCCTTACAAAAAAATATTTGTTTGACGATTTTATCCCTTATGAGCAATCGGTTTGTTCATATGATGTATTTGGTTGCTTTGATAAGCATACTAAGGACATTAGTTCTAATATATTGAAGAAAATTATTCATATTGGACAATGATTAGAAAATCATATCCAAGGCTTGAAACACCCCCATCAAAATTTAACATCAACCCAAGAACGTTTTAATCTTCACCCATGTAATATTTGCAGTGGATGCAACCACAATTGCTCAACTTATTAGTTTAACAATGGCCCCATCCAAAGGATAGGTAAGCTTATATAGATGCAATTTGAATAGGCTCCTTCTTGCAACTACAAGTTCACTATCACCCTTGAAAGTGTCTACAACTACAAGAAGTCCAAGTTTGAATCTCTATTTTTCTCTCTTATGTAGGGTTGTCTTCATATCCTATGGGACCTCATAGCCCTTGCATTTATGCTCAAGGGTCCACTTTACATACCTAGGATACCATGGAGCATTGTTGCTCCACATATATACATGTATTTTCTTTTTTAATTTGTTGCTTTGTATTTTGAATATTTTCGTTATATATGTCATTATTTGTTCTCACTTCTACCTTTGTCTGAGCATGAGCTATTTAGTATGTGTCATCAATGAATATTCACCTATACACACTCACAATACCAAACACAAGGATTGTTTTAATTCAATATTATTAGCGATGTGTACTATCACTTCTCAAAGTAGACAAATGATTTGAGAAAATTAGGAGTTTCTCAAAGTCCTTATAGATCAAAACACATGAATGATGTCAACTCATGGGGTTTAGAACCCATCATGAATTCTCAGTCAATGGGATAACATTGTAACCACCTATGGCACCATAGTTTTTCATGGCACCAATCCCTCCTATAGTGCCAACATCAACTTTAATATTTTTCTTTCTATGGTGTCATGCATACCATGGTGCTAACACCAACATATAGAAGGACAATTGGAACTAGTGTCTTGCATCATCAACAAACATTAGAACCTACATAGTAGATTTTACCAACATCAAGCACCAAAGGTTAGCTTAGATTATCATCTATATTTGTCACCTATCTACTAGAGATGTATTTAAGATCATCAAGGACATGATGGAAGAATAGAACATTATTTTTTTGGGTAGAACTAATCTATTGTTCATCTAAGTCCAATATTAACCTCCATTATCTCAGGCATCTAGATTTTTATTTTGAGAGCATTAGAGGAATGGACCTCATATTTGTATAGCCTACTACTCACACAGACCTCAAGTTTTATCATGTACCAACTTTTTTATGGCAAAGGATTCTCAACACATTAATGCAAATTCCTTGGGATTAAAAGTGAGAGGATCATCAGTTTTCAAGAAAGGGTGAATAATCTAAGAACAGGTAATAGCTTCATATGTACATATAAATAGGCATGTGTTGTAATAATTCAATACTTTATTTAGCACTAGTTGCAAGTGTCAATATAGTCATTCAATATTGGTGCTTATACCAATTGTCAGAACCAACATCACCTTTCAATGTTATGGCCTACACTAGTTGCCAGTATCAATGCCTTCATCTAGCATTAGCACTAGCACCAACTACTAATTTTGATGTCATTTTCATGTGTTGGTGTCAACAACTATATCAATGTCATCCTTTATCATAATCACAAACATCGATGCAATATTTTAATTTTGATGGTAATGCTAGCTGCCATTTGTAGACAATGATGAGTATCTTCTAGAGATGAGGAAATTATAGGTTTTAGAAGAGGGCGGGATGATAAACTTGACTAATGATCATAGTGCTAAAATTGTTAGACGAATAATTGTTATGACTGATTAGACATGATAGACTTCCAATGACTAATCAATAAATGACTATATATGGATTAGCCCAGATGGCTTTGGTATGATGGATATATCCCTAATAGATGGTACTTGACATATGATAGATAGGTAAAGATGGATAGCTTGTTGACTGATAGTTCTAAACGAATAGGCTTGAAGGATGGCTTGTTGATCGATAGGTCTAGATGGATAGGCCTAGATAGCTAGCTCACTTATTGATGATGGATACATCATGATGGATTATCTTGGGCTTTAGATGAATAAGCTAGATGAATGGCTTATATCATATAATCCAAATGATGGCTTATGTCAAATAAGCTATATTATGGCTTATATCATCTCCTATTAATTAATTATTGTAATAGATTTATGCAACCTCTTGGGTCTTCACCTTGATACTTGCTCCTACAATCTACACAACAAAGATCTAACACACAAGAACAACATATGCATAATACAACACAAAAATCAAGTCAATCATGGAATAATCACTTGAAGAATACATCCAACGACACAATATTTTATAACTCTCCAACTATTCTCCTTGACAACCAGTGGAATTACTTTGCATGAATATGGAAATCTTACAAAAATGAGTAGAGGTGTTCTTATAGGATGGCCTTGGTGGTTATTGTAACCAACCAAGCTCTAATATCCGCAACTATCCACTTGTCACAACCTTAAATAATTCATCCAGAACTAATCAGACTGAAACCAATCATTCTAGGATGTAACTAATTAGTCTAGGACTTAACTAATCAATCTTAAATAGCTTCCTAACGGCTTATTTACATAATTGTTTACATTACAATTCTTTTACTAATCAGTATGTAGTCATTATGTGACAACTGACTATACAATTGTCTAAAACATTATATTAAACATTTTATCAAGTCAAAACTTCAAAATATTATGTAGACATTTTGTCAAACACTTTTGAATTATCATTTCTTTTTGGAACTATTGTCTACATCTATCCTCCCCTTTGAAGTAGTTGATGTCCTCAATAACTTTCTACGTTTTTTCTATCATATTTTTAGCATCCTTTGGCTCAGTAGCTTGGAGTTCTCCTTCCAACTCCTGCACCCAAAGCTTGAAGGCTTCTCATTCATCGCAAACTCTCTTGGCATAATTGAAATACTTGGCCCATTCAACTCCCATATTATTGGCCCTATATTCCATTTCTTGGAGTTTTGATAACTTTGATTCACATTGAATGAAGATTTCCTTCATCTTCTGAGGTGTTAGGGTTGAGGAAGATGGTTTCCTCTATTCCAACTCCTCCTTGAGAGTTGCTTAGAGTTGTGATTGAAGTAATTTGTTACACAATACCTCTTGTTCATTCTGGTAGGTATCCTCACTCTAACATTTTTGGGCCACTAATTTTGTATTCTATTGCAAAAGTAATTCCCTGGTTGATTTTTGATGCAACATTTCCTCCTCCAAGGTCATAATCACTTGCTCCCTTTCACTGAGTTGGATATGAAGGTTCAAGAGTTCCTGTTGTATATCCTGAAGCTACCACAAAGTGTATTCCATCTGTATGACATCTTCTACCAACTATCGTTCTTTTTCTTGAAATTGTGCCTTAATTTTTTGTAGGTCTTTATCAAGGTGATGCCTTGTTAGATTCAATTGCTTGATCCCCACATCTAGCCAACACAATACGTGTGCTATGAACTTAATCTAATTGTACATCGACAGTAATTTTGGTACCAAATCCACCTATTGCCTTTGTTCTATGGTGTGTTGGTAAGGGGGATGAGTACCATGTCTGAGAACATACACCTATGTTGGCTCCAGATAAAGGGTAGGTATCTTGTGTGGCAATTTGTCGACTCCCTCCATAGTCTTCAAATACTCAATAGGTAAAGTCCATGACTGTTCTTGGTAAATTTTAGATATTTCTATCCAACCTCCCTTTCTAGCCCATTTAATTACCATTTATTACATTTTCCCACACAACCTGAATTAAATTACATTCGCAAGCTATCCATCACATGGGTTAACTTTGTAAAATATGCTATCGCTTGTTGATCGATATAGACACCCATGTCTAGTGGATCTAAAAATTTGGACAATTTTCGAAATATGTATTTAAACCATTAGTCCTTTATTTCCTCCTCTTCCCTAGTTTTGAGAGACTCCTTTCCTTTCCTGGAAAGATCAATGGGTTTCTTAGTCACTTTCCCTTCTATGATCATAGATTTTTCTATCAGTATATGTGATTGGCTACTTTCTCCTATTGCCATGACATCTTGTTGAGGCACTTTAGTCTGTTGTGATTCCTTTCCATGCACCGTTCTAGTGTCATGGCTACTTTCTCCTATTGCCATGACATCTTGTTGAGGCACTTTAGTCTGGTGTGTTCCTTCTAGAATATTTTTAGTGGCTTTCTAAATGGGTTTCGGTTCTTTATTTATCATACCTACTTTTTCTTATTTTATGGTACTTATGTATACAAACCAACACATAGGGTTTTTGTAAAAGAAGTCCTTGCAAACAGGGATTTTGGGGATACTTCAAGTGACTCCAAATGATCCCAAAATTGTATTTTTGCCAAAACTTTTGTAGGCCCCACATATACAACAGTGTTGGGTCCTGATGGTACATATTTCAGAACAATAGGGATTGTAAAATCTACCTCCTCAATTTTGATCCCTTATGTGATCTCATTTGTGATTATTTCCATTGTTGCTTTATTTTATGGGACACTGCTTGACTTTGAGCTATCTTCTTTGTTGTTATTCCCTCCATTGATTTCGATGATGGTGATGGTGATGGTGGCTAAAATTTTTACCTCTTCCTTACTTATTTTACTGCTTTCTATGCAGATGCTACAATTTCTATATTTTCTTACAATTATTTTGTATCCTCCCCTTATGAATCTTCCATCGGGCCTTCTTCCAGTGAAGTCTTACTAAATTGTTGTTTCACTTTTTACTTTTTAATTAGCATACTCTACTTCACCTATGGTTTTGCATCCTTCCATCATAAAATTTTTGGTGCTAAATATTGTAATTCTTTGATAGGGTCCAATCCTAGAATCTGCTCCCCTGCACTGAATGTTATATATAAAAATAATTCGATTCTGTGGAAGACCATCAAAAAATTCTTGGTGGTCCTCATCAAAAAATTCTAAATATAGAGTGCCAAGTAAGTTGCCCAATCATAGGCAACTCCCTTCTCAATTCCTTGTAGATACGAGATCAACCATATTGGTAGATCCGAGCTTCTTTGTTCCTTGGACAACCTAGCCATCAACACATTCATGATGCACTACAACCCCTTATTCAACAATTGAGTCTGCTTGACCCCTTGACTACCATGTATCAATGGGGCTTCAATCTCCTCCTTTAGGATTATAATACTATGAATTAGTTGTGGGATCTTCTTGGGGTTGACTCATTCATTTAATACAGGTTATCTCCTCAGTAATTCAAAAGTTCTTCGAAATGCCTCAACTGAAAATACAGCACTAGTTCTTTGTCTCCCCTTTGTACTTTACTGATATTTTTTACCATATCATAGGTCAGCAACATTTGTATTAGGTACTCCTTAAAGAAATATTTGTTAATTTTAGGTACCTGTAGAATAAAATGTACTCCAACTACCTTGATATTTTTCTTAACTAGATCGTCTGTTGGTGCTTGTTCCCACCATTGTTGACAAAAATCTCCCTTAGAATGAATCCATGTAATCTCCTTAATTGGTACATGATCCTTTTCAAATTGTTGCACTTATTTGCTCTTTGTTTTTTGCATTGCTTCTTATGCATGCCCTTGTTTGCCTTAAGTTTTTCCTTACTCTAGATTTGACAGTTGTCCCCATATTTCTCCTCCAATATGGACATGTTTCTAGTGATGGTAGAGTCATTTTACTACAACTAACTCTAGAAATTCTTTGTCTCTTGGGGTTATTTATGTTCTACTTCCTCTAGAATGTTCAGGCCCATTGATCTGAATCTATCCTGATCTATTTCGACTAATTCTTACAAATCCATGATAATCATCTTTTTAATTTTATGGTAGTCTTACTTGATCTTTTCTTTTAGATAATAATTCTCTGTAATTGACTGTACTTGCAATATATATCGACAACCTTCAATCACTTGTCTAATGGCACCTAACAGATACTTAATGACTGATGTGCTTCTTCAAACGGCTCCTCAAACAACTATTGTTAGAACGACTCCTTCTCAGGTAGTTGTAGTAAAATGGCTCTACTTTATACAGCTATAGTCATGATGGTTCCTCCTCAAATGACTGCATTCAAGATGACTCCTCCTCAAGCGTCTAAAATTTATTCCAACTACAAATGATTACATGATTTTCTTTCAACATTTTCTTTGGCTTCTCATCCATCTATAAATCATGGGACATAATATCTTGCACTTCCACTATTGATGTGAATTATTCATGAATATTTTTGATCTTCCAGATGGATGTGTCTTCGAATAGCTTCATATTATGCAAATTTTTGGTGCACAAGTGATTCTTGTCTCACTTCCAACCTAGTTTTGATCACTCTAATGTCTTCCTCTTGTCTACACTAATGACCCTCCTTCCTCCTCAGTGTTCAATTTATAGATTTCTCCTTTGGTCATTGCTACCCTTGTAACTATCTAGTTAACTACCACTTCTACCCCTAATGTTTCACATGTGCACCACCTCACCACCTTTGCATGCAATTGTCATCTTTTTTCATTTTCATTTTTTTTCTTATTTTATCTTTTTTTCATTTTTTGTGTTTACTTTTTTCTTTCATCATCATCAGGTGAAGTGCATGGCAATGCCAATGCATACTTCTATTTTTTTGGATGAACCACCTTCTTGTTGATGACTACGCATTTCAAAGTCATATTCCCCATATTATGATTCTACTTGATGATGATTCCAACAGTTTCCTTGACTTTGAGGAATTTACACTTATGGCTGCTCTTCCTACCAAAAATTTACAATCTTGATGATATGCCAATTTTCCCTATCTACCTCTATTATATGACTTCTTCTTTCTACTATCAGATTACAAAGATCCCTTGGATTTGTTCTATTGTTGATACCCTGATGGCTACCTCTTCTAATATCACCCTGACTGATTCTATTAGTCCTCTAATTTTCATGACTGATGTCACTTTATTTTTCATCATTAAGATAGGTCATTATTAATATATTGTCTTCCAGATAGATCTTGTTACCTTTAGTATCGATAAGTTTTATTTTACCATATTCCAGACTGATTCTTTCACCTATAGGATGGATTAGTCCTGGGTTGCCATCATCAAGACATGTTTTGTCATCTTCATGATGGATCAGTCTTGGCCTACCATTTGCCAGATAAATTATGTCATCTCCTAGATTGATTCTATTAGTCCTATCATCCTCATGTATAATTATTATGTTTTCATCAATGTAGAAAATTTCAGTCTTGTTTTACTCCTAACAGTTATCTGTCCTTTCAATCAGATGGTGGTCTCCATGTCGTCCAACATTCTTATGGATCCTTTGTGCAACCTACCTTATTGGAATGGTTGATTTTGGGTTAAATTCCTTGGAGGTACTTGATCCCTATTTCTAAATCCATGTCTTCCTTGAGCCTTCTCAAATTGTCCTCTCCTTTTTTGATCAAATCTCCCTAATGTTGGGTTGTCACACTCCTAGTTGCTTAATATTTGGCCAGTCTCTCAGTTGCTCATGATAAAATCTTTGATTTCTACGAGCTCATTGAGGTAGACCTAATGATCTATCCTCATGAATTCATAGTTGTTGGTTGGTTTAAACTATTTATAGATGGTCCTTACTGTCCATTCCATAAACTAGTCAACCTATGGGTAGCAGGAGGGGGAATGTTTCTTCCTATTGAAATAGTAGGAAGGAGACCAACCAAACTTCCCCCTTGGTTAGGCATACTTGGATTACCCATAATTCTTGACAAACTTCCTAAGCTACCTAAGTTACCTCTATTTCTGGTCTAGTCAATGAGTTTTGCTCTAGTGCTTGGTTCTAATTGATACATAACAAGTCGATACTCTACCACCTTATGACGTTTTGTAGGCCTTCTAATTAACTCATATTTCCTACTTTATTTTCCATTCTTTCTTCCTATTCCTCCTGAGGAATTAGTGGTTCATCATTTTCAATCATTTGGACCATTTAGAGGAATCAAACTCTTGCTTGTTGACTTCATACTTCGTCCCTTTATCTTCTTCATTTTGGATTGGGACTTGGATAGGGTTTTTTAAGGTCCCTAGAGTTTTTTTTGTTACTTCTTGATTCTTCCAACCATCCTCCATTCCCAATATGTTCAGGTGCTTCTCTAAAATCCCTCCACAAAATTGTAGCTATTTATTCCCTACTTACCTAATTTCCTATATTATCAGCAAGACCTTGTGGTGGCTCCCTTATCTTGTCTTGTTCTGGTGGTCATACGGTTCATTGTCTTCTAGAATTTCTTATCAATGGTGAAGTAGTACTCAAATAGTCTTCAGTATTCAAAAGGATCCTCAATGTTGTTGAATATGGACTACTGAAGTCCAAGTAAAATAGGTTGCTTTCCAAAGATACTTCCTCATTACCTTATGTGCTTCCTCTTAACTCCCCTTTTTGCCTCTCTAGTTGTTCAAATTCATCTAATTCGACTCTCCATACTTCCCTTTCCTACATTTATTGCATGGTTTTGTCCAAATATTGAACCATTTGTTCTCTCAATCATGCATTGTGTATTCTTAATATTTTATATTCCTCCTACAACCTATGTGTTTTTCTAATCATCTGTTGCAAAACTGTTGATTCCTCATTTCTCTCTTCTTCCACATCTGGTTTTTGCTCTTTCAATACAACATTCATGAGGGTCCAAAGTTGTTCTTATCCTTCATTACTTGGTAATATAAGATAAACTTGTAACTGCCTCTATTCTCCCTCATGAGGTTCTAACTCTCTGCACGATTACAAGTTCTCTTTTTGCTTCGAACAACCACTCCAACTATGTTTGTTCTTCATCTCTAACAATCCCACTTGGTTCTCCATGTTTGTAGGATCGTATCCCTGGTCGTGATTTATCTGTTATTCTTCCAAAGGTGTCTCCCAATGTTTCTAAGTTGATCACATTCACCTGTGTCTTTGCTTTATACACTTTCAACTTAGAACTATTTATAGCTTTAGGAAAAATTGTACCATATAATTTCTTTAATCGAACAACCCCATTATCTAGTACTTCTTCCAGTTGGAAGGGTCCAAGCCATAAATTTTTTAACTTCCCTGGCTTGATTTCTCATTTTCCATTGTATTTAGCACTAAATCAATGATCTTTAAATCCATATTGCTAATATGCTTATCATGCAAGTACTTATATCTTTGTTGAGCAATCTATATCACCTATAGTGTCATCACCCTCTTTTCTCCTAATTGTACTAGTATTGTGATTCTCTCTTCCATGCTCTCTTTATCATTTAAGTAGTGCTCTACTACTATTCTTAAAATTGGTACCAAAAACTCAAATGGTACCACCACCTCCTATACGTACATTAACTGAAAGGGTGTATGGTTTATGGTTGGTTTGTAAAGATAAATAGTACTCCAATAAATGAAATCTATAAAAGCAGTAAGTGTAGAATCAAAGGAAAAATAGAGAAGAAGAAACACATTACACAGGAATTTGTCTTGGAAAACCCTTTGAATAAAAACCTAGCAAGAATATTTCCTTATTATATAAATTTGATCATCTCCAATACAATAATATCCTTATCCATGTTTTGCTTGCTTTCACTTGTGATTACATTGCTTACGCATTTCACACTACCTAAACCCTCATTCAAGTGTTGTTTTATATACCAACAAAATAAGGGGAATTACAATACCATGGGCGCAAATCTATGGGTCGACTATACATAACCCAAAACTGCCCATATGGGTCTAAAAAATAGCTTAAACCCCCCAAAAAAACATGGAATTAACCCCACCTAAATAACATGAAATATATTCAACACAATTCCAATAGTTTGAATATGGTCTTGTACATCTATAGAACTATTGGCAAGCACTCCTTCCAATCGACGCCTTCTATACCACATGTTTTGTACATAATTGAAACCAGGACCTTATTTGTTGCCTTTGCTTGCTCATTTTCCCTAGGGTAATATGGGCTTGACAAGCAATGAAAGATCCTAAATTCCTTTGTCAAAATTTGAATAATTTCATTAATGAAATGGCCTCCTTAATCGTTTGTCAATTGAAGAGGGATTTCAAACTATGTGATAACCTACTCATACAAAAATTAAGTCGTGCTTCTTGCAGAGTTATCTGGTAAAGCTCTCGCTTCTATCCATTTCATTAAATATTTTGTTGCTATTACAATGTATCAACATTTTCTATTATGATTGGTTTTCAATGGTCCCACAAAATCTAAACCCCATCTTTCAAAGAGTTCCTGAGGTTGTGACGAGTGTAATGCCATGAAGTATCTTCTTAACGACTTTTCCATTCTTTGGCACGTATCACATGCCTTGACATACTCCTTAGCATCGTGATAAAGGGTAGGCTACCATAGCCCTACCAACAACACCTTCCTAGTTTTTGCATCTGGTCTCATATGGCTTCTTGCTCGTCCCTTATGTGCCTCCTTCAATGTCTATTGTACTTCATCTTCCATTACACATCTTCTCATAATATGGTCCTCTCCCATTTTATATAGCAAACATGTAATCAATGTGAAAGATGCTAATTTTGTAATAATTTTCCTTTGATTGGCTATCATTATCTCCTTTGGTAGCTCTTCTATTGATAAATATTCCTTGATAAGTTTATACCATGTAGGTACCACACTTATCATAAATAACTATGCATTAAGGAATTCATATTGTAATTCTTCTTTTGTAGGTTCTCCTAAGCGAATCCTCGATAGTTAGTCCACTAACACGTGCTTCTTCCCTGGTCTCACTACCACGCGAAACACAAACTCCTGCAAAATGGTGAGCCATCTACTTACTCATCCATAAATTACCAGATTATTGATTAGATGCAGTAGTGCCTGGTGATCTACATAAAAAGAAAATGGGTTAGTCAACCAATAGTGCATGTACTTATGTACTACATACACCATTTCTAGTGCTTCTCATTTCGTTGTACTATAGTTCCTCTGCTCTAGACAATAACCGGCTTGTAAAATATATGGGTTGGTCTAGTCCAAATTGACCTTCTTGAGCGAATGTGCAACCAATTGAAAATTTTGATACATGCACGTGAACATGGAATCATTTTTCCCAGTTTGGATAAACTAGGATAGGTGCCTTCAAGCCCTCAAAAGCCTCCTGGTGTTCCTATACCCATTTGAAAGAAATTTTTTTTTTGCATAAGAGCATCTAGAATATGAGAGATGTGTGCATAGTTTCTGATAAAACTCCTACAATAACCAATTATTCCTAAGAAGGTCTTTACAAAACTTACATCATGCGGATCTTCCATCAACAATATCACTTGTATTTTTTTTGGGTATAGATTCATACCTTCTTGACATACAATATGTCCTAACAGCTTCCCATATGGCTCCATTAATATGCACTTTCTTGGATTTAACGATATTTAAAATTTCTTGCACAAGCTCATACATTTGTCTAGTGCCTTCAAATGCTCCTTCGTCTTTTCGTATAGGGACCAATCATTTAGAAAGGCCTTGAAGTTACTTGTGGATATTTTATCAAAAATGTATAATACAATTCTTTGAAAAGTATTTGGTGTGTTACATAATCCAAATGACATGTGGTTATAAGCATATATTCTATTTTCCACTATAAATGTGATTTTTAGCTTGCCTTCCTCAACAATATTTATTTGGTTATAACCTGAGAATCCTTCTAAAAATAAATAAATCTCGTGATCAGCTACCCCCTCCAAAATCAAATTCATGAAGGGGATTGGGAAGAAATATTTTATAGTTACAACATTAAGGCTTCAAAAATCCATACAAATCCAAATTTTATTTACCTCTCTCTTTAAGGTAATCACAATCGGTGACACCCATTCGCTTGTCGTAACTTTGAATATTATGTCTGCATCCAATATTTTCTCAATTTAAGTATTCACCAAGGCTGCATATTTTGGATTCATTCTATATGGATGCCTCCTTACTGGTTGCACACCTTTGATTAAAGGAATCTTATGCACACACAGCTCTGATGGTACTCTCTTTAGATCCTTATATGTTCAAGCAAAGACATCCTTGTACTCCATAAAAATCTTGAATGTTGTTGCTCTCAATACAGGATCTCAATCATCTCCACACTTGATCATTTTCTCTTTGTATTCTTCTCCAATATTAACTTGAACCATTCTAGGTCCTTCATACTTAATAGACTCAAGTTCTTCTACTGCTTTTAGGATATCAATGGGATGGGTTGGCTTATCCTCAATTACCACATCTTACATCATATATTTTGCAAATTTCTTTGAAAATATTTACTTTTTTCATTCTTGGTCCTCTACTACTAATTTATTTTTTTTGCTTTCTCCTCTCTACAACTCTTCCTTTTCATTCTCTTTAATTTTATCCTCTGCATTAATGCATAAATACTATGGAAAGTACACTTCATAATCCTCCATCTATTAGTGGAGTAAGCCTTTATCCTCATCATTTTTGTTTTTAGTACATTCTTATAGTTTTAATACTCCTTTGTCTGCTTCATACCTTGTTTCACCATTGGATGAAGAATCCTTTGATTTGTTTGAAGCTGCAATGTCTTGGCTTACTGCCTAGTTTTTCAAGTTAATCATATTTCTATGTTGGCCTTTTTTGAAGGTGAGGTGTTCCTTCTCCTAGTTTTTGTTCACCTTTGCTATTCTTAACCACCCACATTCAAGTAATGCATTATATGTAATTTTTTGCATAGCAATTACAATGAAATCCAGAAAGAAATATTGTTCTGCTATGCACTCTTTTTGGCTCATCAACACTCCTCTTGTTTCAATACCATATTGGTTAGCTCCATATAACCTAAAATTTGGACATCTTAATGTTGGTTGGCCAATACTATGCCATGTTTTCTCTAACATCACATTTACACTCAATCCTTCATCCATGATTACTTGATTTAGCTTATGGTCCAATATCTCCATGTGAACCAAAGATGGCTTTTTCCCTGCCTCAATCATTAGTATCGTAGGATCGATAAATTGCTCTTGCTTGATATTAACTACTTGTCAGACTTCATCAATATTCTTTACATTTATCACTATATCGGTTGTAGAATTTAATTCAAGTACTACACCAAATAGACTTGATACTTTTACTTCCAAAGTCATATTGAGTACCTATGTTACCAAGCATTCAATTGATGTTTGCTTTTCTGTTACGATCTCCATTTTTAAGGATTTTTCTTAGACTAACCTTTCCTATTTTCTTTGTCAAATTACATCTTAATCATTTCCTAAAATTACTGCCATCACTCTTTCTCCTTGGAAAGATTCAAAATTGCTCTATTTTCCTATTGTGAGCTTCGGTTACTGGTAGGACTTCTTTCCCTTTTTCCATCTCATTACTAACTTCCCTAATGTCAATATAATTGGCATTATGTGTACCACTCATACTTGATTTATTTGGGTAGTTTATCACTTTATGGTTTCTTGGCCCATACCATCGCCACGTTTGGTTAGCATTGCTACCATTGGTATTTTTTGCATTTAAAGGTTTGGGGTAATTTTTCACAAAATGTCCTCATTCCTAACAATTTGGATATTGGATGATTGATCTTCCCTCTAAGTCATACTATAGATGACTCTATCCACCATGTCTTCCACCTCAGTGGTTATTTCTAAATTTGTTGCTTGTTGCACCTTGTCTGTTTCTTGAGGTGTTTGGTTGTTCTTCCTATTGTACTGTCATTATTTGATTTCTTGCTCATTTAATATTGAATGGGTAATCTACCACTAGATGTCCTACTATGTCGCATATATTACAATATAATTCTTTGGGTAGTTGACATTTATATGTCCTACATATTTATAGTCTGCACACCAAATATATTTTCGGTCCTTCCTCACTTCTTCTTTAATTTCTTTCATGATTTTATCAAACTCTATTTGAAATGAGTGTATAGTGCTTTGGACTTTATCTTCCGTATCACTGTTGAAATCATCATTTATTAATGTCCTTCGATTCTTGTTGTTGTTTGTTTGGCTTCGCTCTAAAAAATATTACTTTTTTGAGAGCCTCCTCGTACATGGAGGATGGTACATATTTCATTTTCTTTCTATATTTTGGTAGAAGTTTGTCTAAAAACCAATGTTTCATCATTCCATCCACTGGTGGCATTTGCATTTTATTAGCCAATTGTTTCAATCTCCTATTATAACTTTTAAAATTTTCATTTTTTTGTTTAGTTGCAAAAAAATCAATGGTGATCTCTGTATCATCCCTTAGTGGTCGAAATTCCTCTATAAATGCATCTCTTAAGATATTCCATTACGTAAATTATTGGGTACTCTATTTTTTAGGTACCAATCCATAGTCATACCTCATAAGGTGGTCGAAAATAGTTGCAACCATTATGTCAGTTGTGATACTTCATTTTCCCCCTAGATTGTAATGCAAGTACATATATGGTATGATGGTTCTTATTTTCCTTCCCCAGTGAAGGGTGAGCATTTATGTTTGCTTGCTCTATTGGCAATATTTTCCATTGGAACTCCTCCAATATTTGTGTTACTTGATGATGACTCATGTGGAGTTCTATTCCACTTTCTCTCTATTGTAGGTGGTTCAAAATATCATTCAAATACCTATTTAAATAGCCTTCTCGATTCATGTATGTCACTACTTTGTGACCTTCTTCTTCACTAGTACACGAGATACGGTTCTGGTCTTCCTCCTCAAGAACCCATGTGTGGTTACTCTGGTACAAAACTTTGATCTTCTATACCTATTGGCCAACTCCTCTCCATTGGATCAGGTTTTACCATCCACTCCTCACTTTTAAAGTTAATTTTAACTAGTCCATACTATTTTCCTCTACTATTTGATTTTGTACTTCAGTCTCTGTTGTCAACAATAATTTTTCTCACCTTTCTCGCTCTGTTTTTGGACTTTTTCATCTAAGGTATTTCACACTTGTTCCACCTTCGATTGTAAAACTTTATTTTCAAATTGTATTCTTTGGTTTTCTAGTCTTGCACTTCTTCTAGGTGGTATATGATTCCTTCCTCATCGGCCTCATAGCCTATAATATGTCATTCACCTCCTTGCCTTGTCATGTTTAGTTCTTCCTTGACCCAAAGTTGATATAGAAAATGATGTCAAATGTAGACAACGATGAGTATCTTCCTAATATGAGGGAATGACAAGTTTTAAGAGAGGGATGAATGGTAAACTTGACTAATGATCATAGTACTAATACTATCAGATGGATAACTATTATGACTGATTAGACAGGACAGATCTCCAATGATTTATCAATGAATGACTTTAGACAGATTAGCCCAAACAACTATGGTATGATGGATATGTCCTTAACGGATGGTACTTGACATATGATGGATAGGTTTGGACAGATATGCCTAGATGGATAGCACATTGACTAATACATCTAGATGGATCGACCTAGATATCTAGCTCATTGATTGATAGGTCTAGATGGATAGGCCTAGATAGCTAGCGTGTTGACTAATTATGGATACATCAAGATGGATTGGCTTGGGATTCAGATGGATAAGCCAAACTAATGGCTTATGTCGACTATTGTTCATCAATTCATGCAATATATTTTTGTAACCTCTTGGGTCTTCACCTTGATACTTGCTCCTACAATCTACACAACAAATATCTAACATACAAGAACAACATATGCACAAGACAACACAAACATCAACTGGATCATGGCATTAGCACTTGAAGAATACATCCAATGGCACAATACTACTAACTCTCCAACTATTCTCCTTGACAACCAGTGGAATTACTCTACATGAATATGGATATCTTACAAAAATGAGTAGAGAGTGTATTTATAGTATGACCTTGGTGATTATTGTAACCAACCAGGTTCCAACATCCCCAATTGTCCACTTGTTATAACCTTAACTAATTCTTCCAAAACTAATCAGCCTAAAACCAATCAGTTTGGAACGTAATTAATTAGTCTAGGACTTAACTAATCAGTCTTAAACAACTTCCTGATGGCTGATTTACATAATTTATTGACATTACAATTCTTTTACTAATCAGTCCGTAATCATTATGTGACGGTTGACTATACAATTGTCCAAAACATTATATTAAACATTTTATCAAGTCAAAACTTCAAAACATTATGTAGATATTTTGCCAAACACTTTTGAATTATCATTTCTTTTTGGAACTGTTGTCTACACTAGTTTCAGGACCTTCATCTACCACTAGCAGTAACACTGCCTTCTATCATTGATGTCATCTTCATATGTTGGCATCATCACTTGCATCATAATCATCCTTTAGCATAGTTACCAATACCAATGCAATCTTTCAGCATTGGTGCCAATGCCATATTTTGTTGGGTCCACTTCTACAGGCCATATTGATACATGACCACTTTTTTAAATTTGTAGGATATGACTAACTTTAGTGCTCTAAATGTTTTCAAAGTAAAAATTGCATAAAAAACCTTCAAATTGTAAATTAATTTTTGATATATTTTTGGCACCAAATTTGCACTTGCCAACATTTGTAGAGTTTGGTTCTAAAATTTCTATAATTGTCACATTAGCACCAATTTTCCTAAGAGGTTGGTGGATATGTCAAAATCTTGTAATTATCGATAGTAATTGACAAGCGAATTATTTCACCAATATTGTAACCATCAATTACAATTACAAAATGAACAGTTCTATATTTGAACATCACTCCCTATTATGTTACATCCTATTGTAAAAAATGATGTTTTAGGGCACAACATAAAGAAGGAAGAAGGCATAAATAAGAGAAGTATTATTTCACATCTCACTAATGAGACTAGAGGTTGCAATCACATGCCAAAGACATTACCTGTACCAAATATCTCTACATGAGGATTTGACCTACACCATCACATTCCTTCTCAATAATATGACCTATGTCATCACATTTTTGTCTAAAGATATGACATGCATATCCTTGTGCCTCCTTAGGGGTTTGTCTTATGCTTCAAGGCATCTCTCTCTATCACTGTAAAGGTTCATTGTAACATTTTCTTATAATCTAAAAGATATTTTTTTCATGGATACCTACTTGTGTTCACTTTTGTATTTATACATTTTGTTGTGTTTGTATTATACTTAATGTATCCTACCTTAACATATCAGTTATGGTTTTTTTTGTATCAATACTAACATCCCATAAATTAGTACCATGAGTTTCATCCATATGTAGTATTATCCTAGAATTCAACTTGAGTAGTCTCCCACTCAATGTCTTCCAGTTAACCTTGGCATTAACACCTTAATGCACAACTAACCTTTTCCTAGATCCATAGTATGTATGACACAATACGTTCCTTGCTCTCAACTTCTTTACATCTTCATATCCCTAAAAATTAGTCAAGTGATTGACGCACTACTCTGAAGTGCCACTTTGTATCATAACTTTATAACACCACAAGTTGATTTAGAGGATTTGTCCTCTGTGTCACCATCCTAGGCCCTTGTGGCATAAATCACCTCATATACTAACATGGTTCACTAGTATAATTTAGTGTCTTGGTCTAATATATCTAAAATATGACATTCCCTATAGTGATTGATTCCATTAAGATTTGTTTCCATACCCTATTGTGTTTTGTTAATGATCCTATAATAGCATGTAAAACTAATTGGTTCACCTTCTCTATCTTTTCTTTTTTTTCTTCCTCAAGTGAATCTTCCTGCTATGTTTTCAATGCTAATACAACACTTTCAATGTTAGTCATAGTGATTTGATGTTTGAATGAAGGCCTCATGAGTTTATTGTACCCTATTTTGATAACCAATATGATTTGATGGATGACCATGATGAGCTAATCTTACATAAAAATAGCCCTATCATTCTTGTATATTCTCCTTACTTGGTAGGGTAATGGCAAGTGGCTATGTGTGACAAATATTGATATCAAGTAATAACTACTTCAATTGTATCACACTAAAATGAATAACTTGAAATCTCTTACCTAAAACTTTATATTTGGATTGTGTATACTTTTCTTACTTGGTTTTTAAAATATCTTCTTATGTTGAATTAATTAATCTTAAGTTTATTACAATGCTTGCTTGCTTATTTGAATTTCAAGTGCTTCCTTGGACCTCAAAGCATTTGGTTGGACTACCTGCTTGGACTTCTAAGTGCTTGCACTTTGTCAGTTATTTCAATGTCAAATGTCTCAAACTACATCAATGTGTTTATTTCTTGCAAATAATAGTCATTGGATTACCCTACTTTGCAATGAGTATTCGATGATGATGTCAAATTTTCTCTCTATTAGAGTATATGCACGATGTTGGATTTTTAAGCCTTTATACTACCATAAAATATCATAGGTTATCTCAAATATATCACACAGGATCTCAAATATAAAATAGCCACAATAAAGGTCAAATAATAATATGATGAGTAGAATAATATGAGCAACTTAATATGTATATCAAGGCTTATAATAAATAAAATAACATTCATTTATATGCAGCAATATGAATTTAAATAGCCTGAACCATTCATGTACTATGGATGAAAAATAACTCACAATATTAATTGCTCAAAATGTATACAAGCTTTATTGCTTATGTAATAAGATATCATCTCATTTATTCTCATATATTCTCATGTCTCTTATGGAGTCATTGTATCCATAATATAGCCATAGTAATGTGACTCTTTGGCTATTTGACTATTGTTTTCCTATGACTCTTGGCTTCTTTTCTTGTCACTTGTATACTTGACTCTACAATACTTGGAAGACTCTTGGACTCCTATTCTAGGACACTTGTGCACATCCTCACATTACATATTTACATTTTTATATACAAGACACTTGTGCACATTCTCTCACATGAAATTTGTGTATGACATGTTTCATGCTATATATGGGATCCATAGGTGGAATTTTTCCTCCTTGGAAAATTTTACTTTTTTTGAGGGGGGGAAATTTTTTTATATTCAAAATCTAAAACAATACATTCCACAAGGATTTCCAAGTTATCCAAGCCAACACATCATATGAAATACAATAAATCCACCAAGGAAATCCATGGATCATTTTGACAACAACTTCGACAGGACACAACAACCCATGACAATCGGGTTCCTCCACCTTGAAATTATCTTTCCTGGTCCTCATGAATTAACTAATTAAGGAGTCTAGATTTATCATGATCAAGATCATTCCAGCTATCAGCTTTCTAGTAAGGGAATACTTCAAAAGCCCACTTTGCCAAACAATCAGCCACTCTATTCCATTCTCTTGGGATCTGAACAAAAGAAATTTCAATAAAATTCCTAGCCAAGCTCAAAATCTATTTCACTATTCTAGCCATAAACCAGGAAACATCCTGAAAATAATTTTTTTTTAGAAGAGACACCACTATCATGGAATCATATTCACAAATAACCCTTCTCCATCCCAAGGAAAATTTTATTTCCAATGCATGGAGAATTTCCAATGCTTCCATATGATTATTCGAATGAATTCCCCTGTACACAGAGAAAAAGAGGTAGGCCACACCCTCACTATCACGACCAATTCCTCCTATACCAGAATTACCTAGGTTACCCCTAGAATAACCATCCATGTTTATTTTTATAACACCCCTAGGGGGAGACTCCACTTCCCATATCTATTGACCTTCAACGAACCAATCCCCTAACAGGACCTCTATTTGTAGTTGGTGATGATAAATAAATCTCTAATCTATTAATAATCTGCTAGTTGAAGGAAGTAAGAGGAGAACTCAGAACACACTTGGCCTCAATAGTCTCCTTAACCATCCTTTTGACTCTAAGCCATACCTGTAAGGCTCCAATTTGACATCCCTAAAAAATTATTCGGTTGCATTCCAACCAAATCTGCCAAAATATGAAGGAAGGACCAATTTCTTGGGTAGTTTGAAGACATGAAGCAGAGGTAGGGGGTCTACACAAGATTTCCCAAAACTCAAAAATATAAGTAGCATGGATGATGGGCCTTTTCCAGATCTACCACCACAAGTTCCATACCTCCAGGGAATATGAGCATTGGAATAAAATATGGGGAATGGTTTCCTCATTATTTCCACAAAGAAAACATACTGGACCCTAAAAACCTCTATTCTTAATATTATCCCAAGTTGAACATTTCTTCTGACATAGAAACCAAAGAAAAAATTTACATTTGGGCCAACCAAACTTATTTCAAATCTTCTTCCACTAGGGGGACACAATCTCCTCTCTTCTCTGTATAATAAGGGTTTGATAACCCAAAGCAATAGTGTATTTCCATTTCGAATTATGGCCCCAAGCAAAAATATCAGTCTTCAATAGAACTACATGGTCTCTCAGCAAAAATAGAAGCCAGAGTATCATGATCCTCAGGACAGCTACCCTCTGGTCAGCCCTATGAATCCCACCAGTAGTGAGTAAAAGAACTGCCAAGAGGACTTTGTCACTTGAAGTCAGCCACCTTAGACCAGACCGCATCAAAAAAAATATCCCAATGAAGACAAAGGTGGTGGAAATAAGAAAGGATAGGAGGATGATTATCCAAATAATCTTCCCAAAATAAGGCATTGTTTCCATTATTAACAATCCAAAAGAGACCCTGCTTAATAAGCATGGCACCTTTTTTGAAAGTTTCCCAAACAATGGAACCTTTCCCCCTCAGCTCCAAGATTGAAATCTCATCAACTAGAGCACCACCAAAATATTTGAGGCTAATAATTTTAGCCCAAAGCTTATCAAGATTACTGCACCACCTCCAATAAATTTTTGCAGCCAAAGCAAGACTATTCAAATCGAATTCGCTCAGACCAAGACCCCCCATCTATTTAGGGTAACACACAATATCCCAACTGACCAGACTCCATTTATTACATTCCAGGTTTCCTGCCCATAAAAATTTTCTAGAAAAAGAATCAATTTTTTTGAGAAAGCACTTAGGAGCAACCAAGATAGAAAACCTGTAAATAGGCAAAGCATGAAGGAAAGACTTAAACAATGTTAATCTACCAACAAAGGATAGCCATCGAAAAGTCCAATGATTAACCCTTGATTGAAATCTATCCAAAATACTTTTCCAGTAATCCCTTCCAATATTTTTATAAGAAATAGAAATCCTCATATACTCCACTGGCAAATAGCCCACCTGAAAACGTAGAATATTAGCAATTCTACGTTAAATTTGACCCTCT
Source organism: Wollemia nobilis (assembly GCA_028583015.1). Taxonomy (NCBI): domain Eukaryota; kingdom Viridiplantae; phylum Streptophyta; class Pinopsida; order Araucariales; family Araucariaceae; genus Wollemia; species Wollemia nobilis. Next base: position 1,900,190 of record JAQPPZ010003363.1, on the reverse strand, counting down.
GTATTGAAGAAGATCTTCATTAATCATTTTACTAGAGGCAGATAAGTAAATATCTAAATCCTTCCTATAGTTCACTGCTTCCTTAATTTTTTCCCTCCCTATCAGAGCAATATCATCGACAAACTAAAGATGAGACTGGGATAAAGAATTCTTCGCTAAATACCATCCCTGGATACCACCACGATTCTGAAAACTCTTGAGAAGTCTGCCCAAAACTTTAGGTATAAGGATGAAAATATAGGGGGACAAGGTATATCCTTGATGAATCCCCCTAGAGGCCGATAAGAAAGTGGATGTTAAACCATTGATTAAAACTGCAAAGGAGGCCAAAGTCACACAACTCATAACCCATTCAATCCAATTATATGAGAACCCAAAAGCTTGAAGGATGTTCTACAAAAAAGGCCAGCTAACCCTGTCATAAGCCTTGGAAATATCAAGCTTAATTAACATAGCCTTTTCCTTAGAGATATCCATAGAGTGAATAACTTCAACTGAAACCACCACACCATCTAAAATTTGACGACCCTTAACAAACCCACATTGCTCAGGAAAAATAAGAAAACCAAGAACTTTCTTAAGTCAATCCACAATAATCTTGGTAATAATTTTGTAAGTAACATTGCATAGGAAAATAGGACAGAAATACCCCAATGAGCTAGCATTTTCAGATTTGGTAATAAGAGCAAGAAAGTTTGAATTAATAGCTTTAAGCATTTGCTTATTAACTTGGGATTCTTGAACAACTTTTAGCAGATCAAAAGATAACACTTCCCAAAATTCTTGGAAAAAATATATAAGGAAACCATCAGGTCCAAAGGTTTTTTACCTTTTTTTATTTGAAAAACCACCACTTTAAGTTCCTCCATTGAGATGGGGTCCATTAGCATCTTATTCATATCATTAGAGACCAACCTAGGAATACAATCCAAAATAAGCCTCATATTAACAACATCATGAAGACCCTACTCGGAGAAAAGAGAGGAGAAAAACGTAACTGCTTCATTAGAGATATCATCAAAGGATGAGAGAGTTTCCCTCTGATCAAAAGTAAGTGAAACTATAGCATTATCATTCCTGCGGTATTTAACTGAATTGTGAAAAAAAGGTGTTTCCATCCCATTCCAACAACCAGTCAATTCAAGATTTCTACTTCAAATAAATCTCCTCATGAAGCTCTCATTCAACAAGCTAACTAGAAATGGAAGCTTCCATTTCCAACAGATCCTATGTCAATCCTTCATATTTAACTTGAAAAGTTATCTCCTCCAGGCTATCCTATAGTTGTTTTTTCTTCTGAAAGATATTTCCAAAAGAAAATTTATTCCATTGCCTAAGTTTATATTTGACAAACTGGAGGCTTTTAAAAAAAGTAAACATAGTAGTGTCAAATTTGAGTTTCCCTTTGACCCACCACCTCTTCACACATTCATACAAATCCTTATCCCTGAGCCTTATAAGTTAAAATTTGAAAGGTGGATTTCTTGGCAATGAGAATCTAGAGGACTGAAAGAGAATGGGTCAGTGATCAGAGTCCCTCCAGCCTAGAATATCTAAGAACTAAGTCCAACTATCATCAAACCAACTATCTAAAGTAAGGAACCGATCCAATATTTCAGAAATAAAATCCATTTTACATCTTCTATTAGTCCAAGTAAAGAGCCCATTTCGAGGCTTCACATCAACAAGATTAAGAAAAGAAATATTTTATTGCATCAAAGTAGAAGAAGGGCCCAAACACTCCACACTACCCTTCTTCTCCTCCAGGGACATGATAGAATTAAAATACCCAACCACAATCCAAGGATAATTGGGAGCAAGAGATCGAATGAATCTAATATGATTTCATAAGAGGATTTTACCTGATAAATCACTAGAGGTATACACATTAGATAGAAGAATAGAATATCCTAAATAAAAAGCAGGTAGCAACCACAGAGAGACAGTTCCTGCTACCCACCCACCAAGAGGGAGTTGAACTTCGTGGATCCCACAAACATGCAACACCACCCTCCGAACCCTGGGCTCCAATAGCAATACAGTGACCACATTTTCATATCTTATAAGCAATTCTAACCATATCTTCACAAGATAATTTTATTTCTTGGATGAAAACAATATCAGGTCTATGATCTTTGATCAAATTCTGAGTAGCTTTTTGTCTAGGACTACTACCCAAACCCCTAACATTCCAATATATCACTTTCATTTTGGGGGAATGGAGAAGTTATAATCTAATGTCTTAACAACACCAGAATCAACTAAGGATTCCCTTATCAATTTCACTTTTTCTTGATCCTTCTTTCTTCCTGCTTTTACCACCTTCTCCACTCCATATTTTTTAATAGTTTTTGGGTGAATACCTAATACAGAAGAAACTTTCAATTTCCCTTCCTCTCTGATAATCTTGTCCTAGGAGGGTTCAAACCTAGTCTCATCCTCATTTCCCTCAATCAAGTTTTCAGCCAAAGGGGAATGATCAAGAAATTTATCAAGACAATCTGACATCTCTTTGGATTTTTCTTCATTTCCTACAAAAGGGTTATCAGGCACCACCCCTTCCTTATCAGAAGTTTACATTTCAAAAGAAGGATTTAGGAAAGAACAAGTACCTGGATCTTGAATACAAGCATCCATATCACCTCCATTTCATACTTGCTCCTCATCATGCGTCTCCTAAAAAGTCTCAAGCACATCAAATATGTTACCATAACCTCCCTTCCCAACACCTTTATTCTAACGAACAAAAGGTTTATATCTTGAATGAGACTTAACAAGAATAAATCCATCAGAATAGGGCATCTCATTAACCATAGGAGCTTTTTCTTTTACCTTTGTAGATGCATCTTGAAAGTCATATGAATAGGATGAAGGCTGAGAATTCACTTTCTTATAGTTTCTATGAAGATGCCCATATTCATGGCATATGCGGCATCAAAATGGGAGAGCTTCATAATCTAACTATTGGACGCAAGACATGTTTCCCAGTTTAATCTCCAATGATTTAGGCAACGAATTATTCATATCTACTTCAACATAGAGCCATGCAAAAGAAGCAAATTTTCTATCCAAAATTTGGCGAGACGAACCAACCGATTTCCCAATAATCTCTACAATAGAATGAAGAATATCTAGCCTCCAATATTCCATAGGGAGTCATGGCAAACGGACCCACACAAGAATTCTAGAATGCCTCTCCTCCACTAGATCAAATCCTAAATGCCAGGGTTTGATAAATAATACATACTGATTGTGAAAGTAAGGACCCCCCTCGAATACTTTACTATGATCTGCCATACGGGAGAACACCACAATAAAATACCCATTAGCTGCAAGAATAATCTCCAAATCACCTTCAGGGCTCCAATTTCTCCTAACCCAATTTCTAAAAAAGGCATAGAAATTCTAAGACCCATGAATTTGCAGATAAGTGTATGCTCAGACAAATATAAAACATCATCCACAACAAAATCAGGACTGATAACCAAGACAAGATGATCTTTGCTTTTCTCCAAACATCCATTATTCTTCGACTTCGAAGTCGAAGAGGAATTAGAAACAGGATCAAGAGTTGCATGCAGCAAAAAATTCATGGCATTTGCATGATCATAAGAAGAGGCATCCTTATTCAAAATAGCATATTTAAAAGACAAATATCAGGGGTCACCAAGACCCTCCAAAGTTGCCATATCTAAAGCCAAACTGGAGCACCTCCTTGGAAAATTTTACTTGAATGAACTAAATTTCCTCATTTTGATCATTTTTTAAATCCTCACCTATATTTGGAAATTCTCTATATTATTTTTATAGGGAAACCACTTAAGTTAGAGTATGACAAGTAGTAAGTTAGTCTCTTGAACTCTTGGAATTGTGGAAACACATCCATGGCAGTGGGACCTTCCTCGATCGACCCAAATAAAGTTGAAAGGAATTGACTCCATTATATAGGTTAGTGTGATTCCTCCTATGTTGGGGTGTGATGGGGATTTCCAAGTAGTTTTTTCACTAGGTTTTGAACCTTGGAGACGCAACAAGAGATGGTTTGGACAATGGTAAGCTTCATAGTCTCTTATATCAACTTAAAAAAATCTATATTTGGAGCTTGTTATGTAAAGCACAAGGATGAAATATTAAATGAAATTGTAAGAAGAATCAAGTATAAAAAAAAAATGAAATAAGGGACTAATTGTGTCAAACACAATATTGATAGGGTGATTTTTGAAGGATCAAGGTAGGCCCCTTTTCCACTAAAACTTGGTATTAATTTCAAGTATTTGAGGAATTTATATCTTCATGGTAAGAATTTATTTCTTTGCTTTCCTTGGCATAAATTGATAAATATGGTTATCCTTTCTTGATGGTTGAAGTGTAATTATATGTATCAAATGGCAAATAAACCTTTATCATTTGCCAGTATGCTTTATATGCTCAAAAATTAATGTCATGTTTTCAACAATGCACATTATACAATTATAGCCTCATGCTTGGTTTCTTCAGCACACTCTCCTTATGCCTAATGTGACCAACGTTACACCCTACTGACAATGAAGGATATAAAAAAATAGATGCCCTATATACTAGTGATCATACTTCATTTGCTTGAAATGACCCAAACATAAATCAAGTTTAATGATTATATAATGGTATCATGGGAGCTTTTTCTAAGTTGTGCCTTTGGAGATCTCTTTCTTGAATGTGGTAATCAAATGCTTTCTACATATGCTCATACAATGGTTCCTCTTTCCACAATTTTTATATGATAAATATCACAAGAAAAATAATATATATAACCTTACCTTCTGTAATGACCACAAAAAATAAATATATAAGGTTTCTGCATATGCCTCTTCTTCATATTACATAATTGGTTGCTTTTATCTCCATTATTGAATTTCATATTGGGATTATTCCATCTTTGTTATTTGGAATATTTCTCTTGGATATATTTGACAATTTCTCTTGATTTCTTTTATTTTTTTCAATGGATTATATGGGATTGAAACGAGCCCCACATGTATTACATCATGACCACAAGGTGGTATTACAACTTTCCAATCATGCATGTATCATTTGGAAAGGTCTAAAAATTGGTATACTTAAAATTCAAGGAATATAACTTATTGAGCTAATACCATTTGATATCCCTTTTTTTATCATTGCCTCTATCATACATAGTTTGATGTAATGATAGCTTGTTTTTCTTCTCAAAGAGAATATGTTTATTGTCATTTAAGAATTCACTATGATATTGGTTTTTAAGCCATACTTATTAAGTCCTATTCATTGCCTCAAGAATATACATGATTTCTTTTCCATTATTACCAAGCCCTTGGCCTTCATAGCCCATTTTATTCATTAAAGCTAGAGGTAATATCAAAACTATAATTGCTTATCATAGTATTATATATCATGATGTAAGCATCCTTCATGATAATTTGTTTTTTCCTTTATTTTCTCATTGCTTATTGGAATTTAGCTAACAATCTCTAAAGAGACCACCTTATCATGCATTTTTCACTTCGTGTAGTCACTTTCCTTCTATTTTTAACATGCCTTTACAAGCAAGGTTACCCAATTGCATATTTTGTTGCTACAACTTGCTAATTCACTTTGCCACCATGGACAAAATAATTTCTTGTTCGTGGAGCTTTGTTTGTAGTGTTTCATTTTCATTCCTCAACTATATTTTTGTTGACTTTTCTCAAATTGATATTCGAAGTTTATATTCTCATTTTGGAGCTTGAATTGGCCACTTTTGTTAGATTTTGCCATTTCAAAACCTTGGTGTATTAATCAAAAATTAAATAAATAATATTCCAACACCAATATGGTTTGTTTTTCCCATTAATGGAACATTAAATAGATACTTTAAAACATATGAAGTGCTTCCTATCTTGGTTTCACTTGGACCATGGCAAAACTAGTCATCAATCACTAGTGAAACCCTTTATTTTACATCAAATCTACTGTTCTATACCCAATATACTTTTATATGTTAAGAAGAAAATATTAATAATCCATGAGAAACTTGATGCAATGTTAATCAAGCTTTACATCTATTGTAAATATAATAATTTATTATTGTGTCAAATTAGTGCTCACTTTTATTCCTTTGTTTGGTAAAAGAATGAAGCATAATTTTTAGAACTCAATTTTAGGTAGAAAAAAATCCAGTTTGCTAGGTTGTAAAGTTAAGTTCTTAACCATGGTTGGAAGGCTATAACTCATAAAGACTATATTAAAATCTATCTATCTATATATGATATCAATTTTAAGATTGTCAAGCTCAAAACTAGGTGGCTACTGCATGTAGATTTCCACCTAAAGCTTATTATGTAGAAAGACACTCTTCATGTCCATCTAATATATCTTCCATCTATAGGAGGTAACAATGGAGAGAATCATCCCTATTGAGTCCATCCTAGCCACTAGTGTAAATATCTCGAAATAGTCCAATCCCTCTAATTGAGAGAACCCCTTAGAAACAAGGCATACCTTGTGCTTCTATACCTAGCTAAGTATATTTGTTCATTTTTATTCAAAATTTTCAAATTATAATGAAAGCACGCTCATAATAGTAGAGATATAATGATTTGCTATGGAAAAAGCCATCTTGGAAAAAATTGTGGATGAATTAGACAAGCTTCATAATATTTGTAAAATAAGTTATTACAATCAATATTTATTGTTAACTTGGTCATTAATATGGCGCAATCCCTATGCACTTGTTTGCAGTCTTGCATAGTACCTCTTAGTGGTTCCTTTTTCTTATTCCTTTAGAAAATTATTTTCTTATTTTCTTGCATAGTGCCTCTTAGTGGTTGATCCAATTGAAGAAAATCCAATTCAAGTTGGGAGTAAGTGTGATCTAAGAGGGAGTGCAAGCCAATATTCAGTCATGGAAAAAAAGTAGTGGGTTCATTTAGAGTGCATCAATGCTTCAAAACCTTACCACAAATTCATGGAATATTATTTCAAAAAATTGTTGAAGCGAAGAAATGTTGAGAAAAAGAAGAGACAAGGGCTATTGCGAGCCAAGAGGAAGTGCAATCCAGGAGCAAGTGTGAGGCAGGAGAGAGTGCAAGTCGAGAGGGAAGGTGAGCCAAGATGGAGTGCAATCCAAGAGCAAGCTCCATTAGCTAGTATAGAAGGAAATTCATATTTGAAAGCCCTAATGGGAAGTCAGGATGCCCTAGTTGAAATTATAGAGGCCCAAGTTGGAGATACATAGAAGAGCAAATACATGGCAAGTTTGATCCAAGTAGCAGATGTTACACCAGAAGTGAGTATAAAATATGAAATGATTGAGCATGATATAATGATTCTTAAAAGTAGAGGGTTAATATGTAAATTCCATAGATCATGGCCAGGGATTTTGGAGATCCAAAATTGGATCAAGTGGAAGTGGGGACTAAATTCAAATTACTCAGTGACTTTTCTTCCTAAAGGTTTTTTGCTCATCTTTTCTAGTTCAAAAATTAGGGATAAAATAATGGTTGGTGGCCCATGGTTTAGGGGAAGAGATGCACTTTATTTGAGACCATGGAATAAAAATTTTTTTGTTGAGACATAAACTATTAAGAAGCTTCTAATATGGGTTAGGTTTTTTGGACTTTCATATCATCTTATAAATAAGGATGTTTTGAATAATATTGAAAATACCCTAGAGGACAAGGAAGGACTAACTACTAAGAAGTGAAATCATGCTACATATACTCGATTATGTGTTGCTATGCATATTTAAAAACCTTTTCTACAATCTATTACGATAAAATCTGAATCAAGAGAATGGGATCAACAAGTAGATTATGAAAATATCGCATTTTGTTGCCACAATTGTTATGAGATTGGACACACGGAAAGAGTATTCAAAGTGAAAAACTATGAAGAAAGAGACAAAAAATTCTAGCCATGAGATAAACTTCAAGATGAAGCAAGGAAATCATACAGTAATAGAAGCTAGATTTGATCAAGGATATTCCACTTCGAAATAAGAGGTAAAGAAAGCCACTTTGAAAGAAGAGGAAAAGAAAGCCTATCCAAAGTAGAATTTGGCAAGTTTAGAAGGAATTAGAGGTGCAAAAGAAGATGTGGAGTGAAATCTTAAAATAAAGAAAACAAAAGAAGTCAAGTTTTTTCCAGGTAAATCATCTTCATTTTCCTCTAGTATAGAAACCTCTCCAAGTAATAAGAGTGAAAGAGATGAAGATGTTATCACTTGCACTTCAAGGTTTTAAGAGCAACATAATAAAGAAATAAGGATGGATAAAACCAATAACAATTTAAGTTTTTTAGAGCACAATAATAAGGTAATTGCTACAAAAGAGCATCCTTGCACTTTAGGATTTCTAGAAAAACATAAATAAGATTATGCTTTTGAGGTTATTCTTTGCACTTCAAATCCTTCAAAACAAGGCAAACCTAAAGATGATAAGTCTTACTATGAGCAGTGTGAGAAGATTGAAGAGATAGATGAAGATGAAAGTATTGTTGGGAATGAAAAAAAATGAGAAAGATCCAAGAAGCAAAAACAAAGAGAAAAAGAAACCCAGAAAGATATTGATATGGGAAAACAAAATCAAGTATCACAATTGCTAACAAGAAGTTGGGCTAAACCCACAAATAAAATATAAAAAAATTACTAATGAAAGTAATATCTTGGAATATTAGGGAAATGGATAAGAACCCTAAAAAAAGCATTAAGGAATTGTGAGATTGTTATAGACAAGATATTTATAGATATAGAAGTTAAATATTTTAATCATTAGTAGTGTTGAATTTCATCTTGGTAGAATTTAAATTTTAGAAGGCATCTGATATAAAAGGAGTTGATTGTGGAAACTTAGCAGTTTGAGGAAGATGGAGATTGATAAAAAGGCAAATAAATAATATATTTGATCAAAAGGTAAAGTTAGATATGCTTTAATTAACTTGTTAGAAATGTAATGAGAGTAATGTAATGTTTTGTTTTTGTAATGGGAGTGGCCCTCAATAGAAGCCAAACATAGCTTATTTTATATATATATTACAAGAAAAAAATTGTAATTTTATTTCAAGAGTGAAAGAAAATTACACTTCTCAGGTGCCTTAGCACAAACAGAAACCCAGATAAAAGCAGATTACTAGGATTCAATATATAATTACAGTTGAGCAAATCAAAGAGGAATATATATATCACATGTTTTCCTTGCATGTATTCCCCTTAACACTAACCCAATTCAATTTTAGGTATTCTTGTGCATGTCAACTTTGTCTTATCTAACCATCTTATTGATTGAACTATTTTTTTGCCCTTTGGAGATTTAGAAGGATGATTTTTAAGCTACATTTCTTTAGGCATGTATGTAATAATATAAAGAACCTTTTCTAAAAAAATTCACATGTTTTGAGCTTGTAAGAAAAAATAAGAGTTAAATAATAGATTGAGTTTGCCATTATGAAGGATTAAATGGCCATATTTTAGGACAATAATCTTATAAGTTTTCTTTCATTTGGAAAAGAATCACTCAAATATGACATAACTCTATTGACTTATGCCCTAAATAGGACTTGTTTGTCTAAAATATTCTTTATTCAATTTTAGGCCAAATGATGAATTTTATAGCTGAAATTAAGTTTGAGCATTCTTCTTAAAGTCAAAAAATCTTCCATCAAGGTTCATTTATTTTGACTTCACTTGGAATTATGGCCAAAAGTCAATATTATCCTATTTTAAAAGCTTGTTGAGTCACCATCACTTAATTATTTGTTTTGAAATAACCTAATCATGTTTTTTAGTGATTTGTTTAAATACATTTGTACCACTTACCAATTGCAATACATACACATTAGGAACCAAGAATAATAAAGTTTACATAATATCTAGTTAAGACCCTCATAACTCTCAATATACTCTTGAATGTTTCAAATAAGAGGATCAGCATGGATTCCATACTCCAAACCTTTCATATAAATTTTGTATCTATCAATTGACCTACAAATAACTTAGAACTCTACTTACTAGAAATTGGTTTATCAAATATTTAGTACCAAATGAACTGAATTTTTTTATTAATAATCTTTGCATCAATTACATCTAAAATATTTTCGATTAATCCTTTTGAATACTTCAAGCAAGCCTTCAAGGTGAATATTCCATACCATGCAAATACTTGGCAATACACATAATTCATGTGTTTTGATGTTTGATATAAAATATCAAATCCTCATACAAGACCCTTCCAAAAACCAATTTGATATATTTATACATTTTTTATTAAGTTATATGTGGCTTCTATTGGGGCCACACCCATCAGAATACCAAAATATTACATTTGTCATAGCATACATTTTTATCATAGCTTTTATTTCTTTTTCTCTTAAATATATTCTTCAACTTCCTCCTCGAAGTGTGCTATGTTTCTACAATTAGCTCCTTGACATCATTTTGATTAAGACATAAAATCTCACTTGGCCAGTTGCCTTCTAAAATTTGAATATCATCGGGATGAAGATCAACACCATAATTCGCTAATTTATTTTCTACTCGATTTCCTTCTCTATAAATATGCTCACATTGCCAAGATATTGTCTCTAGTAATAGGTGATGAACATCAGCAATAATATTATTTTTTATCCAGTCTCCACATCTATTTTTGTTAATATAATTTATGATAATTTGTGAGTCGCCCTCAATTGAAATATATTTCCATCCTTTTTTTGTTGCAATTTATGTAAGTGTTCTAGCCTCTGCATAGTTGTTAGTTGAATTTCCATATGATTTTGTATAAGTGAAGACATTTTTGCCTTCACTATTTCTAAAAACACGACCTCCACCAACTTTTCCTAGATTTCCTTCAGAAGCACCATCAAAATTAATTTTGATAAACCCAATTTTTGAACATTTTTATTTTACCATAGATCGAAGTAGATCCTTTGTTTTAATTTCATTGTCATAGATGACTCTTCCATGTATGTTCAAATCTTGTAGCCAAGTTATTAGCACCTCTTTTTTTGCAATTGATGCTTCCCATGATGAGCACCATATTTGTAGACATTCTGCAAGAGAGGCACTAGTACAATTCCAAACTTGAGTATGATTTTGATATTTATTTTTAAAAATTCTATTATTCCTTTCAAGCCATAAATTTTAAAAAATAATGGCAGGACCAATCCTCCAAAGAATACATAATGCTTTAGCTTTGAAACAATTTATCCAACATTTTATCAACTCTTTCAATGTTGACGGAGCTACCCAGTATAATTTTATAATTTTTTTAAAATAACCCGAAATGGTGTGAGCAAACGGATAATGAAGAAGTAAATGGTCTGATGTTTCTAAATTTTTCTCACAAAAGGCACATCTGAAGGGTCCATAATATCCTCTTCTTTGTAGACTCTCTCATGTAAGAATCTTACTTTGAATTGCTAACCAAAGAAATGTTGAGGCCTTATGGAGAGCCTCTAATGACCAAATATTCTTCCAAGGAAAATCTTTGGGAGAAGGAAATTTTGATTTTTCTAAATCTTCATATCCCAACTTGACTGAGTATCCACAATCCTTTGATAAATTCCAAACCAACTCATTATTTCGTATAAAAAATGGCAAATCAAACTCTCTAATCATCTTTTGAAGTTTATCTGCAATTTGTTTGAGTTCCTCTCCTTCAACCAGGTTACTAAAATAAATCTATGATCTGGAGTTTTTTCTCATACGAATATAATCTTTGACCTTTGGACCTTTACTTACTAGTCACGCTTAAGCCAATGGTTTCCATTTTGAGTTAGAGATAAGAGGATAAGGCTTAAACCAAGCATTAAACCAAAAATTTGCATATATTCCCTCATTGATTGACCATCTAATGTGTTTCTTTATCAATTGCAAATTCTCTGATATTAAGTTCCATGTTGGATCCTTTGGGTAGAATTCTTTTCCTAAAAAAATTCATAGCATCAAGAGAACCTATATATTTTTGAAGTAATATTTTTACCCAATTATTTCCTTGATCTCTGAATAATATCCACCCAATCTTTGCTCCTAATTCCATATTCTTTCCTTTGCAAACCCTATCCCAATTACAAAGAGGAAACCTAAATTTTTCCTCGCAACCTTTCCAAATAAAGTCTCTTTGAATTTTATCAATTTCTTATGCAATACCTGATTGCAATCTTGAAAGTGGTCATATAAATAGGAATGGATTACAAAGTAGTCTTTATGAGTTGTAGCCTTCCTGCCATGGTTAAGAACTTACCTTTCCAACCTGCCAAGCAAGCTTTCATTCTATCCAAAAAAGAGATCCAAAGCTCCTTTTTATTTCCTTTATCAGAAAAAGGAATACCCAAGTAGATGGAAATTTTTTAATTTTAAACCCTAAAATATTCATAATAATTTGTTGTAAATATAGGGCAGTATTAATGAAAAAAATCCTATATTTTTAAGTATTTACCAACTATCCAGTAGCATTTTCATAACTTGATGATATTGATTTAAACTCCATGGCCTCACCGACTGAGGGATGGCCCAAAAAAAAGTATCATCAACAAATTGGAGATGATATTCAAAGGGACCATTTTTTGCAACTTGAATACCCTTAATTTTTCCTTCAATTTTTTCCTTTGAAAAGGCTCTCCCTAATTCTTCTGCTAGAATAATGAATATATAAGAAGAAAGAGAATCACCTTGACGAAGTCCACAAGATGACTTGAAGTACCCAACAAGAGAATCATTGATCAAAATAGAAAATTTTGCAGTGCTATAACAACATTTAATCCACTCACACCAACTATAATCAAAGTCAAACTTTTTAAGAATAACATGTAGAAAATTGTAGGAAACTCTATCATATAACTTGTTCATATCTAATTTCAGAAGCATACGTGGTTTTTTCATGGAATGAAGAAAATGTATGGCCTCTTGTGCAATAATTATACCATCAAGAATTTGTTTACCATGAACAAAGCCATTTTTTTCCTCTGAGATAAGACACCCTAGAATGCCCTTCAACCTGTTTGTCATAATTTTTGAAATGATCTTATAAATCATATTATAAAGGTTTATTGGACAAAAATTATCAAAATATTTTATGTCTCCTTTCTTGGGAACTAAGGTAATAAAAGTAGCATTGATATCACTTATTATAGCCTTCCTTTTTTGGGCCTCTTCAATCGCATCTAACATATCACTCTTTAATAAATTCCAAAAATTTTGAAATAAAATTACAGGAAATCCATCGCGGACAGGTGCCTTGTTAGGATGGAAAGAGAAAACTGCTTCATGGAGCTCCTCCATAGATATATTCTTCATCAAACTTTCATTTTTTCCTTGAGTGATAATTAATGGAATATTTTACAGAATTTTTTCTTGTGCCTCCTTATCTTGCCTAGAATTTGATAAAATATTTTTGAAATAATTAATTGCTTCCTTATATCTTCTTCGTGCTCAATATTTCTTCCATTTGGGGTTATAACATTTTTGATATGATGAATAGAAGAATTTGTGTTTGTAGTAGCATGAATTTTTTTGTATTTCTCCTTCTTTGAGCCATTTCTCTCTAGATTTTTGGAACCAATATGACTCCTTTTTCAATGCATTATGATAATAAGAAAGTAATTATTTTTCTTTCACATAATAATCCTGATCACTCCAAAAATTTCTACTATCTCTTGTAAATTTTTGAGCTTGGATTCAATTTCTTTTTTTTTTTTAAATGTTACCAAAATATTTGGTATTTCATATCTTCATTTGCTCCTTTAAATATTTCAACTTTTGGATAAACTTGTACATACATGATCCTTAAAATTTTGATTCATCCCACCATATCATAACAAAAAAAAATTAGGGTCTTGGAGCCACATAGACTAGAAGTGAAATGTCTTTGGATGACCATTATTAGGTAGCTCAAAAGTCAGAAGAATGGGTTTGTGATTTGATCTTGCTCGCAATAAAATATCTGAAGGGATTGTATACTTTGTTTGCAATTATTTATTGGATAACAAGAATCTATGCAGTATTTTTTTTTTTTATTGAACCCAAAAAAAAAATATTGGATAGATTCTACTATATCCAATATTTCTACTATATTATTTTTTTCCAATTCATCTATATTGCTAACTGAAATGTAAGAGAAATGGTTTGATAAATAAAATATGCATTAACTAGAACATTAGCAATGAGGCTAATGTTAAATAGATTACAAAATAGGAATAATAACAACTACTCCTGCATCTACGCTAACTAACACGCCATAGAAGGTAGAGTGTTAGGTTTAGGATTCTTAACCTAAGATATTTAGGAACTTACCATTAGATATTTGGAACAGTAAATATCTACATGGTAGAAAGTAGAAAAGTAAATACTAGTGGTAAAAAGTAACAAACTACTTTTTACCAAGCGGTAAATAAAATCTACCTAATGTAGGAAATGGGGTAAATACCCCAAATGATGAAATATTACTCTAACATCCCCTTTTATTACATTATTTGGGTAATGTATACCTATCCTCCTATACAATAATATTTGGGTAAAGTATATAATTGCCCCAATACAATGGAAGAAAATATCGATTTGTTGGTTCTTGTTCTGTCACAGTGCTATGGCTGCTCCTAAGCAAAAAGTGGGTCATGCCTCACTTTGTCTTTACACCAACCAATGTACTTATAGTAATCATGTCATCCAACCGAATTGCATGGGTAACCAGCCACTGCAATCGCTAGGTGTAGTAGAGTAGATCACTTCATATGAGGTTCATTCATTTACAATATGAGTTTGCAAAAGATAAGGTAGCTAAGGTGTCGGTCGCTACCGAAAATGAACCCTTATAAGTTCCCCCTTCTCGTTGCAAAACATGTTGTAGTTAATTTCTAAAAGAAGTATGACTAAGGCGTCGATCGCTGTTGAAAATGCACCCTTATAAGTATTCTTCCATTTTTACAAAAAATTGTGAAGAAAAGAAAGTATATCCCCCCTTAATTGCAAAAGATGTGCAACTCAAGATTTTTGTGAGGGATTTTACAAATATTGCCTCCTAGGCAGTTTTACACCAGAAAATTCCCTCCTTTTGTTACAAGAACTTCAAACAATGAGAGTTTGCTATTTTATGAAGCCTAAAAGAGGTACAAACACCCCTTTATTACAAGTACTTCAAACAAAAACTTATGCTATTTATGAAACCTAAAAAAAAAAAGAGGAAATGGTGTTTTGCTCAAAGTGACAAATGTGTTTTCCCTCTACAATATTGTCTTAGCAATAAGAACTTTGTGTGCTTTTTCTGAACCGGAATCAGAATCAGAACTAGACACCTCACTAGAAATATTACCTTTGTTTTGCTTTTGTGTTGTCTCTTTGTCTTTCTTGTTTTGCTTGTTTTTGAACCAACACCGATTAGTGTCATGGTTGTCCTTTTTACAATACGAGCAAAACCTCTTTTGAGATTTCTTTCCCTTACCTTTTTAAGATGATCCCCCCGTTTGAAATTTTTCTTTCTTCTTATCACCCTTATAGTTTGAATAAAGTGCATTTTTCGACACTTCATTTTGGAGTTGATTTGCTTCCTCAGTTTGAAGCAAATTGACTAACTCCACAAAGGTGAAAACTCTTTGTGAAACATTAAGGGATGTAATCAACATTTTGTAGGATTCGGGAAGAGCTCTCAAAATTACTGAAGTCAAAATGGTGTCTTCTACTTTGGCCCCTAAAGCATTAAGCTTAGACTTCAGATCTGCCACTCTGCATAGGAATAGTTCTATTGATTCACCTAACTTCATATGGAGTGTATGAAGTTGTGTTTGAAGGTTTAGAATAGTTGATTGATTCTTGCCTTCAAAAATGGTACTAAGTGCATCCCATGCAACTTTACCAGTTTTAGCTTCACTTATGTGAGGTTGGATCTCATCAATAGTTGCAAGGAGTATCAATATGAGAAGACGATTGTTCTTTTTATCCCATGCTTTTTTATCTACTCCTGGTGATGCGGGTCTTGTTTTAGTGCCATCAACTAAATCCCACATGTCCTCTACAGTCAAGATGGATTTCATCTTAGTTTTTCATGTTGAATAGTTAGGACCCTTTAGCAATTGTGTATCACTTAAGTATTTATTGATAGTTGTCATGATGAAGGTCCTACAATTTGTACTAAGATGATCTTTCTTTCACTCTTAAGTGATATTTAATGGCACCTGCCTAAAAATTCTCTTGAAGAGATATAATCAGTTGGAGGAAATTAAGCCAAATAAATAAGAGATGAAATATAATTCACTCAAAAAGATATTAAATGGCACCTGCCTGAAAATCCTCTTGAAGAGGGATAATCAGTTTGAGGAAATTAAGCCAAACAAATTAGAGTGAATTAGGGATTTTGTGGTTTTAGGAGAGAATATCAAGTGAAACTGGCTTTAAAACTATGTAAGGATTTACACAAATTTATGAAATTTTGGGGTTTAGTGTGTTCTTGATTCTATGACTTATAATTGCAAAATAAATAATGCAATATTCAAACAAGAATACGCACAAAATTCTTATCACCTAGGTGTCGGATGCAACCGAAAATGCACCTAATTTGCCAATGAAGGTGTCGAGTAAAATCGAAAATGCACCTTTTAATTTTTGCAACAAAATGTGGATTTGTGTTGTGCAAAAAATTGATGTTTTTTATGTCTCCTACTTGTCTTACAATTTTGCAAAAGAAGTACAATGTTGTCTTCCCCCTTTATTTTGCAAAACTAACAAATCAAGCACTCCTTCCAAGACAAGTCGACACACGACCCACATTTGAAAGGCTTCCAGACCAGTCGACAAATGACTTGGTTTTGATGGACCCAAGGTTTTAAATTCTTTTCAAGTTTGCAAAAAAATGTGTAATTTTATGTTGTATATCCCCTTTTTGGAGAAAACAAATGCACAATGCCAAGTTTGATGTTGTGCAAGTTTTGGATTCTCCTTGTTTTCTAATTTTGCAAGCAAATGTCTTATATCCCTTTTTTATGTTGCAAAATTACAAGGTTTGAGAAGTTGAGTAGGTTTCTTAATTTTGCAAGAATAATGGTGCTCTTAAATGTCTTATATCCCCTTTTTGAGAGAAAAAAAAACCCCCTTTGATTTGTAAATTGCAAAAAAAAAAAAACCCTCTTTTCTTTAATTTGCAAAATTTAAATTAAAAAATTTATCATATAATTTAATTTAATAAAAAAATAAACTAATGTCTTATAAAAATCAAATTTAAAAAAAAAATGAATTTTTTTTAAAAGATAAGTTATATATTAATTTATTAAATCAAATATATAAAAAAAACTTTTAAATTTAAATAAAGAAATTAAAAAAAAGCTTTACCTTGGGACGTTGCGGCCTCTTTGTAAGATAAAGAGGCGTTGTAGCTCCAACGGGAGTCAAACTCTCGACGTCTCGTCGGGCAGCGCCTTGGCGTTGGCCGCATCATCGATCAGGCTAGCTAGCCCGACGGGTATGATGGGGCTAAGCCTTCACCTTAAAGGCTTACCCACCCCGCGACGAGAAAAAAAATTAGGACTTTTGTCCCACATTGACGCCACGAGGAAAATTTTCCTCTTTAAAACTCTCAACTTGCCTATGAACTTTCGATTGCCTGCGGGTAATCCAGACCATTCACCTTTTGCCCAATCAACCAATAAGAGCCTTCCACGTATGCTTGCCCAAGACCCACGTATTCTAGTGCCCACCACGTGTCCAATTTAGCACTGCCTATCCTTGATTCCTGTGCCCATCCAATTGAGCCATTTTCCCAGTTAGCAAAGATGTCAGGTCACATCTTGTAGTTTGTGCCCGCTACCTCAATAATTGTACCCTCCATGTCATAGGTCCACAACGTTTGCCAAGTCAACGCTTAGTCACCTGCCAGCTTAGCAATCCAAAAAGTGCCATGTGATAGGTCTATCAGCGTTATCGTCAGATGATGTCAAGTCTAGTCTATCTGTCGGGTCTCCTGACTGGTTTTCAGGTTTTTGTCAGGGTCTATTGTGGGGGTGGTCATCGAAGACTCCTCTCTAATCAATTGTCGATTGTCACATCGGTCGTTGTAGACTCCTCTTCGATCGACTATCGATCGTCGTGTCGGTCATCGAAGACTCCTCTCCAGTCGACTATCCTCGGTTGTCACAATGGTCATCAAAGACTCCTCTCCGGTCGACTATCCTCAGTTGTCACGTCAATCATCGATCCTCAGTGATTGAAGGGCCACCTACCCTCCCGTATCTCGGTCGACGATCATCGACTGGTGAGAGACCTCCTGCCTCCTCACGTGGGCAACCGAAAACCTGGGCCGATCGTCGAAGGTTATTATCTTCGATGGGTGGGCTCTCCTAATTTGGATGAGCCACCTGGTTGCCTTCCTGCTTGAATATTCTATGGGCCCGATTAAGGTGAGGCAAACAAAATAATAGCTAACTATAGGAAAGTGATGAATTAATTAAATGCATAAAATTCAAACCAAATCCTACACGTCTCCTTCTCCAGTGGAATAAGATCTGCTCTCGTCTTCTCCACTTGGAACGAGCGCTTCCTCCCTCTGGCTCTGATACCAATGTTTCTAAATGAAATGTAAGAGAAATGGTTTGATAAATAAAATATGCATTAACTAGAATATTAGCAATGAGGCTAATGTTAAATAGATTACAAAATAGGAATAACAACTACTACTCCTACATCTACGCTAACTAACACGCCATAGAAGGTAGAGTGTTAGGTTTAGGATTCTTAACCTAAGATATTTAGGAACTTACCATTAGATATTTGGAACAGTAAATATCTACATGGTAGAAAGTAGAAAAGTAAATACTAGTGGTAAAAATTAAAAGACTACTTTTTACCATGCGGTAAATAAAATCTACCTAATGTAGGAAATGGGGTAAATATCCTAAATGATGAAATATTACTCTAACAATCTATTATCCCATGTATATTGAAAGTTTGAGGGGCTAGCATCCCAAAGGCCATTTGAATTGACAAATGAAGCAAAATATTGCATTGATTTAGACCATCCTCGAATGCCACCCTTCTTTTCCAAAGGAGATAGAACAGTATTAAAATCACCCCCAAGAATCCATAGATCATGAATCATCATTATAAATGAGAAAAATATACTAAGGTCCTTCCAACATCTTTCACAAGGAGTAACTATAGTTGGACCATATACATTTATAACCCCCACTTTGATGTTTTTCTCTTTACTACAAAATAATCCAGCAACCCAATTACTTTGTGCTTCTAATAGTTATCCATTACATTTGCATTTGTCCCATATTACTACAATATCGCCTGAAGCTCCTATAGAAGACTCCTATAGAAGAAATTGTTAAACAATCACCTATATTCCAAATCTTCTTAAAATCATCCTTACATTCCTCACTACTTAAATTTATTTCTTGTATTAAAATAAACTCAGGGTTATAGCAACCTATCAACTCCTTAATAACTCTTTTTTAGAGGTTTTATTCATACCCCTAATATTCCATGATATCATTTTCATCATCAACACTTTTTACTTTTATTAGTGGGCTTAGCCCCACTTCTTGTTAACACCTGTGATATTTTTTTTTGGCTTCCCGAATCAAATATCCTTTTGAGTTTCTTTTTCTTTTTGTTCCTGCTTTGATGGCCTTACTCTCCTTCTTCAATTCCCACCAACACTCTCATCTTCATCAATCTCTTCCATTTTTTCATATTGTTCAAATGAGACTTATCTTCTCTAGATTTATGTTGCCCTAAAGAGTCGAAAGTGCAAGGAATAGCCTCATGTTAGGATCCCATCCTAACGTTATTTTGTAATTCTCATTATTATGTAATGACCCACTTCCAACGTGGGGGATCCCATCTATAATGTTATTTTGTAATATTTTGTAATGTATGTGGCAAGTAAGGCACCTAGCCAAGTGGTGCCATTTGATGTAACCATTATCAAGATTGTAACCGATATTTGGTAGAATATTCTAGCTCGAGTGGCATTTTGCATGTAAGCCAACTCTTGAGCCTTTAGGGTTAGGATTGCATGAAGTCTTTCTCTTTAAAAGGCATGAAGCCATGTACGAATGTATCTTTTTGCAAGTTAATGAAATATTGAAGGAGGTTGCCCCCTCGAAGAGGCCTACGATTCTGAGTTATTTGTGAGATTGTTTCAATTCTGCAATTACTTTCTGCATAGTATTATTCTGTTATTGCATGTATTTCAGTTATCTTTCAGTATTTTGTGTGTGTGAGCTTTATTTCAATAGTAGGTTCCTTACAAGTGGTATCAGAGCGCTTTCCAGGGCCGAGTTCTGCTACGACTGCGACAATTCTTGCTCAGCCATTTCCGCTTGTTAGGTATAATTTTCCTGTGTTTTTTCATTCTGTTTTCCTTTATTCAAAAAGCCAAAAAAAATCTGCAAAAACCAAAAAAATATAGTCTATTTTTTTGTAGTTGAGTAGGCTAGAAACCTTGTGCCGGGGGTTTTAAAATATCGTGAAGGAGCTGTCATTATTGGCTAAGCTAGATAGCCCATAAAGCATCTAGTGAAGTGAGGGGTGATCAGGCTCCAATACCCAGGCCTCAAACAACACTCGTGCATGGAATCGAGCTCCCACGCATCTTCGGGTGTATCGAGAGACCATTCTAGGTTGAACAAAATTTTATCTAGTAGGAAGCTTTTTGGCCTTGTATCATCCATAGTCCATGGGACACAACATCTCGAACGATTACCCTCTCGTACTGTCAGAGAGGCAGATAGTGTGCTCAAGGGTATGTGTGGAATCCTCCTTGGGTAGTGGCCTAAAATATTGGTCCGAGCACTATTGTTCATCACTACGGTATAACAGAGGGCCTATGGGTGTTACATACTCCTCTACCTAGCATACCCTGGTTCTGTTAAACACTTCAACCTACAAAAACACACATCTCCCTATTCTTCTGAACTTGCATTCACAATCCCAAAAAGTGAGCATACAGAGAAGGACTTCCTTATCATAGAAGAATACACTTTGCATGCACTAGTAGTTAGGATAGAGTTTACAAGTGTCTCTAATAGTCTAAAATATTCTAGTACCATCCAGATCAGTGGTAGTAATAGTCGGGTTAGTGATAGTACCAGTCAGGTTAGTGACAATAAGATGAGTCAATGGTAGTAAATTGAGTGATGATGATAGATAAGTTAGTGAAATGATAGTCGGCAACAATAATAGTAATAGTCAACTATAATAGTCAAAAAATATAGGTGGTCAAGGTCAAAAATAGAACCATCAGTGTTAGTAACTATAGTACAGGTGATAGGACAGTGACAAGGTGATCAGTTGATAGAATGCATAGATCAGAGATAGTTGATCTAGTACCCAACTTGTGAACTATAGCTCCAAATAAAAAAAAATTGCACTAGTAGACTCATAAAAAAAATAAAAAATCATGCAAATCGGAGCTATAACGAAGAAGTTGTAGTGGTTTTATCATTACTCTATTTTGAGTAATTTTTAAACCAGAAATAGGGAAAAATAGCACTAAAAAAGTCATAACAGGCCCTAGACAACTCCAAAAATCCTCAAATTTGTTTTGTTGTCTTAGTTAGCCCCTTCTGCACCTCTCACAGAATTTTTGAGTCTTAACTCCTTTTTTCTCAAAATTCCTCAAATTTATCAATTTTCCACTAGCCCTTTTTGGCCAAATATTCCACAAATACAAAATCTGAGTCTGGGGTGCCCAAAAATCTGTGTTGTGGGATATAGCTCATTGTGACCATATTTTCAAGCTGATCATCTTGATATATAACATCCAAGCACTTTTTTGGACTCCTTACTAAAAATAGTAACTCCTACAACCACACTTCTATTTTTAGTAATTCAGTAAAAAAGGTTCAAGGCTATCCCAAATGGCAAGTGGAACTCGTGGACATCAAAAAGAGGTAGAGCAAAACACTGCTTCAATGTTGGATAACCTAATGAGTGTTGTTACAAGCTTGAAAACCACAAGTGACACCTTGATGGCAGAATTTCAAACTTTCAGAATTGAACAAGATACCTCCAGAATTCGCCTAGAAGACCAGCTTGCAGAAGTTGAGTCCAAATTGCAAGGTATTCCAAGCAAGTCTGAGTATCGTACTGAACACTCACATTTTGACCGAGGTCAAGGAAAGGGAACAGATGACTCTCACCTTCGCTTTGATCATGATACTACCTTTAAGATGTCGAAACTAGACTTTCCTAAGTTCAATGGGAAGGATGTGGATGGGTGGTTATGTCATGTTGCTCAATTCTTTAGACTCCATGATGTCCCCATTTATCATCGAGTTCAAATGGCTTCTTTCAATTTGGAATCTGAAGCCTTACAATGGTACCAATGGTTGCAGAAAACTCTCCCTGATCCTTCTTGGGTGGACTTTGAGTCTCAATTACTCACTCACTTTGGCTCTAGTGAGTATGATGATTTTATAGGATAGTTGACAAAGCTGAAACAAACTTCGACAGTTCGAGATTACCAAATACAATTTGAGAGATTGGCCAACAAAACTATAGGATTGAATGAAGGGTTCTTTATGAGTTGTTTTGTTAGTGGGTTGAGGGAAGATCTCCAAGCTGAGGTCACAATGTTTAAACCACAATCCATGATGCAGGCTATCCAGTTGGCTCATTTGGCCGAGTCCAAATTTTTAGCTTAGAGGTGGATATCTAAATTTCCATAGGCTAAACCCTCTTTTCCTCCTAGATTCCACAATCAGAATGAACAAAAACCTGTTGCACCCATTGCTGCACCCAAATGTTTAACCACTACCGAAATGGATGCACGACGCACCCAAGGGTTGTGCTACAATTGTGATGAAAAGTTTTCTCATGGGCATAGGTGCACCCAAAAGAAGTTGTTCCTCATCGATGTTGATGAGCCTGACACCAACGACCATAGTGATGATGACACCGAATCAGTAGAGGAACCACCCAAACTGGAGGAAGAAAACTAGGATGAACCACAGGCTAAAATTTCTGTTCATGCTCTTGCTAGCATTACTACTCCCCAAACTATGAAAGTTGTGGGCTATTTCAAGGGCTTGCATCTTACCATCTTGATTGATTCTGGTAGTACACATAATTTTATTGATCCTCGCATTGCCAAGCAGGCAAATTGTTACGTACATACATGTAATTCCTTTGAGGTTATGGTAGAAAATGGTGGGACCTTACCTTGCAAAGGTAAATGTCGTAATGTTAAGGTCAAGATTGGGGATTATGAGCTCAAATAGGATATGTTTGTACTTCAACTAGGGGGATGTGATATCGTGTTGGGAGCTCAATGGTTGGGCACATTGGGAGTCATCTCATGGCACTTTGCTGAGCTTTGGATGCGATTTTCATAGAATGGACAGTCCTACACTCTCCATGGCTTAAAAGTAGGGCCTTCATAGATTATCAGTTCCAGTCGGATGGAGAAGTTGTTAAAAAAATCATCTCGGGGTGTCATAGCTCAGATTTTTGTGATCCAACCTCATCCTTCAGAGGAGGATTCTATTCCTAAATATTTGCAACTTATTTTGACCAAGCACAACTCTATTTTTGTTGAGCCAACAGAATTACCACCTCGCCGCTCTCATGACCATGCTATTCCCTTGTTACCTGGCAATGCACCACCCAACATTAGACCGTACCGGTATCCTCATGCTCTTAAGTCAGAAATTGAGAAGTTAGTACAGGAATTGTTAAAAGTCGATGTCATTCGGCCAAGCAACAGTCCTTACTCTTCTCCAGTTTTACTGGTGCGCAAGAAATATGGGTCTTGGCGGTTGTGTATCGATTATCAAGAGCTCAATAAACTCACCATCAAGGATAAGTTTCCTATTCTGGTGGTGGATGAATTACTGGATGAACTTCATGGGACTATGTATTTTTCCAAACTTGACCTTCGCTCGGGGTACCATCAAATCAGGCTCAAGGATGAGGATATTCCCAAGACTACTTTTCGTACTCATGAAGGTCACTATGAGTTTTTGGTAATGCCATTCGGCTTGACTAATGCCCCTTCCACTTTCCAAAGCCTCATGAACAACATTTTTCATCCATTCCTTTGAAATTTCATCCTAGTCTTCTTTGATGACATTCTGGTGTATAGTCGCTCATGGGAAGAGCATCTTATTCATGTGAATCAGACTCTCCAGTTGTTGGCACAACATCAACTCTATGCTAAGCATTCCAAGTGTTCTTTTGGGTTGATAGAAGTGGAATATTTGGGACACATTGTCACTAAGGAGGGCATCAAAGTTGACCCCAAGAAGATCCAAGCGGTTCAAGAATGGCCGAAACCTCACACTCTCAAAGGTCTTAGGGGATTTTTAGGGCTTATAGGTTATTACCGTAAATTTATTCGTAACTATGGTAAAATTGTAGCTCCCCTCACTTCCATGTTAAAGAAGGACTCTTTTACTTGGATGGGACCCATTGAACAGGCTTTCCTAGAATTGAAGCATGCTATGACCACTACGCCTATTTTGGCCATGCCAAATTTCTCCAAACCATTTGTCATTGAAAGTGATGCTTTAGGTCATGGTATTGGTGCAGTGTTGATGCAAGAAGGGAGACCCTTGGCCTTCACTAGTAAAGCTCTCTCTAGCCATAATTTGGGAAAATCCACTTATGCCAAGGAGATGATGGCAATTCTGCATGCAGTAACCCATTGGCGATCGTATCTCATCGGGCATCATTTCTCCATTAAAATAGACCATCAGAGTCTCAAATACTTTTTGGAGCAATGGGTTGCCACCCCTGAACAACAAAAATGGGTCTCTAAACTCATGGGCTATGATTATGATATCACCTATAAGAAGGGCAAGGAGAATGTTGTGGTCGATGCTCTCTCTCACCAATTTGAGGCTCTTAGTATGTTGTGTGCCATTTCATTGTCGGTTCCCCAATGGATCGATTCCTTACGCCAGGAGGTACTTCAAGATTTTGAATTGTAGACTTTGGTTGCTTCCCTACACATTGAGCCTACTTCATGTCCAGGCTACACTTGGGATGGCCAAGATTTGCATTACCACCAATGCCTTGTTGTTCCCCACAAGTCCCCACTATGGGAACTTCTCATGATAGAACTGCATGCTGCCCCATCTGCCGACCATTCAAGATTTCTCAAAACATATGAATGACTTAAGCACACTTTTTTTGGAAGGGTATGAAAAAGGACATTCAAGATTTTATGGCAGCTTGTGATACTTGTCAATGGATGAAAGGTGAAATGGTGCGTTCTCCAGGCACTCTTCAACCCTTGCCCATTCTTGACTAGGTTTGGATGGATATTTCTATGGATTTTATTGAAGGATTACCTAAGTCTGGAGGCAAATATGTTATCTTCATGGTAGTGGATCATCTTTCAAAATATGCTCACTTTTGTTCCCTATCCCATCCTTACACAACATCCACCATTGCCCAAATTTTCCTTGATTCTATCTTTCACCTTCATGGTCTACCCTCCTCCATCGTGTCCGATCGTGACCCAACCTTTACTAGTCACTTCTGGAAAGAATTGTTTAAGTTGCAGGGAACTCAGCTCAAAATGAGTTCAGCTTATCATCCACAAATGGATGGCCAGACGGAGATTGTCAACAAATGTTTGGAAACCTACCTTCGTTGCTTTACCTCTGATCATCCTACGCATTGGGTAAAATGGCTTCCTTTGGCCGAGTGGTGGTACAACACTTCCTATCACACAACAACCAAGGTTACCCCTTTTGAGGTAGTTTATGGGTACCCTCCACCCACGCCTTCCTCCTACATTCCAGGTAGCTCCAAGGTCCATGTAGTTGACACTACTCTCAATCAACATGTTGATGTCCTCCATCAATTGAAGATGAATTTGGATGCAGCCCAGAATTGGATGCACCAATAGGCTGACCAACATCGTTTTGAGTGTAGTTTTGATGTGGGTGATATGGTTTTCCTTCACTTGCAACCATACAAATAGTTGTCCCTCCAACTTTGTAGATGCTAAAAACTTATTATAAAATACTATGGGCCCTACCAGGTGTTACAACGGATTGGTGCCACAACCTACAAATTGGCCCTTCCACCTACATCCAAGCTCCATCTTATTTTTCATGTTTCCTCTCTCAAAAAGGTGGTGGGCAATCAGGTACAGGTTCAATCTGCACTTCGAAGTTAGATGAAGAAGGTTCTATCTTGCTTGAGCTTAAATAGTTGTTGGATCATCGGACTCGCACTCTCTGCAACCACACCATTACTGAAGTCCTTGTTCAATGGCATGGACTCCAACTAGAAGATGCTACATGGGAGTCTCTCCATCAGCTCCAACACCAGTTTCCTCACCTTCAGCTTTGAGGACAAAGCTTTTTGAAGGGGAAGGACATGTTAGGATCCCATCCTAACGTTATTTTGTAATTCTCATTATTATGTAATGACCCACTTCCAACGTGGGGGATCCTATCTATAATGTTATTTTGTAATATTTTGTAATGTATGTGGCAAGTTAGGCACCTAGCCAAGTGGGGCCATTTGATGTAACCGTTATCAAGATTGTAACCGATGTTTGGTAGAAGATTCTAGCTCGAGTGGCATTTTGCATGTAAGCCAACTCTTGAGCTTAGGGTTAGGGTTGCATGCAAGTTTCTCTTTAAAAGGCATGAAGCCATGTACGAATGTATCTTTTTGCAAGTTAATGAAATATTGAAGGAGGTTGCCCCCTCGAAGAGGCCTGCGATTCTGAGTTATTTGTGAGATTGTTTCAATTCTGCAATTACTTTCTGCATAGTATTATTCTGTTATTGCATGTATTTCAGTTATCTTTCAGTATTTTGTGTGTGTGAGCTTTATTTCAATAGTTGGTTCCTTACACCTCATTAGAATTTTCTTCTTTATGTTGTCCTAAAAACTCTAAACTGCATAGATGATCCTCCATAGTCATCACTTTCTTATGCTGGCCTGAAAACCCTAAATTTTCTTGGATATCCCTCCATAAGATTTTCTTTACTATACTGCTCTTTACATACTAAAGTACAAGGAATAAACTTCGTACTAATTTTATTTTTATTGTAAGGAGAATATTTTAAGCTACTTGAGGATAATAAAGGTGATTTACCTAGATTAAGCTTGACCTCCTTCACCTCATTTGCTTTAAAATGTGTTTCCCCATCTTCTTTTATTTTTAAATTTATCTTCTTCTCTTCCATGGCACCTTTAGCTCCTATATTTGAACTTGTGTATTGTACTTCCTCATCCCCCATATCATTTTTTTCTTCTAATGGCTGATTCGAGTGAACTATAATGGCCTTTGTCATCTAATGATGCAGAGGGCTTTTTTTAGCCACTTTCTTAGGAGTGGAAAATCCTTGATTTGACCTCGCTTCTCCTATGATATGATCTCCATATTTAAAACCCTCATGACCAAAAAATTCCATCTCTTCTTCCATTTTCACTTTGCATTCTTTTTCCATGTGCCTAGTTTCATGATATCTACAACATCAAAATGTAATGTTTTCATAATCCGCTTGTTGATCTCATTCTCTTGATTTAGATTTAATCCTAATCGACTATGGTAAAGATTTAGAAATATCCATGGCAACACATATTCAAGTGTATACAACATGTCTTCTTTCCTTAGTAGTTGGTCCCTTTTGGATGAATTCACCTAGAGTATTACCAATGTTCTTCAAAACCTTCTTATTGATGAGTTGATAACAAATTCCAAAAAGACTAATCCATACCGAAAGTCTTTTAATGATATTTGTGTCCATAAAAAAATCTCACTCCAAGGTCTTAAATATAATGCATCTTTACCCCTAAACCACGGACCTTCATCCATTATTTTATCCCTTATTTTTGAACTAGAGAAAATAATAAGGAAAAATCCTTTTGGAAGAAAAATCATGGAGTAATTTGAATTCAATCCCCACTTCCATTTAATCCAATTTGAATCTCATAAAAAGCTATCCAATATCCATGAAACTTACATATTAACCCTCTAGTTTTAAGAATCATTATATCATTCTCAATCACCTCATCCTTGATAATCACTTCCGGTGTAGAATCTACTACCTAGACTGGGTTTGCCATAGATTCTCTCTTCCTCTTATTGCTAGGGTATCCAAACTTCCAACTTGGTCATTCATACTTTTAGTAAGGACTTTCACAAATGACTTTCTTTCCATGTTACCTAGATTTTCTTCAAATGAATCCTTTAAATTCTCCTAATATCTAGAGCAAGAAGTAGCACTTGTTCCTTGATCACACTTTGCTTTATACTTTCTACTTTCACACTTCCTCCTCACTCTCAACTTGCACTCTCACTCGATTTTGGCTATACTTACTCTTGATTGGTGCTTACACTTGCTTTCAATTGCACTCACTTCCATATTGTGCTCACACTCTCGCTTATATCTGCACTCACTTCTTATGTGTGCTTGCACTCTCTTTCGACTGCATTCACTCCTAGTTGCAATCGAGCTTGCTCTCGGTTGTGTTCACTCTCAGTTGCGCTTGCACTTACTCCCAGTTGCATTCATTCCTGGCACTCGCTCTCAGTTTTTTTCACTCTCGATTGTGCTCGCACTCACTCCTGACTACATTCACTCCTAGAAATCACTCCCAGTTAAATTCACTCCTGGCACTCGTTCCCAGCTACATTCACTCCTGGCACTCACACCCGACTGCATTCACTCCTAGCACTCATTCCCAACTACATTCACTCCTGGCACTCACTCCTGACTGCTTATATTTCTACATTTATTGCTTTAAACTCTTTGATTTATTTTTCCCTTACAAAATAAGAAACATGACCCCATGACTCCCTTGCTTTGATTCGCAAGGCATTGCAACTAATAAATTCAAGACTTGATGAGAATGAGAAGAGATCAAGATGTATAAAGCATTTACAAAATCCTAGATACTACCACCACATTCAACATCGAATGATTGACTACCAATCCAACTAACCTTGTTAGTACTACATTATTGTATGGTTTTCACTTGATATTAATACGATTGGAAAAGTCCACAAAATAAGCTTTAATAGTAAGAAATTGAGTGTGTATCATGTTAATTAGAAGCTTCTTGATCCATACAATGAATGTTTTTACTCAAAAGTGAGTAGGGAAGAGTATCCTTGTGGTCATTGTGAGGAAGGCTACTTTCATTTAAATCATTATATAATTACAACCAAATCTAGACGATGATGATCACATCCAATGTTCTCATGGGTAGAATTTTCTAGTTTGAGTTGAGGGTAACTATTTATTTTGGATCAAATCATTAGATTTGTGCATGTGTGTATGACAAGTTTTTAGTATTTAACTTGGCTCTTTTTCATTTTTTCTTCAACATCTAAACACCTCCTTCTTAAAAATAATAGGGGATTTGAAAAATTACCATATTGAATAAATTTGTCAACTATCTCATTTTCCTGCATGATTGATGTGAAAACACTCAACCTTATCAACATCACTAATATCAATAAAACTTTGTAAAATATATATATATATATATATTCTATTTTCTTTTTAATCCCTTAATATGGTAATTTTTCAAAGCCTCTATAGAAAATTTACTCAATAAATTATAATTTCAAAATTAGTCATTGAGGTGAGAGTCCTCAATATGATGTGTTGTGATCTTCCTTTTCTCTAGTAATAACATTGATTAAGGCACTTATGTGTCTTATGAATACCTATAAATTATAATTATTATGAATTTTATATTTATATTTTATAATAATTAGTTAGTATAGGATTGATTTCAGTATTTGCAAATTCAAACTTTACAAGGCAACTAACCAAGGGAAAATGATGTCAAGAATTGAATAGAAAAAAATCATGGCTTGAGAGATATAAAAAAATATTTTGATAGTGTATCGCTCCAAATTTTTCGCATCCTTACCTTCAGGCTATAGGATCCGTGCCCGAAAGGAGGATGGGAAAAGGATGGGGCGGTACCTCGGACTGAGAGGCCTTGCGAAGGTCCCGCCTCTCGGGGGAGGTGTATTATGGTGATTTTTCGACGGATGGTGGGTTCACCAGGAAACGTTTGAATGGCAGTTTCCACGCCTAGGTTGGGAATGTGTTTAATGTGTTCAGTTTTATCTTTAAACATTCGAGTCCTAGGTTTGGCCAAATGAATCTAAGTTGTTCTATTATGAAAATGCAGACTAAATGAAATACAAAAAACAGATTTGAACAGAAAATAGAGAGAAAAAGCTAAATTAAAGAGCCATACCTGATCCGGATGTCTGATGGAGGTTCCGATTCTTGAAGCAGATAGGATCGTCTGGAATTTGACGGGATCGTCTCCGACCTATAGGATCGTCTGAGATCTGACGAATTCAGAGATCTGACAAATTCATCAGAGACCCGCAAACAGAGAAATAGACACAAAATACAAAAAATGCAGCAATGCTAATAGAGGATAATGATGTAAAATACTAATAAGGATGTTAATAAGATAATCCCGAATAGAAATGCAAGTAAATTGCAACACTTTAATAGCTAATCATGATTTTATTATGCAATTAAACTACATGGGTGAACTCCAAGATGCAAAATAATAAAGAATAATCATAAGATTAACTAAATGCAGAATAATGCAGCAGAAAAGAATGAGGAAATGCAAACTCTAGGCACTGATTGCCCCCAATGCAGACTGCAGTCGAGATCATCTCGAATTGGTGCGAAATCGTCTCGAATTGAACAGGATCGTCCATGACGAACTGAGCTTGCTCCGGCTGAAAAATGACTAAGGTTCCTGCAAAAAAATTTGGACAAATATGGAGGCAAATAGTAATTTAGGATGGTCTAATGCGTGTAGAAGTTGATTTACAGGAAATTTCAGCCAGGGGGATGCCAAGGGGGAGTCCTAAGTTTAAATAGGCTTAGGAGGGAGGTTAGGAGGTTGGAGATCATCCCAATTTGGGAGATCTCCAATGGGGAGGGTCTCTAACGGCGCAGACACGCTTCTGCCCGGATTAGAGACGTCGTTGGAACAGAGGCTAATTGTGAAAAATCAGTTTTGGGACAAGATCGTCTGGACGTCCTAGCCCAGACGAAATCGTCCGATCTGAGGCGATATCGTCTGATCGGCGACGATATCATCAAACGGTCAAAACAAACTCTAAAAATGGCGCGGGAAAGGAGGAAACGGGTTAAACGGCGGTTTGGGAGCGGTTTTGGGGGTTAAAATTTGAATTTGAATATTTACTAGAGTAATTGTAATTATTTAAGGTTTTATTGCGCCAATTTTAGGGTGCTACATTTTGCCCCCTCTTTAGCGAATTTTCTGAAGAAAATGCGTTAAATATGAGTTCTTCTCGATCTACGAGAAAGCAAAAATTATTCCCATTTTTAGGCGACGATTCTAGGTCGAATCGTACGACAGATTACTATGGTGCCCCCTCCGTGTTTTTACCCAAATCGAACGTTTGAGGTAAAAACGTGGAAAAGCAAAATTTTAAAATGTTTTTAATTGTTTTTGAATAAAATTAAGAAAAATAGGGTAAAACCCTAATTCATTGTTATTGTTCATTTTCCTAGTTTTTAGAGCTCTGGAGACAAGATGGTCGAGACAACGCACAGATCGACAGAGGTCCGGCGCGGGCTACGGGTAAGGGTCTAAACTGAATTTAGAATGCTTTAATTTAGAATTTCATGCTTTTTAGATTAGATTTGATTGATTTTTGAGCATCGCGGCCGTTTTTGGGCCGTCGACGTCGTCGAGACGAAATCGTCTCGATTTCACCGAAATCGTCTCGATATCGTCGATTTCGTCCAAGGGCGAAATCGACGATAGGGGGACGATTTCATCCAATAAGGGACGATTTCCTCATGCGAAATCGGAGACGAATTTGCTCAAATTGGGGACGATATCGTCCAATTGTGGACGATATCATCATTTATAAAATTGAACTTATTTTGACTTGCATTTTTAATTAATGATTTATTAATGATTTTTATTGTTGATTTTGTTTATGTTGCAGAGAGGATTACTAAAGAGCGAGAGAATGGAAATATGGTGGGCTGAGGGATGACTTGGCCGCTCTATCTCGGGCAGAGCGAGATCGGCTGGCTCGGGTCGGCTTGCGGCATGTGGCCAGAGATGCCACAGGTTTCTACAGATATGGGGCTATTGACAGCCCTAGCAGAGAGGTGGTATCCGGGTTCTTCCTATTTTTGGTTATCGATAGGGGAGATGACTCCCACACTGGAGGATGTATGGAGGATTTTGAGGATCCCCATACAAGGATGGCTGATCACTCCCACGGCCAATCAGGGCCACGCGATGATGCGACTATGTGGCGATCCGAGCTTCACCCTGGAGAAGGGCGGAGTGAATATCGAGTCGCTGCGCCAGATGCCTAGGGCATCTAGACTCACATGGGTTTTGGTTGGGGTGGTAGGTGGACTTCTGCTGTGCCACCAGAGCGGATGCAGGGTACCATGGCTACTGACAGATGTGGTCTGTGACATGAGAGACCACGGGTACAGGTTTGCTTGGGGGAGCTTTGTACTCTATCGGTTGTATAGGATCCTTCATGGGGTCGTATACAAGGGCGGCCGATGTCTGGTTATGACATCACTACTACAGGTTTGGTGCTGGGAGCACATCGCGGTGCGGAGGCCGATAGGGCTCCCACTAATAGGGATTGATGGGGAGAGGCCCCGAGTTTTCTACTGGTGGCTCCGAAGAGGGGCACAACGACGGATAGATCTGCCAGCGTCCCGGAGACTACTAGACGACCTTGTCTCCGACCAGATCACCTGGAGGCCTTGGAGAGATCATCCAGGGTGGGCCGAGGATGGACAGGAGCTGGCTCGCATCAAGCGAGTCTGCTGGCTGAGGATGGAGAGGGGAGAGGTGGAGCTCCATCGGTATGACCGAGTTTTGAGGCAGTTCGGTCTACAGCAGGGGATCCCATCTCTCAGAGACTACGAGTTTTCTCGGACTATCCGGGATAACACTACAGTTAGCGGGGCTCCAGATATGCAGCGATTCTGGAGTCAGGACGTAGATGATGCCCCCATTCAGCCAGTGGATGGGGATGACGCTGGGGTAGCCGACGGCTACGATGCCTGGTACACAGGCATCCGCCCTCCTCGGATGACGAGGGCTCAGGGTCCGATTCATGTAGTTGTGCATCGGATGGGGAGGCGGCGCCAGGCAGCCATTGAGGCAGCACAGGGTCACGGTGGGAGAGAGCAGAGGAGACCACAGGCTCAGCAGAGGCCACGGCAGCGGGAGAGGAGGGAGGAGAGACCCCCTTCTCCATAGAGAGAGAGACCACCATCGCCCGATAAGGGCAAGGGTGTGGACATAGGAGAGAGTAGTGAGATGGCTACTCTCCGGGCGGAGACTATCCATCTCCAGGCACAGGTGCAGACTTTGCAGGATGAGGCTGCATGACATCGAGCTGAGGCTACATAGCTCAGAGATGAGGTTGCATGCCTCAGAGCATGGAGCGGAGGAGCGAGCACTCAGGAGCTGGCACGGTCGATTGCTCAGACCACGTTCTACCAGGGTATCTACTTCCAGATGGTGCCAGAGGGTCAGAGGGTACAGCTGCCAGTCGGCATTGCTGACCCGATCAGGATTGGGTCATCGAGGACTTCATCTCGATCGACGACTAGGACTCGCAGTACCACACATACTGCGATGGGGCCACCTCGTCCACCTCAGGGCGGGGGAGGAGATGAGGCTGAGAGCTCGAGGGGTTCTCGAGACACTGCACAGAGGATATATGATTGAGAGGATTGAGTATGCCAAGATGTAGATTGTGGCATACCAATCTAGTTTTGAGATGATGTACATATATTTGATATATATATATATGAGATATTTTTTGATCATATGACTTGTCTTATGCGTTTTTATGATGCTTTAATGTTTTGAGTGTGATTGATTTGATGATTCATGTAATTATGTCGTTGGAAAATATTATGGTTTGAATGTCATGCTTTAAAAATTTAAATGAAATAATCTGATGTAACAAATTGGTTGTTTGTGATGATAATTTGATAAAAAATAAAAGGGACTTTTAACAATAATTTCAAAGGACATTGTCGCTATTATAGACCATTTCATGGAGTCGCCGCTCACTCGGTCGTCAAGCTAATCCCAGTATAGAAATATTGTTAAAAGTAAAAGAGTGCTTAAGAGACTGTCTTAAGACTTTGGTGTGATGATGCAAATGATGATGATGATGATGATTTGTTTTCAGATTTTCATGAAAATATTATGCATGAAATATTTTAAAATGATTTTTGCTAGGCATAAATTCCTAAGTGTGATAAAATTTTTGGATAATTCCCTAGGAATTATACCATCATTGCAAAATTGAATTTTGACATAATGACATGAAATAGTGATAGGTGTTTGTTTGTTTTAAAGCATAATTGTGTAACATAATGATTTAAGTCATATGTTTTTATGATTTTTAAATGAATGGGGAATAAAATTTGGTACAATGGTTTGCGCTAGGCATAGAATATTTAGGTATAGACTTATACCATCATCGCGAAATCCAAAGAAAAAGTTGATATAATAGTTTTATTGCATGGTTGATTTTTAATTGTTGAAAATAAACAGAAAATATGAAGATGAGGACTTGCGCTAGGCATAAAATTCCAATTTTAGTTTTGGAACTATACCATCGTCACGAAAGTCGACAATATATATATATATATATATATATTGGTGTTTTTATTGTATGGTTTTGAAAGAAATTTTGATTTTTGATTATGCATGTAGTTGTCTTTATACTAAACAATTGAAGAAAAAATGAAATTATTCCAGACAATTTGCAAAAATATTTCAAAGTATCTTGAAGACAAAAGTTAGATTTATAAGGAATCCCATGTGCATATGTGAGTTCATTTCCAATCTTGATTTATCATAATGATACACAAAATCTCTCAAATACAAATGTGTGTGCAATTGCTTTGTTCATTTACCGAGTTTTGAGCAAGATAATTTGATACAAGTGATTTGAATGAACCAAATAAGTGTTCATTAACCATGATTTAGATGCATATAACCATACCGAGACTACTATGTAAGTCGGATTATCAAGAGCTAGCTAATCCATAAGCAGACATAGGTCTGTACAAAAGAAGGTCGCTAATGTGACAGACATATCGCCACGCTAGGAGTTACCCAAGGCCAAGCGGGTTGGGCACAAACCACCTGTTATGGGGCTTACCTCACAGTTTTCGAATAATTGAGAATTCCAGGGATTCAAGCTCATCAACCCTTCTTTTCTTTTCAAAGGGTAGGGAGAGGGATTTTATTGCTTTTGCTTTTGCTTTCTTTTGCTTTCTTTTGCTTTTCTTTTGTATTTTTGCTTGATTTTTGAGATAATGCTTGAAACATTGCTGTAATGATATAAAATAACATTTTTCTTTTTCTCTTTTTCTTGAACTTTGCTTTTCTTCCTATGCTAGGGATACTTGCTCGGATTAGTCTGTAGAGCAAGGGATTTTTATTCCGGGTAGGGGTGAGCTTGTCCTTTTGCCAATTCTCAAAGATTCTAGACCATGTGCATGATAGGATAGCAGGGGAAACTTTTCGCTCAAGAAACCACTTCTACTATGTAGCATAGCATGGACATTACAAATATAATCATTTTATTGTGAAAGGATGTGCTTGGTTTAAGTAAATAACAAGATCAATTCTCTGTGCTCAAACTTTATTTAATTGAATTTTGTGGACTTTGATATAAGAGAGATTAGTAATCATGCCAGATAAAAATCAAGATATTTATTTTGTGTTTGTGAAAGTGAGGGATTCCAAATAAATGCTAATTTATCCAAAATAATTTGAAATATATAACTGCAACATTTGTAAGAAGAAATATATACAAATACTTTTTGAGAAGTTTGAGAATGTTGACTCTCTCTTTCTTCTTTATTTTGTTTTGGTTTCGAAAGAGTCAAGAATATTGCTGTTTTTATTTTTATTATTTTTGTTTTTTTTTGTGTAAAAGTTTGATATATATTTTTAACATAAGACAACATGCAAAATATGTACAAATGATGAAATGACTAAATTTTATGCATAATATCGTTTAAGATGCATAATATTCATAGGTTCTTATATTAATTAAATTACAAGTACTCTAAGATATCTAATTTCCTTAAAATAAGGTGCGACTCAAGGGATCATATTTAGCAATGACATAAGGTTTTTATAAGCATATAATGGCATAATTTGGTAGAAAAATAGACATAGTTTTCTAATGTAGAGGTTTCATAATTGATGAAGGTTCGGCTAATATAATAATTAGCACGTTCTCTCTTCTCATCATCAAGCTGAGCTAACATAGCTCCTAAGGCGAATCTAAGCTAAAATATACAGGAGAAATGGGTGATCAGGTCTAGGCGGTGAAAGCACAGGTGGGTTAAGGAGGTATTGTTTGAGAAGTTCAAAAGCTTCTTTACATTCGTCATCCCAATTAAAAGGGACATCCTTCTTAAGGAGCTTAAGAAAGGGACCGGTTTTGCCCGCCAACTTATCGATGAAGCGACGGATAGCTTGAAGCTTACCTTGTAAACTTCGTAACTCAGATATATTGGTAGGTGCGGGCATATCAGTGATAGCCGCAATCTTAAGAGGGTCAATTTCGATGCCACGTAAAGAAACTATAACCCCTAATAGTTTACCGGACTTAACTCCAAATATGCATTTGGCTGGATTTAATCGAATAAGATATTCTCTTAATCGATTAAAAACTTTTCTCAAATCATCTAAATGATTATCTTCATTAATAGAGCGAGCTATAATATCATCTACATAATCATGTAGGATATCATGCATCATATCATGAAAAATATAAGTCATAGCTCGTTGATAGGTTGCACCTGCGTTCTTTAAGCCGAATGGCATCACTTTCCAACAAAAGGTACCCCAAGGGGTAATAAAGGCTATTTTAGCCTGATCTTCAGGAGCTATCCTGATCTGATTATAACCGGAGAATCCATCCATTAAGGACATCATCCCACTCCCAGTAGTAAAATCAATGATTTGGTCCATGTTTGGAAGAGGAAAATCATCTTTAGGGCATGCAGCGTTAATATCTCTAAAATCTGTGCAAACCCTAACTTTGGTAGCTTCTTTCTTGGTGACTGGAACTACATTTGAGATCCATTCAGCATAATCAATAGCTTGTATAAAAACAACATTCAGGAGTTTTTCTAACTCCCCTTTGACTAGTAAGGCCACTTTGGGATGCATTTTTCTAAGTTTCTGTTTAACAGGTTTAGCATCCGGATGGACTACTAGGTGATGCATGACTACGAAAGGGTCCAGACCTGGCATATCTTCATATGTCCAAGCGAAGACATCTTCATATTCTTTAAGGAATGCAATGTATTGCTCTTGTTTTTCTTGACTTAATTCTGATCCAATATTGATTATGTGAGGATTATCCTCAGTTCCAATGTTAACTTTAATGACGTTTTCTACTTCCATGTGTAGATCTCTTTCAAAATTAGGTGGGGCGGGTGAGACGCCCAATTCTTGTAATTATTTTAAGGTTAACTTGGATAATTCATCTTGAGGATTAGTGGCCTCAAGTTGGGCTATAGTTGGTATAGAACCATCAAAATAAAACCCATTGTGTAACATCTCTTCAACGGAGACATCATGGAAGATATCTCCTTCCAACTCATCATCGGATTCAGCAATCATTTCAGGGTAAGCTATGGATAGCATGTTACATGTAAATGGCTGATTTTTTAGAGGCAAATCATCATGCCTATCCAAATAATCTTGATAACATATGAGTTGATCATCATCTTCAAAAGGAAAGGGTTGACCCTTACTAGGAAATAGGCCCACACCACAGCGGGCAGGCCACGGTTCTACCTCGAAAGGTTCTTTCATACCATTTTGGAAAGGTCCCAAGCCTTTCCCTTTATATCCCATTTTAAGCATTATAGGTTTAGCTTTAATATACTCATTAGTAAAATAACATCGAGCATATCCATCATGATGA
Organism: Wollemia nobilis; assembly: GCA_028583015.1. Classification (NCBI taxonomy): domain Eukaryota; kingdom Viridiplantae; phylum Streptophyta; class Pinopsida; order Araucariales; family Araucariaceae; genus Wollemia; species Wollemia nobilis. The sequence goes on along the minus strand of JAQPPZ010003363.1, from coordinate 1,862,256 downwards.
GTTTTGATATTCCGAGGTATTCTTCCCCAGTCATATCCTTTATAAATGAAGGCACAACTCCCGACTTGGTAAGTACTTCCCATAGGTTGTGGGAGGCCCAAAGTACGAGGAGATGGCGGCAAGTTATTTAAAAGAATTGAATCTTGCATAAAAGCATTTGTTTTTTCTGATATTAAGATTTCGAGATAAATCAGGTAAAAGTTCATTAGAAAGAGCATAAGATGTAGAAGGATCATTCCCTATATCTTTAGATGTGGAAGGTATGATAGATGTAGATAATGTGGAGGTGTTAATGAATGGGTCTATAGGTTTTGAAATTATAGGGATGGAACATGAAGGATTGGTTGTGGATTGAAGATCTTTTTGAGGTTCTAGAGTGGTTTGTTTAGAAGATTGTTGATCTATATATGAGGGTGAAATTAATGGAGGAGAAATAGGTGAAGCTATGGGTGTGTGTTTCATAGTTTTAGATGAAAAATAAGAATTAGGATGTGTGGATGACAGAGCAGGGCAAAATTGAACTCCAACAGGTTCTGCCAAAGCACACATATCAAAGGGTCTAGGATCACCATGGATAGTGACCAACTGATTTTTAAATTCGAATTTAACACATTGGTGTAAAGTTGATGGGACAGCCCGCATTGCATTGATCCAAGGATGACCCAAGAGTATATTGTATGATGCGGGGCAATGTACAATAAACACGGTCGTATCTAAGGTTCTAGGACCAACTTGCAATGGGATGGTAATAACTCCACACGTTTCTTGTGTTTCGTCATTGAAAGCTTTTATGATCATGTCAGTTTTCTTCATTTCATCACTTCTAAAGCCAAATCGTTGGTAGAAGTCAAAAGTGCAAATGTTTAGAGATGAACCATTATCAATCAAGACTCTTTTAACAGCTACATCTCCAATTAGAGCAGTAATATATAAGGGGTTATCCTTATGTAAACTGTGTTGTGGGATATCTTTATCCCGAAAGTCAATACAATCGACTTCTCTAGTGATGATAGTATTGGCCATGGCTTCAGAGTTGAATATTTTGAGGTACCATCATTTGGCTTAATGTAAGCATTAATTCATCTCTATGGGTAGGAGAAGATCTTAATAAATCCAAAAGGGAAATTTTGGCTGTAGTATTGGATAATTGCTCATTAATATTGTAAGGGGGTTTAGGTTGAACATTGGAAGCATGATTCCCTTTATTGGGATTTTTCAAAACAAATGGAGTTGATCCATCATTCTGAGTTTGGTTCTTGTTGAGAATTTTGAGCTTGTTGTCGGGTAACGACTCCGATGGTACCTACAATGTTATATTGAAGATGTTGAACTGGTCTCGGTCGAGCGTTTATGGCTTGTTCATTAGGAAGGAATTGATTAGAAGAGGGTCGAGTAGTAACTCTTCTAGGAAATGGTTCTTCTGGAACCATAGCATCTGTGATAGGTTGAATAGGATCTGATTCATTTTCAGAACTATTCGATTGGTTTGAAGTGATGTCCATGTCACTTTCAGTATCTGATTCTACATCACTAGGATCTGGAGTTTGAATATTATGTAGGGGCCTGGTCGTGACCATGGATAAAGTTGTGTCAAATTTTTGTAAATCATGATTAGGTAAATGTCCGCTAATAGTTCCTACATATCGGGTAGGAGGAGGAACATTATGATGCTCAATTTGATTGGCCACCTCTTTACCATGTCTTGGTAAAGGATGTTGAAATATGTCTAATGATTGATTAGCATTTTGATTTTGATTTTGGGGAATGTTCTTTTGAGCATTATTAGGAGCATTTTGTTTAGGTTGGAAGGCTTGCACCTCCATTTCATTATTATCAATCAGATCTTGTATTTTATGCTTTAACCTTTTACAAGCATTGGTAGAGTGTCCAGGTCCTCTATGGAAATCACAGTGTAAGTCAACTCTGTATCCGGGTATGGTTGGATCAGGTTCCCGGATAGCTGGTAATTGAATCAAACCTCTTTCGAGTAATTGAGGTAAAATAGTTGATAATGGTTGATTCAATCTAGTAAATTCTCGAGGAGGTTTATCAGGAGGTTTCAATATAAATTTTTTTGTTGTCTTCGTTGCATTGATATTAGCAACATTTTTGTTGTCAATGACTCCGTCACCTACGACTTGTTTGTTTTTATATTGATTTTTGGATGTTTTCTCATCATCTTTCTTCCTAAGTTGGCCTCTCCTAATGAGGGCATCTTCTACTCTTCGAGCTAAATCTATAGCCTGATCGAAGGTAGTTAAAGTAGCAGTTGATAACTCATAAGATATTTGTTCTTGCAAATTATTAATAAAAATGTCCAACATTTCCCTATAAGGTAGCACAAAGTGCAGTTTTCCTGTCAACTGCCTCCATCTAGCTAAGAAATCAGCAAAACATTCATCTTTGTCTTGTTTTAAGTTGTATAAATCTTTAATGGTGACATGCCTCTCGATGTAGGCACTAAATTGATGGACAAAAGATTCAGCTTGTTTCTTCAAAATTTCTCAAAGAATGAGTGGGCAATTGATAGTACCACTCTAATGCCATTCCACCTAAACTTTTTGGGAACATTTTTAGTAATAGCAAGTCATCATGTGATATATCATGACATGCTATCCTAAACATGCGAAGATGCTCTATGGGATCTTCGGTTCCTTTATATATAGGCAAGACGGGCATGGGAAAATGCTTAGGGTACGGTTGTGCTACAACTATGGGATCCAAAGGTTGACTACATATCTCTCGATAATTGTACGAGGGATGGTAGGGATCTATCTGGTCCATGCGGGAAGCTAACTGCTTCACCATGGCTTCCAGATTACTGGTTTGCCCACCATATTGGTTCGGTAGGGCATTAATATGGGATTTGTGAGCATATGATGGAGGGACATGAATATTAGATGCTATATTGCTATTGTGTAAATTGTTGGTAGGAAGGGTGTTATGAAGAAGTTTTGAAGTTGTATTATGTTGTATTCCAGATTGTTGGAAATTGGTGTTTGGCTTCATTTTAGGTTTTTGTTGATTTGAAGCATATTGATCAATAGTTTGGCGAAGTAAAGCAGTGAAGGAAAGTTTTCTTTTGTGTGGGAATGATTTTAGGCTCAATAACAGGTTCCTTAGGAGGTTGGGTAACCTGTTGTTTTTGCATGTTCTGAATCATAGTGACCATATCTCTATTGGATGGTCCAGCCTTATCACTTTCTTGATCAATAAAGGACAAGGGATTAGTGTGCATATCAAACATATGTTCCATGGCTGCTTGAGTGTCACTAATTTGTCCTTTATCAATACGAACTGCCATATTAAGAGCGCCAATGTTATTATTGAAAAATTTCTAGAAATGATCTAAGTTATCAAAAGCAATAGTTCCATCTGGAGCTATTCTAGGGGATGAGGATCCATCCTCTTTAACATTTTCTTCTTGTTCATCTACAACAAGCTCATCGTCTTGCTGGTCTAGAGTTTCTTCTTCCGGGATTGGATCCTCAGGAAGGACATTTGGGTTTCTTGTTTTGTCTCCTAACCAATCTTCTTCTTCTCCTTCAGTTTGTTTACCATTCCTAAGTTTAGGCATTGTGCTTAACTTAGATTTCAGCAAATATATATATATATATATATATATATATATATATATATATATATATATATATATATATATATATATATATATATGCAACAAGCTTAAGAGGTATATATTTAATTATATACCTACTACAATATTTAAAATGAAATGTTTTGGTTTTTGTTATGTTTTTTAGTTTTTCTTGTTTTTTTTTTTTGGTTTTAATAACAATATTATAAAGATAACAAACAACACACAAAACGCAAGAAATAATAATAATGAAAGCAATGATCTAGTTTTCTATAAACAATTTATAAATATCATTAATGGGCTCAAGTTCTTCAGGAGTCATGAAGTGTTCTTCTTCAAATTGAAAATTTTCTTTCAAGAATTTAATGAAAAGGGCTATAGTGATATTATCTGTCTCAGATTCTGGTTGATAGAAGTAAAGCTCATGGCAATACTCTCGATATAACACAGCTCTAGGAACTCTATTCCATATTTCCCTATCCGTAAGAATGACCTCTTGGTCTTCTACATGACCTAGGAACTGGTGTATAGTGGCTGCGTTCTCGAGGTATTCCTCGAAGGTGAACAATTCTGAAGACACAAGAGCTCTCCTATAAGCTAACCACCTATGGCAGGCTCTCTGAAGTTCATGATAAAAGATGAGTTGATGAGGATCCAGGATTCTATCTAGGACAAGCCTTTTGATTTGTTTAAGTTTTGTTGACCTAGATGAAATGACACCTAGTCTTCTATCAAGTTCGTCCCACAAAAGTTGATTTCTATCTGTTTCAGGCACACTAAGCACATAATTGATTTCTATGGCTGCTAATTGGTTTTCAACATTTATAGTAACTGCTAGTCTTTTCTTAGGAGCTACCATCTAAACATGATATGCAACTTATTAGTTTTAAATGATTTGAAATGCATCTATATTTTTTTTTTTTGTTTTTGTTTTCAAAAGGTTTTAAATGCATTCACGTCGGGTTCACCAAAATGTATCGCTCCAAATTTTTTGCATCCTTACCTTCAGGCTATAGGATCCATGCCCGGAAGGAGGATGGGAAAAGGATGGCGCGGTACCTCGGACTGAGAGGCCTTGCGAAGGTCCCGCCTCTCGGGGGAGGTGTATTATGGTGATTTTTCGATGGATGGTGGGTTCACCAGGAAACGTTTGAATGGCGGTTTCCACGCCTAGGTTGGGAATGTGTTTAATGTGTTCAGTTTTATCTTTAAACATTCGAGTCCTAGGTTTGGCCAAATGAATCTAAGTTGTTCTATTATGAAAATGCAGACTAAATGAAATACAACAAACAGATTTGAACAGAAAACAGAGAGAAAAAGCTAAATTACAGAGCCATACCTGATCCGGATGTCTGATGGAGGTTCTGATTCTTGAAGCAGACAGGATCGTCTGGAATTTGACGGGATCGTCTCCGACCTGCAGGATCGTCTGAGATCTGACGAATTCGTCAGACGAATTCGTCAGAGACCTGCAAACAGAGAAATAGACACAAAATACAAAAAATGCAGCAATGCTAATAGAGGATAATGATGTAAAATGACAATAAGGATGTTAACAAGATAATCCCGAATAGAAATGCAAGTAAATTGCAACACTTTAATAGCTAATCATGACCTTATTATGCAATTAAACTACATGGGTGAACTCCAAGATGCAAAATAATAAAGAATAATCATAAGATTAACTAAATGCAGAATAATGCAATAGAAAATAATGAGGAAAATGCAAACTCGGGCACTCGATTGCCCCCAATGCAGATCGCAGTCGAGATCATCTCGAATTGGTGCGAAATCATCTCGAATTGAACAGGATCGTCCACGACGAACCGAGCTTGCTCCGGCTGAAGAATGACTAAGGTTCCTGCAAAAAAATTTGGACAAATATGGAGGCAAGATGATGATTTAAGATGTTCTAATGCATGTAGAACTCGTGTTACAGGAAATTTCAGCCAGGGGGATGCCAAGGGGGAGTCCTAAGTTTAAATAGGCTTAGGAGGGAGGTTAGGAGGTTGGAGATCATCCCAATTTGGGAGATCTCCAATGGGGAGGGTCTCTAACGGCGCATACACGCTTCTGCCCGGATTAGAGACGCCGTTGGAACAGAGGCTAATTGTGAAAAATTAGTTTTGGGACAAGATCGTCTGGACGTCCTAGCCCAGACGAAATCGTCCGATCTGAGGCGATATCGTCTGATCGGCGACGATATCGTCAAACGGTCAAAACAAACTCTAAAAATGGCACGGGAAAGGAGGAAACGGGTTAAACGGCGGTTTGGGAGCGGTTTTGGGGGTTAAAATTTGAATTTGAATATTTACTAGAGTAATTGTAATTATTTAAGGTTTTACTGCGCCAATTTTATGGTGCTACAGATAGACAAACAAGTTAGATATGGTCTAGTTGACCTTATAGCATATTTATTGTGTTGATATTTTGATGGAAGTGGTCTCAAGTAAAATTCATATATCTAATAAAAAAACTTTTACCTACAAATACCTTCTTCTTTTAAAAAAATAGTTGTACCGTATCAACAACCAAATAATGGAATTTCAATAAATTGTATTAACAAATTATATAAATATATATATCATGATATTTCACTGACCACAAGATTTAAACATGGATTTCCTCATTGAAATTCTTACCATTAGAGCTTATGTCATTTAATTTTCTATTGAGGTTCACCTTAAGGATCAAAACCTTAGTGTATGGTGTGAAACTCTTTGCTTTCATTGCTTGCTCCGAATTAATGGTATTAACATATTAAATTTATTATAATTTTTAATTAGGAAACTAAGATAATATTTATTTAAAATTTTAAATATTGTATCAAATGTTGTGAGTTCAAGTGGTTAAAAATACGAACTTCTAAATCAAATATAATATGTGTAATTGTAAAACACCATTATATGGTTTGTTAAAATGGATACCTAAATTTAACTCTTACCCAATGATATATTTATAATTTTCAAATAGCACTATGTGATTTGTCATATGATTACACAATCATGACATAATATGGATGAAGCTTGTTCTAGTCTTATAAAATTAATTAAAATTTGAAAATATCATATACAATCAATTTAAAAAGTAAAAATACGATGATAATATGATGATGATATAATAAGTGAAGCTCCTTACAACTTGAGTGGGTTTAACATGATGATGATATAATAAGTGAATCTCCTTACAACTTGAGTGGGTTTAACAGTGAAGGCTTGGATACTCTAAAGAGGAAGCTCAAGGTTTGAATCCAAATGTGAGTAGGGTATGTACACCCCATAGGGGCATAACATAGCACAATTGCCTCCTCTCACGCATAGTGGACCAAGAGGAGTACGGATAGTTTGATATGCATAATGCTCATGGACCTTAAAAATTACATTACTTTACAATCCCATATAACAATTTAAACACAATAATTGTTTAAAAGTTAGAACGAATTAATGAAAGAAAAAGGTCACAAAAAAGGGTATCATGTCCTTGCCTCTTGTATTTACAATGAAAATAATAAGTAATGAACAATTATTTATCAATTATTTATAGATTCTACTAGGGGCCACTCCCATCAAAATAACAAAGCATTACATTTTTGTTAGATCAATTAAACCATATACAACTTGTATCAAATATACTCTTCATTTGCATTTATATCAAAGCTTCGTCCTCCTTGAATAGCTATGTTCTTACAGTCAGCTTCTTCACATAATTTTCACTAAAATATAAAACCTAACTTAGCCAATTGCCTTCTAAAATTTGAATTTGGTAAAGATGAAGGTCAACACTGTAATTGGCTAAATTATCTGCTATTTGATTCCCTTCTCTATATGATGATATTTCTAAGATACCACCTCCAAAAATAGTTAATGGACATAAAAATACGAAGAAATTAATAATAGGTCCAAGGAGGAATACCATTAAAAAGCATACCAAGCATATGCATAAACTGTCCAAAAGAACACAAGGAATGCAAGAGAATTTAGAAAGATCCATAGATCACACTTGATAACAACAAAGGGAAGTACATCACATAATTTGTTGTGGTACAAATACAAATCCCTTCATTTATAACCATATTAATTCATCGTATATTAAATTATATTGGCACTAATAAAATGTTATATTAAATTACATTGATCATAATATAATATAATCCACCGATAGAAGTTGGGTAATGGTCTACTAGTCAAAGATAGTGTTAAGAAACACAAGACCACTAGGCAAAATCTTAACCTCCAACACCCCCCTTAGAGTGAGCTTTGTGATTCATTTGAATCATAGGCTATAACATGAGTGAATATGTCATCCCCTAAACACCCTCCCTTGATAGCAACTTGTTTCATCTTAATCATCTTGCATAACTAAACATATGGCACCTATGACAATGTTTTGGTGAAGATGTTTATCAATTGCTAATTAGTGAAAATATATTACACATATTGAGATTGACTTTCTTTCTGATCCAATGCATGTTAATCTCAATATGTTTGGTACATTGATGTTAAATTAGATTTTCATCATCTTGATGGTAGTTTTGTTATCAACCTCAAGGCAAAGGTTCCATTTTGCTTGAACCTAATCTCCTATAGGAAATAGTGGATCCACTGATAATGTTTCCCACTATAACCATGCTCCTATACTCTAATTTTTTGGATGAAAGAGACACAAAATTATACCTTTTACTCAACCAAGAAATGGGGCCAATGCCATAGGTGATGACATATCTTGAAGTGAATTTTCTAGAGTAATCCAAGGCAAAATACCTAGTCAACTTGGTAGTGTCATCTCTCCTATAGAATATGCCCATCTCTAGTGTCCTCTTAGTTGCTTTCAAAATTATTTTCTATTTGTTCTCCATTTGTATAGCCACATATCCAATATCAAAGTCAATATCTAGTTTACTAAAGGATAAATATCGTAAACTACTCACTAGTGAATGATATAAAAACACATCTATATTGGGATCATTAGGTAGAGCAAGCTTAACCTTTGTTACAAAAGCCATAGATTTTTGACTAGTTTATTATCCATCATGTTTAATTTTTTTGAGAGTTCCAACGCATACTTGGATTGAGAAAGAAAAAATCCACCACTCATTTTCCAAACTTGCATGTCGAAGAAGAAATGCAACAAATCCAAATCAATCATCTCAAAGGAATTCATCAAGCTAGTCTTCGTTTTAGGATTCTATTGTAACATCTTAATGAGAAGTAAATCATCCACACAAAGAATAACAATGATAAATTGCCCATTAAAACTTTGAATATAGACATTATTCTCATATCCACATCTCCTAAAACTTAAGTTGATGAAGGAATATTTATCTTCTCATACCATACTGTTGGTGCATGTTTAAGCCCATATAATGACTTCCTTAATTTCTATACATATGGAGTGGGACCTTCCTTCACAAAACTAGTTGGTTGCTCCATATAAATCTCCTCCTAAAAATAACCATTAGAAAGTGCACTCTTCAAATCCATTTGATGCACTTCTCAATAAATAAATAAAAACCTAATACTATTTCAAGGTAGATATGATCCATTTGGGCCACAATGATGAGGATTGATGTTAGATCTTTCATATGACCCCTCTAGTAGTTCCTAGCTTAGGTTTGCATAGTTTATTTCTAGCAAATTCATATTGTAAGTGAGTCTCCTTCTCACATGCACTTGTGGGCACTAGTTGTCTTCTAGTTGTATTTTAGAGTGTTAGTTAGCAAGTGTGAACTCAAAGTAGGAAGTGTGTACTTCAAGATAGCTAAAATGGATCTTCTAGTTAGCAATCTTAACTTAGAAGTTTACGTGCATTCTCCTTTGCACCTTTGTAGCTTTTGGTTAAGCATATTGAATCAAATCCATGATTTCATGGGTTGGTTATGTATTTTGGGCCATTAGTGCCTATATATTGATTTGTAAATAATAGAACACTTAGTTGGATTTTCAATCCTTTTCATTGGTATCAGAGCCTAGTTCATGTTTGCACTAGGGCTTGTGAGGTGAGAGGATAGGAGATAGAATTATTATGAGAAACATTTTCTCATTGAGGACTCGGTTTAAGCCCAAAGGGAGCTTGAAAACCATTCGGAGAAGGAAGTTCCTTCGCCGACAAACCCCTCGTTCCAACTTTTTGCTTATGCTTAAGAGGTATAGGAAAAGTTTGCCCCAGAGTTCTTCGTATACCGATCCTTGGAAGGGATTGGATCGTAGCTACGGTCCAATTAGGATTAGGGAGCCATTTGACCCTGCTGCCCCCCCCATTTTCGAGTACTGAAGAGCTCCAGGAGGACTTCAAAGCTAGGTCGTGTGTCGACTTAGATCTGGGTGCCTTTCAAACGCTGGTCGTGTGTCGACCGGATCTTGAAAGGAGAGCTACTGGTGGGAGCTGGTTGCTCACATTTTTATAATTTAAGCTTTTAAAATTTTAGAATTAACCCCCCTGGTTAATTTTTAAATTTTTTTAAATTGTATTAGAAAGCTTTTATTTTTAGATATATTATTTTATTAATATATTAAATTTGCATTTGTAAAAAAAAAAAAATATATTTAGATTTTTTTATTAATTGAGTTCGGCATTCGACAGTTCGGCGACCTTCAGCACCTTGTTGGCTTGCCGTAGCTTGGTCGACGACGTCGGCAACATGATGAAATCGTTGTCCGTAGGACAACGATCGCGGCGTATGCGCTGATCGTTGCTGATCGACAACAACTTTTCGGTGACAAGCCGAGGTGTTGTAGCGCTGACTGCTCGAGTCGACGCAGCGCCGAAGCGAGCGGTGGCAGCTGAACGCCTGTCGGCCTGACAGCCTGACGATTCGTCAGGCGTCGGCTCGGTGCCGCGGCTAGCCGCGCAGGCTCGACATCGTCAGCGTCTCGGCTTGGCGCCTGCGACGCAACGCTCGACAGCTGTCGAGCGTGCTGGCTGCGGCTCGTAGAGCCTCCAAGGCAGCGTCGACATTGTCGGACGTCGCCGGCTCGGTCGACAAGCGAGTCCAAGACCACCGCCGGAGGCGGCGTGCTTGGATCTCTGGCTTGTGCACGAAATTTTGTGCACAGTCATTTGTGCAGCAAAGGCAATGATGAATTGCCTTGGAAATTGAATTTTTTTTATTTTTTGCACATTTGCCTTGGGAATTATGCCAGGCAAGATTGGTTTTCTGCACTTCGGGATCCGTGCAACTGGAGGTTGACAAATTTTCATGCAGGGTACTTGCAGATCAGTCCCAGTTAAGACAGCCAAAGCATGGGTAAATTATTGTAATTTTTATTTTTTACTATTTAAGGTAGCTTATTAAATTTAATTTTTATTAATTTAATTTTTAATAACTTAATTAAAATTCATTAATCTTTGATTTAATGAAATTTAATTTTTTTAATTAAGTTATTTTTAAATTAATAAATGTTAAGTTGCACCTTAGATTAGTTTAAAAATTTCAAAATTTTTAGCCTTAGGAGTAAAATTTTCAAATTTTGAAGCACTCCATTGTAACAAGGAAAAGTTCCATTTTTATTTCCTTGATTTAGTGCTGTCTTATCTTTACTCCTGGCTTATACCCGGGAACACATGGCTTCTGACTTGGCTGCCCAAGTGGCAGAATTGGCCCATGTTGTAAACACTTTGGCAGATAAGGCTAATGACACTACCATGGCAGAAGTCCTTGGCAATCTTGCCATGAAGGTAAATGACATTTCTTTGCATAATGCCTCAACTTCTGCTCATGATTCTCGTTTGAGAGTTCGTTGTGAAGTTCCATTGTATGATGGATCCAGGAACCCTGATGTCTTGAATAGTTGGATTCTTGACATGAGTTCTTGGTTTGCTTTCTCTCAACTTTCAGAAGATGATGTAGTGCCTTATGCTAAGCTAAAACTTTCTGGCTTAGCCAAAGTACTTGTGGAACGAAAACGAGGACAAGAACTCACTACATGGGATGAGCTTGTACAATGTCTTAAGACCAATTTCTATCCTTCAAATTATTCTAGGGAATTGGTTATTAAATGGTTTCATTTTCGCCAAGGTACTAATATGTCTGTACAAGAATATATTTTCCAATTTAACAGGTTCATAATACTTGTGAATGTGGAGGATGATGTTCCAGGTTTGATTCTCAAGTTTCAAAGTGGCTTGTTGGAACATTTGTACAGGGAACTAATGTTTGTTTCTATGGAAACTTTGGATCAAGTTTTCAACCAGGCGCAGCTTGCGGAGGACAAGTTTAAGGCGCAATCGCAGGCATTCCGCACACCTGTTACTCAAGTGGTTGCAAACTCATCAAAAGGGAATAATTCTTTCTCACAAAAGAAGAATTTTGCTCAAAAGAAGAATGTGTCTTCTCCATCTCCTTCTTCTCCTTCCCCTTCCGCTTCTACTCCTTCTTCTTCTTCTTCTAAATCTTCTTCTTCTTCTTCTAAGAAATTCTGCAATTATTGTAAGAAGAAAGGGCATGAGAAAGCTGATTGCTTTAAGCTCAAAAAGAAGAGTTTAGTAATTACTACTCAAGAGGAGGATGCTTCCAAGGGTCCCCTTGAGTCTGTAGGAGAGAGTAGAGTATATACGAAATTACGAGGTAAGCTTAATGAAGTTACCTTAGTAAATGTAAGTTCTTCCGAAGGGGCTCGTGATGCTTTGTTCATCACTCGAGCCCACTTACTTCACAACTTTGCAACTGATTGTATAGTGGATAATGGCTCGCAGAAAAATCTAATTGCGAGGTCCATTGTCGAGCGTTTGAAGTTACCTATGGAGCCTCATCCTCAACCTTATTCTTTGGGTTGGAAGGATAGTGGAAGAGGCTCAGAAATCACTCACACTTGCACTTTAAAATTTGCACTTGGCCCACATTTCATAGATCAAGTCACTTGTGATGTGACTCCTATGGATTGTTGTGGGATTTTGCTTGGACAACCTTTTCGGTATGATAGGAGAGCTGTTTATGATGCTTTTAAAAGAACCTACACACTTCAAAAATATGGTAAGGTCTTTCTCATTAAAAGCACCAACACTCCTAATATCATTCTAAGTTCCAAGCAAACGAAAAGAGTAATTAAGAAAGGTGGTGATGTTGCTCTAATTTTCATTCGCTCTCAAAACACTTCTACATCTACATCCATTACAAAGCAACACTCTTCAATGGATAAAATATTGCAAAGTTATTCACACATATTTCAGGAGCCAAAGTCTCTTCCTCCAATTCGCACAATTAATCACAAGCATTGAAATAATTCCAGGTTCTTCTCTTCCTAATGCTCCCATGTATAGACAATCTATTTTGCAAAATGAAGAAATAAAAAAGCAAATAGAAGATTTGTTGTCTAAGGGTTTCATTAAGGAAAGTATTGCTTGTGCCTCACCTATTTTGTTAGTTCTTAAGAAAGATGGCACTTGGAGATTATGCATTGATTTTCGTGCTTTGAACAGAATTTCTGTGAAGAATAGATATCCCTTACCCCGCATTGATGATTTATTAGATCAGCTTCAAGGAGCTAAGTTCTTTTCAAAAATAGATCTCAAAAGTGGATATCATCAAGTGCGTATCCAAGCTGAGGATACATGGAAGACAACTTTCAAGACGAAGATGGGCCTCTTTGAATGGTTGGTCATGCCCTTCGGTCTTACTAATGCTCCTGCAACCTTCATGAGGTTGATGAATGATGTATTTCGTGAAGTCCTTGACAAATTTGTCATTATATATCTTGATGATATATTGATTTTCTCAAAAACTTGGGAGGAACACCTTAGGCATATCCAGAAAACCCTTGATCTTCTTGCGAAGAATCAATTATATGCCAATTCTTCCAAGTGTTCTTTTGGCAATACTTCAGCTTCTTACCTTGGCTATGTGATTAGTGAGAGTGGAATTCAGGTAGATCCCCTAAAAGTTGATGTTTTGCTTAAGTGGTCCCCTCCTACAACTCTCACTGAGTTAAGGAGTTTCCTAGGACTTGCGAATTTTTATCGCAAGTTCATTCCTCAATATTCCACCCTTGCAGCTCCATTGCATTATCTCACTAAGTCCAAAACTCCATTTCATTGGGAGAAAAGCCAAGAAGTTGCCTTTGAGAAACTCAAAAAGAAATTGTGTAAAGCACCTGTGTTAACTTTACCCGACCTTTCTCAACCTTTTGAGATTGAAACAGATGCCTCTAAAGTTGCCTTAGGAGCCGTGCTCAAACAGAATGGTCATCCAGCTTGCTTATCATTCGAAACTTTTTCTCGCTGCTAAGTTGAACTATTCTACATATGACAAGGAGTTGTATGCTTTAGTTCAAGCCATTAAGTACTGGAGACACTATCTTTTGGGAAAAGATACAGTAGTACACACCGATCATATGCCTCTCAAGTTTTTACAATCTCAAAGTAAAATTGAAGAATCAAGACATATGAAGTGGGCCTCTTACCTCCAACAATTTCACTTGGTGATCAAGTACAAAAAGGGGAAGAGTAATACTGTTGCTGATTGTTTGAGTAGGCCTCCCACCGCTCTTGCCTTAACAGTTATGTCCACTTAACACTTGGGATTTCAGACTTGGCCTAATCAGTATTCTCCGGATCCTGATTTTGGAAAAATATTTGAGCAAGTGAGTAAGCCTTCTTCTTCCAATTTGCGTCCTTTCCAAGATTTCTACATCAAAGAAGGACTTCTTTACAAATTGGACAAGGTTTGTGTTCCTTGTGAGCCTAGAGTGTCACTTCTTAAGGAAGCTCATTCTACACTTTATGGTGGTCACTTTGGGAAGCATAAAACACTTCATCATTTGCAACGATTTTTCTATTGGCCAAAAATGCAGAGGGATGTGTTGAGATTTCTCAAACAGTGTGCGCTTTGTTGTCGCTCAAAACCAGCTAATAGGAAGTTTGGCTTAGGCATGCCTTTGCCCATTCCTTCCCGTCCTTGGGAAAGCATTTCCATGGACTTGGTTAGTGGTTTTCCTATGAAAGTGCGCCAACATGATTGTGTGTTCGTGGTGGTTGACAGATTCAGCAAAATGGCTAAGTTTATTCCATGCCGCAAGACAAGTTCTGCATCAGACTTAGCTCAATTTTTCTTTGACAGCATTTGGCGTTCCTTTGGTCTACCTACCAAGCATTATCTCGGATCGTGATTCACGCTTTGTGGGTCACTTTTGGCGTTCTTTGTGGAAGATTTTGGGAGTTTCCCTTAACTTTTCTACCGCCTATCATCCGCAGTCCGATGGGTAGACTCAAGTGGTAAACCGTACACTTGTGCAAAGTTTGCGAATCTATCATCACGCTTCACCAAAAAAGTGGGACTTGAGTCTCACGCATATTGAACATGCCTATAATAGGGCCCTACATTCTTCTACAGGTCATTCACCCTTTGAAGTTTGTATGGGATTTCAGCCCTTGGCACCTTATGAGTTACCTTTGTCTTTGCCTTCTCCTGTCACTTCACATCTTCAGAAGGAGCAAGACAAGGCACACTCATTTGTTCAACACTTGCACAATCTTCAATCAAAGGTGGTTGAGATTTTGCAAAAGACACAGCAGCAGCAGAAAAAGGCCATGGATCGACATCGAATTCCTCATCCATTTCAGGTTGGTGATAAAGTTTGGTTGCATCTTGACAAGCGACGTTTCACTGATAAGACTCATAGCAAAATCAAACCAATTCGCTATGGGCCTTATACTATTCTTCAGCAGGTGTCCGAGAATGCTTTTCGCCTTGATCTTCCCGCACACTTGGGAATTCATGACGTCGTCAATGTAGATCTCTTGAAGTTGTACTTTGACTCTACATTGGAGATCGCACCAGCCTATCGGTCATCCCGTGGACGTGGTTCCCGAAGCTCGCTTACCATTGGATGCAGATCAGATCTATGACACGAAGACTCGACAGACTCGCCAGGGGTCTACCACCTCATATCTTGTGGCTCGACGAGGACAGCTGCCGCATCAGGCTCGTTGGATTTCTTTTCATCAGATGTCCCGTGACTTTCCTATTCTTCTGAAAGCATTGGAGTCCAATGCTTCTATTGTGGGGAGGCATGATGAGGATTGATGTTAGATCTTTCATATGACCCCTCTAGTAGTTCCTAGCTTAGGTTTGCATAGTTTATTTCTAGCAAATTCATATTGTAAGTGAGTCTCCTTCTCACATGCACTTGTGGGCACTAGTTGTCTTCTAGTTGTCATTTAGAGTGTTAGTTAGCAAGTGTGAACTCAAAGTAGGAAGTGTGTACTTCAAGATAGCTAAAATGGATCTTCTAGTTAGCAATCTTAACTTAGAAGTTTACGTGCATTCTCCTTTGCACCTTTGTAGCTTTTGGTTAAGCATATTGAATCAAATCCATGATTTCATGGGTTGGTTATGTATTTTGGGCCATTAGTGCCTATATATTGATTTGTAAATAATAGAACACTTAGTTGGATTTTCAATCCTTTTCACACGGGAGAAAAGGTCTCGTTATAGTTAATGTCCTCCTCTTGATAAAAATATTTGGCTACAAAACAAGTATTATACTTCTTTACATCACCCTTGGAAGTATATGTGGTCTTATATATCCATTTGCATCCAACAATATTCTTCTCATAGGTCCTTCGAATCAACTTCCAAGTATGGTTCCTCAACAAAGTATCATACTTGTCTCTCATAGTTTTTTTCCATCTAGGTCTTCCTCTATATTGTCTAAAAGTAGTAGGATCACTCCCATTTTTTGTGATGGTTATAAAGCAAAATTAACCTAATTATTTTGAGAATAGGTCTTACCATCCACATTATGCATCTCTAATTCCTAATTAGGAGCATCCTACAAGACTGCCTACTTGGAACATAATTATTGGAGTATCAAAAGATGTAACATTATCATCTAAATGACTAGAGTGACCACCACTACCCATTTTATGGTCCATAAAATCACCAAAAAAAACTCCCTATCATGCTCAATATCATGACCAACATCATGAGGATCATCCCCATGAAAACTACCATGCCAATCCACATAATATTCTTCAATGTTAAAATTCCATCAAAGGAGGTTATGATTGCTTATCCTCAAGAATAATTGTTAGTAGGTAAATTCTCATCGAAATACACCTCTCTCTAATAACTTCAATCTTCCTAGAAAAAAAACATAAAGCCTATAACATTTGGAAACCTCACAATATCCAATTAAAACATACTTCTTGCTTCTAGCATCTAACTTGATCTTATTTTATTGTGGAATAAGAACCCAACCATCACATCCAAACTCATGAAGATGTACTACACTAGGATTCTTGTCAATCCATTTCTTCTCGAATTTCATATCCTCAAGAACTATAGTGGGTGAGCAATTAACAATATAACAAACATAAAAATAAGCTTCAATCCATAATTTAAAATTAATTTTCTTAGCATGCAACATACATTTAGCCATCTCAACAAGAAACTTGTATTCCTTTTTAGCTACTCCATTTTATTAAGGAATGTAAGTAACACTATATTATTGGATTATGTCATGTTGCTTACAAAAGGAATCAAACTTATGATTAACAAATTGACCGCCATCATTAGTCTTCAAAACTGTAATAAATATACCACTTTGTTTTCAACCATAACATCAAAATCAACAAAGCTATGAAATGCTTCGCTCTTATGTTTTATGAGATACACCTAAACTTTTCTAGAGTGATCATAAGTGAAAGTGAATAAATATGTATACCCACCAAAAAAATGAATCCTCATGGATCTACATAAATATGATTACACCAAGTCTAAGAGACAAGAAGCCATATGTGTTTTTCCATTCACAAAAACATCCCTATGATATTTTCCAAGTTCATATCCTTCATATACATTAGTAGGAAAAGAAAAATATGATGACATACATTCTACAATGTCTTTTCTACTCATGAAGCAAAGGGAACTAAAACTCAAATCACCCATGTAAATATACCAAATCTTACTCCTTTTATCAATAGAATCAACCTCAACTCTCCATTGCTTAGAAGTGTTTTCTAAAAGTTTCTCAAATGTGTAGAGTTTAGATACCTTATAAACAATCCCTATAGAAATTAATGTCTTACTAACATTCTTGATAAAAACCCTATCATTATGAAATTCTACCTTCTTGCCATTCTCAACTAATTTATTAACAGACAAGAGATTAAAACTCAATTTAGGAAAGAAAAAATGCAATTTAGGAACAAAATAGACATCATGGAAATTTCCTTTGAAGTATTCAATATCACTTGTACCCTTAACCTTGAGTGCATCATTAACTATAGTATGCATGGAAATAGAGGTATTCTTCCCATTATGAAAAACTTTGAAGACTTATTTACTCCTAAACATGTGATGTGAAGCTCCTAAATCGATGAATTAATCATTAATGGAAGAAGAAAAAGGCTTATACAAATAAGATATTAATATTGTATCCTTATGGGATGAGTGTGCACATACTCCACCTTAAGATCTTGCCTTCGTTTCTCTCTTTAAATCTAATTTATTATTGGAAAATCTTCAAATGTGATTAATTTTATCATAAAAGCCATAAGGTTGTCTCTCTTTCTTGGATCCTTCATGATTGTTCTTTTTTTAGTTTTGCTATTGATTGCCTTCTTGTTTACTTTCTTCTTTACCACTACCTATATTTTCATAGCCTTTATTGGATTTGATCACAAGGTCCTAATTCTTCCCTTTGAAGTTAACACCTCCATCAATTGCACCTAGAAGAATCACTTGAATATCTCAAAGAGATGCTTATTTGGATATAATTCTAAGCTTTAAATTGGTCTGATTGGTGGTCTCAAGAGTTCTAAATGTTTCTAGAAGATTGTAGAGGATGTTATCCATAATCTCCCCTTTATTTGTTTGGGTAGAAGCTACTATATTAATTATAGACTACAAATAATAAATAACGATGAAGAAGACACCAATAGTATTTAAATTCTACAAATAAAGGGGAGACAAACCTCTACAAAACTTAGCAACTTTCTCAGCAACAATTTTACTGATGCTTTATCCAATTCTTTCCATACACCACTAGGGTCATGTTTATTATTAAAAAATATATCCCTAGTACTTATGGGGAATATTCTTGGTAGGAATTCCCAAACATGACTAAAAAGGAGCGAAATATAAATTTCTTATTCCTATATGCCAAAATTTTCCTAAGACAAATGGATATTAAGCTTAGGAAGAGAGTTATTCATCTTGAAAACAACCACAACCTAAAAGATTGAATGCAACAATATGTAAATCTCAAAAATGAAAAATATGAAGGAGACATTTAAAAAAGTTGATATGAAGGTCCATAACTTATTTCTATAATATCTTTAGAAAATTTCTTGCTTTTTTAAACCATATGTCACAACTAATCTATACAACCTAGAAGTCATGTAACAACCCTTCATATCGAGGTTGATAAAGATAGTATGATTTATTTTCTAAATGATGCCAATCTCATCGTATTGCCATTTGACATAAATGTATTCCACTAATAATATTGATTACATTATACCTTAATTGCATTAGTTTTTACATGCTACAAAAGTATCCAATCAAACCAAACACCATAAGTTTACTAATTAATCTAGCCTACATATTATTAACTTGTCTAAATTTATCAGTAATATTTAAGTATGTCAAGTTTATTAACTTCTCAAATAATCACTTAAGATAGAATAGTTCATGTTTCATTAGCAATCCTTAAGGCTAGTGACATTCTCATTGACCAAATTAAACATTTTGTTCAATACTTTGTTCAACCTATTTATCCATTCATGATATTGACTAGATTCATAACTAAAGTAAGATTATATACACAAAAAAATATATTTCAATCATAGCATATAAATTTTATCAAGTATTTATAGAAGAAGTAATTATGATTTCCTTTTAGCTTTATCTTAAATACAACATTCAAATTCAACCCTAAATACAAGGTCTTGTCAATTTGGTTCGCATGTAGGGATTTAACTTTTTACCTCTTCCAAACAAACTAAGTGAACATACTATGGCTAAGTGTATAAAATCATACTACATGCAGAAATAACAATATCATTTATGGTAAAGCACATTGATTATAGACCCAACAAGTTCATATTTTCTTTTTATTCACACAAAGCATAAATTGGTTTAACATGCATATTCATTTTAAAATGTTGTCTTTACATCTTTATGTTGTTACTAAAATATAATTTTATTTATCAATGAGATAAACTTCATACATTATGAAGTAGCCATATACCTTATGGTATTGATCTCACTTTAAAATCCAAGAAATATTTTGATTCATACAAGTAGTAAAAACATCGATTCTAACCATATGGTCTTGCACCCATAAAGTATCCATAATCCGTATAACATTCATCTTTGTTTAGCATGTGGGATGTTAACCTCCCTACTTACATTATCATCAATAGTAAAATACAATGATATTAGAACTTAATGAATTTTCCTAAATAAATTCAAAATAAAGCATTAAGTATGATACCATCAATAAATAAAATAACTATTAATTAATAGGCTATACATTTTTTATTGTATGTAGAATTCATTCTTCAAGAATAATATTTCATACAAAAGAGCTCATCTAGAAAATAGAACTTAACATCGTTAAATCCTATAGTCCCATAATTTTTTGTTCATTAGGGCTAATTATAGTCAAAATTAAATTAACTATTATGAAAATAAGGACCCAACTATTCTATATGGATCAATAAGGTATAAGATATTATAGTCATTTTGATACATGAATGAAGGAATTACCAATTTTCTTGAAGACATTATCCTCACAAACTTACAACTACAATACAAAACATAACAACAATGGAACTGTAACAACCCACCAAAACCAACCCAAGAGAGAGATACATATTTTGCAAGTAGGATTCACCAAGGTCCCAATATTATTTTTTAGCATTCTCAAGGCTTCACCACATTTGAGTCTAATGTCACTACAAATGACACTCAAGTGGATAGGAGTGGTCAACATCCTATATTTTTGGGGTTCACCTTACTAAACCTCAATATTTATAAGGATGCTAAAGTGGTCCCCCCACCTTTCCTATACCCTCACAGATATAGGATAATTTTACCACAACGTAGATATTATCCTTTAAGGCCCATAACACTTAAAGGGAAACTCTTATTCCCTAACCTTACCATAAGTCCATCTATGTAGGTTATTCTGGCATAAAGCCTTGATACCTAGTTACCACACCTCCACAGGTTAACTAAGGTCATTACCCCTCCCTTGGTAATGAACATGGTTACTAGAACATCATTCATAGTACCACCATAGTTGTCTCATAATTATTTTATCACTTTTGTAGTTATGGAACACCTAAGACTCATAGTTCAAGGTGTATAGATTACGAGCATCTGGCTATTACATCCTTGCAACTCCTAGATTTGTGATTACTTGGCTATTGCATTACCACAACTCCTTCCAAGACTCACCACCACCTGTTTATTGCATCACCACAACTCCTCCGAGGATTAGGTTAACTCTTGATTCGAGGTTCCAAAAATAAGGTTCTAAATCCATAACCTAGAACCCCTAATAAATCTAAGATTGCATAAATCAAGTACTCTAACATTCATTCATGAAAATAATCTAAGTTATAACAATAATATCATGTCTAGTTATAACAAAATGCTAGATTCTTGGATTTTAAATAAACATTTAACCCATAAGATATAAATTCCATTATAATACTATACTTATAGGAACATCTCTATCACATAAAACATGATTGAATTAATCATAAGAAACCATTATCATTAAGCCAACATAAAACATCAACTTAAATAAGACTAGTTTGGCAAGCTAAAATAAATACAACATAATGTCAGCTTATAAGATTTTCTTCCATAATGAAAATCATCTTCAATAAGGATCATCTCTAACATATTATTTCAATTGCTCAAAATCCCAAAAATTTCATTTATTCACATAGAGTTTTCCAATCCTTAATGATCAAGAGTAAAATAGTCAAGATTTACATAACAAAATTTCCATTCACATAACATATTTTCTTCCCAATGTATGCTAGAGCAAGTCCTTTGAAGTGGCCCTTACACCGCCTTCCTTTCATGACCTTCTTCGTCAATTAATCTTCCATGGTATTTAGGAAGCACTTACGAATCAGGATAACTCTTAATGCAATGCAACTTAACATTCTTATATATTAATGCAACAACCATGCAAAAATATGTTTTAGCAAACAAGGAGAGAATCCCATACTTCTCTCTATAATGGTTTCTCTACCTAATCAAGTCTTAGGAAGTCATTATAATTATTTAGCAACCCGAAGCTTCTCTTTAAAAAGAAAAACTATACCAAGGCATTCAATTAAAGAGTTATTTAACACAAGTAATATCTATACAAATTTAAAGAGTAACTCTTTTAAAGACTAATATTAATAATTCGCATGAGTGTGGTCTACCGGCAAGGGTGCCACTTGCATTATCGATGATGTGACACAGGTTCAATCCCCATGATGAATGTTTATAAGAAGTATTTAATCCAAAAAAAAAGACTAAGATTAATCAATCAACCAATAATAATATTTTCTAGTTCTATATTTCCTTTTTCTATAAGTTGATTATAAAACATCATAATATAATATAACACAACTTTTACTAACATGCATAATTTAACCAAGAGTTCATCCCTTAAATAAATGCTACCATTAAAATCAAGATCCCAAAACCATTACAAATAAGACTTCCATTCCAAAAACATTCGATCAAATGCCAACCTGTGCACAGGTGCAACCTAGGATGAACATAAAACAACCAAAATGTCTTCAACAAAGTTGAACATAAGCCAACAGAAAAATAGCAAAGCAACCTAGCAAAGATGTCATAGTTCATAGTCCAAAAATAACATGCATGAGGAAACTAAAAATACCCAAGGTGCTAGCCACCTTGCGCTACAACAACTACCAACTATGATTTTACCCCTCTAGTTAAGCTTTCTAGATCAACGCTCCAATGCCCTTTAATAGGGTTCAAGAAGATCAACATTCTTACATACGTAATCATAATTAGAAGCATGTTAGGGATTGCTTAATTACATTTGATAATACAAACAACCATGGTAGACAAAAGCAACTAACTGCATGCCAATCTAATCCCAAAGCAATAACCAAAATAAAGGGTGGCAATCAAAAGAACCCAAAAAATCTACCAATAGCAACAAAGCAACTAGCAATAAAAGTTCCTAAGGGATAATAAAGCTATGATTAAAAGAGATTAAACAACCAACATCAACGAATAAGATTGACTAAGCAATAAGACATCATCAACATTACTAAAACCATTAAAATATCACACAAATCAATGTCTTAATTCTAGAACTAGAGTGCAGTTACCTCTGCAATAAAACATTCCATCCAATATCTCTACTTTGACAGTTGACTTCCTTACTCCTCTTCTTTGCCTATCCTTGCTCCTATAGCCAACCCCCTTTTTTTCCTAAAATTACTACTATTGTATACCATGAAATAAGCACCACCTTGGAGTAACGCACGTCTAATCGATGCATTTTATTGCTAATAACCATATTGTGCTCTTACTTCCACTCCAAGAGCACAATCAAAGTTTCATTAAAATTATGGCACTCAATCTTAGTTTATTATTTAATAGTATAGAAGCTTTAGCTAAACACTGGTAATATTAATAATCAAGTGTTTTAATCAAAATATTTTCTCAACCCGTGCTTAATGTCATTATCATTTCTTAATGCCAATAACCTAAGTAGCATCACATTAATATCGAGTGTTAATATTGGTTATTAACCTTGATATTAGATAAGTATTAAAATTGCTAATACTTTATTCATTGGTTTTATAGCCAAACAATTTTAACAAATTCATATTTTGATAGCCAAATTGATCATCAATGTTAATATTGATTACTAACAATGATGTCTAATTATTCTTAGGTATTAATTTACTCACTTATTAATACCATCTATGCTTAAAATACAAGCATATATGCAACTCAAAGCAAACAATACTACACACCATTGTTTTATCCTTAAGTAGGTGGCTTTTTAAGATAACTAAAATGTTATCCCCTACCTACTAAGGATGACTCCTTTTCCAATAGCAATCTCATGGCCCAATGGTGTATTCAAACAATAAGCATATATGCAATGCATCTATATGAAGGGTATACTTTTACCCTTGAGTTGTCGATGAACAAGTCATCCATCATTTCCCAAATTTTCTCTCAACTCTGGTGGTTGTCCCATACCAATCCACCGGTGAGAGTACCTGGTCCTACAACCATAAATTCATCAGTAGTACCATATTCTAAACAAAGCATAAAGTGCAATTACCAACACATATTGATAACATAAAATGAGATTATGCATTAGATATCCACACATCAATACATAAATCAATGTCAAGAATAAGTCCTGCCAAGGAGGGTCATTACATACTCCCCCTTGGACTAAACACAATCCTCTGTGTTTCCTAAAAATAAATAATAACATATATTTCATTCAAATAAATATGGGAATTGCTTTCTCATTTCTTCAACATCTTCCCAAGTTGCACAATTTTTAGAATATTGGTCCCACTAGACCTTACATTGATCTAGGGTTCGTTTCCTCAACATCTTGGAATGAAACCCTAGAATATTTATCGGTCTCACCTCAATGGCTGAGGGATCTACCATCTACAATTTAGAAATATTCCAAACATGAGTAGGATCAACAACATATTTCCTAAGTAGGGATATGTGGAAAGTATCATGGATCTTTGATAGGTTGGGTGGCAAGGCGAGCCTATAGGCTACTGGACTAATCTTATCAATGATCTCAAAAGGCCCAACATAGTGAGGATCCAACTTAGTTGACTTGATGGCACTTTTCATGGGTCTTACCCTCAAGAAAACTTTATCTCCCATAGAGAATTCTCTTGGTGATATTTTTAGATCAGCATAGCTCTTCTGGTGATCGATAACTTCCTTGAGCCTTTGTCGAATCCCTCTAAGTTGCTCCTCCATCTCTTTGATAGTGTCTGGTCTGATCACCACCCGATCCTCTAGATTATCCCATGATAGAGGTGTTCTACATCTTCTACCATACAAGGCTTCAAATGGAGCCATTCCCAAGGATGCATGGTATCCATTATTATATGCAAATTCAACTAGATGCAAAAAGTCTTCCCACTTAGACTTTTGATCCATGCAGTACATGCGAAGCATGTCCTCTAAAACTTGGTTCACCCTCTCTATTTGTCCATCTATTTTTGGATGATATGCAGAACTGATATTCAACTTAGTGCCCATTACATGGTGAAGAGCCTACCAAAATTTTGATGTGAACCTAGAATCCTTGTCTGATATGATCACCTCAGGAAAACCATGTAACCTAAAAATTTCTTTGGCAAACTTATTTTCCACCATCGATGCATCATCCTTGATGTTCCTTGATATAAAATGTGCAACCTTGGTCAACTTATCAACCACTACCAAGAATTGCATCATGTTGGTACCTAGTCTTAGGTAAACCCATAATAAAATCCATAGATATTACCTACCATTTCTATGTAGGTATATCATGTGGGTATAATTTCCCTATTGGGTGTTGATGTTCTACCTTAACCTTCTGGCATTCTAAACATCTTGTAATAAAACTAGTGATATCATATTTCATTCCTACCCAATAGAAGGTATTTTTCATGTTTTCTCTCATCTTTGACCCTCTTGGATGAGCAAAATATGGAGAACTATGCACCTCTTGCATAATCATTCTCCTCAAATCACTAGTTTTGGGTATGACAACCCTATCCTTGAAGCATAAAAGTCCATATTTTATGTTGAAATCCTTATTTTCTTTAGGATTTCTCTCAATTTTATCTTAGATTTCAATGCAATATTGATCTTATAGTTGCATTTCTTTGACTTTGTCCATCAAGTCTATATGACTTTAGGTTAATGTTGCTATGTGCCTTCTCCTACTCAAGGCATCTACAACCTTATTTTATTTCCCTTTGATATACTCAATACCAAAGTCATATTCTGCTAAGAACTCTATCCATCTTCTCTGTCTTGCATTCAACATAGGTTGGGTAAAAATATACCTTAGACTTTGATGGTCTATCCTTAGCTCAAATGGTTTACCCAATAAATAGTGCCTCTAGACCTTTAGTGCATGCACAATTACTACCAATTCTAGGTCATGTGTAGCATAATTTAACTCATGCTTCTTGAGTTTTCTAGACTCATATGCTACTATAGCCTCATTCTAGGATAACACCCCACCCAAACCTTCTAAGGAAGCATCTGTACATATTATAAAATTCCCAAGAGGATCTAGTATCTTGAGAATTGGTGTTGTAGTTAGCTTATTCTTTAAAGTTTCAAAGGTGGTCTCACATTTATCTAACCATTTGAAATCCTTTTCCTTTTCTCTGAAGGTTGGTGATAGAGTAGGTAATCTTTGAATAATCCTTCACAAAATACCTATAATAACTAGTGAGCCCCATGAAGCTTCTTACTTCAGACACATTTGTTGGTGTAGGCCAACTTAATATAGCCTCAATTTTTTTAGGATCTATAACAATTCCTTCTGTCGATATGATATATCCCAAATACTAAACTTGTGAGGTATAGAACTCACATTTAGACAACTTTCCATATAGTTGGTTTTTCCTCAACACCTCTAACACTAACCTTAAATGTTGGTCATGTTCCTCTTTGGTGTGAGAATATATCAAGATATCATCTAAAAATACCAAAACAAACTGATCTAGATATTTCTTGAACACATTGTTCATCAGATTCATAAAATTTGTTGGTGCATTTGTCAACCCAAATGGCAATATTATGAACTCATAGTGTCCATATCTAGTCTTAAAGGTTATTTTATGAGTATCCTCCTCTCGAATCCTTAATTGATGATATCTAGATCTCAAATCAATATTTGAAAATATAGTGGCATCCTTTAGTTGATCAAAGAGATCATCAATCCTTGGCAAAGGATACCTATTCTTGATGGTCACCTTATTTAACATCCTATAATCAATGCATAATCTCAAGGAACCATCCTTATTTTTCATAAATAGTATTAGAGCACCCCAAGGTGACACACTAGGTTTGATTAGACCCTTTTCTAATAAATCTTGAAGTTGCACCTTTAACTCTTGCAACTCAATAGGGGTCATTCTGTAAGGTGTCCTTGCAATGGGTTCTACCCCAGGTATTAGTTCAATAGTGAAATCAAATTCATGTCGAGGTGGTAGGCTTAGGAGATCTTCTAGAAATACATCCCTAAATTCATGCAAAATGGGATGTTTCTTAAATATTTCCTCATCCCCTTTATCACTTGTCTTGCCATTAATCTTGACTACATACAACATACCACCTCTTTTAATGGATTTCTTTAGTTACATAGTTGATAATAGATGTGGTCGAAAATACCCTTGCCTACTTTGAACTCTTACTCTCCTTTTATCCTTATCGATGTAATCCATCCACCTCTCTTGGAAGTTGATTAAGGCTCCATGAGCCTTCAACCAATCCATCCCTAGGATAATATCAAAAGCATGGAGTGGTGCTACATATAAGTGCCATATAGTGGATCCATTGGGTAAGGTTATCTTAGTTATAGGTAAACATTGATCCATTGAGTAGGTCTATCTAGACCCATACTCGACTTTCCACCCTTGTGCCAAAAATCTAGGTCTTTTTGGCATATCCTCGATAATACTAGTGGAAATAAAACTATTTGTAGCTCCACTATCTATTAAAACTTTAACATCCTTGTTAAACAACTTACCATTTAGTAACATAGGTGTTGCTTGTCCATCTAGGTTCTGATTTCCTATAGTGACATAGATTTGGTGTGGTTGCTCCTTTACTCTATTACTCGACTCTAGTCATTGGGGACACTTATTAGCATAATGAGGACCCCCATATATGAAGCAACCTATCCTAGGTGCTTGAGATATTTCCTACCTTTTCTCCCTTGTTCCCTCTTTTTATGTTGAATCATTCTACTTCTGAGGTTGAGGGTTGGAATTATCCTTTTTTTAAAATTTCTTCTTATATTTCCCTTGGTTCCCATTGTTCTTATTACTAAACTTTGGGTTCCCTTTACTCTTCTTGTTTTTCTCCTTATCCCATTTCATAAACCCTACACTCTTTCTTTTCTTGAGCTCCTACCTCTCTACCTCTATCAACCCTGAATAGTTGAAGAAGGACTTTTTGGTTTGAAGATTGGTCTCTTCTTGTCTGGCCAAATCATAAGCCTTTTGTAGAGTTTTGGGTTTGAGAAAATTAATTATTATCCTAATCTTAGGATCTACCCCTAATATGAACTTATGCACCTTTAGTTTCTCATTGTTCTCATACTCTAGAACATACTTCAAAATTTTAATATATCTTTGAAAGTATACCTCTATCGATAATGAACCTTATTGAAGTGTAGAGAATTCCTCAAACTTCTCTACATAAAAATTGATAAGAAATATTTTCTTAAAATCCTTGATAAAACTATCCCATTTAAGATCCATAGCTTGGATCTTTTTGCCTATCTTGAATGTGTTCCACCATTCTAAGGTTGCATCCTAAATATGAAGGGTAGCCCACATAGTTTGGGTTTTAGAAGAGTAATTCTTCATGGAAAAGAAGGTTTCCAACTCATTTAACCATGACTCTACTACATCACCTCCTTCCTTTCCATTAAATTTAGCTACTTTAACATTCTTAAGGTCTTTAGCTAGCTCAACCTCTATCTAGGCTTTGCCCTCATGGCTTCTTCTAATAGGATTCTCTTCCTATCTACCCTCTAAATCCTTGTTACTAGTTTCCTTATTGATCAAGGTTTCTAACAATTTTTATTGTTGTTCCATCTATTCTTGAAGCAACTTAACTATGGAAGAAATATCTTCCACCCTCTCATTGGAACCTATTGTTCCTCTAGTTTTCTTTTTGGAGTCTATTGTCCTTCTAGACTTCTTACTGGGGTCCATTGTTCTCCTAGTTCTCTTGTTGGAGTCCATTGTTCATCCATACTTATTTTGGGATGCACTATAGTTTCCTCTTATGCAACCAATCTTACTTTCTTGGATGATCCTCCTCTTAAAATATGTGCCATCTCCTATCCACACAAAGGAGTTAGGTAAGTTACAATTTCCTCAATTGTACTTACAATCAGTTAGTTTCATTTCCCCCATGAACTAACTTAGACCATTATCACTCACTTGATAATGATCATGGTCACACTTACCTCACTACAAGGTGCCATTCCCCAATAAGAAACTATACTCTCTAGGATTTTTACTCCTTGGTCTGATTGGTCCAATCGATATGCAATACCTAGCTTATCCCAAATCATGTTAAGGTCCCTAGTAGAGTAAGTCTCCCCAAAGTAGCACATCAATTCAAGGCTCATCCTAGGTACACTCCATGGAAGCTTCTAGTCCTATGACCTAGAGCTCTGATACCAACTGTAACAACCCACCAAAACCAACCTAAGAGAGATATATATTTTTTTTACAAGTAGGGTTCACAAAGAGGTCCCAATATTATTTTTAGCATTCTCAAGGCTTCACCATATTTGAGTTTAATGTCATTGTAGATGACACTCAAGTGGATAAGAGTGGCCAACATCCCATATTTTTGGGGTTCACCTTACTAAACCTCACCATTTAGAAGGATGCCAAAGTGGTCCCCCCACCTTTCCTATACCCTCACCAAGTATAGGATAATTTGACCATAGTGTAGGGATTATCCTTTAAGGCCCATAACACTTAAAGGGGAATGCCTATTCCCTAACCTTACCATAAGTCCATCTATGTAGGTTATTCTGGCGTAAAGCCTTGGTGCTTAGTTACCACACCTCCGTGGGCTAACTAAGGTCATTACCACTCACTTGGTAATGAGCATGGTCACCTGAACCTCACCATTCAAGGTACCACCACTGTTGTCTCGTGAATGATTCCATTAACTTCATAGTTATGGAACACCCGATCCTCACCATTCAAGGTGTATCAATCACGAATATCTGGCTATTGCATCACCACAACTCCTTCCATATTTATGAGTACCTAGCTATTGCATCACCACAACTCCTTCTAAGACTCACAACTACCTAGTTATTGCATCACCACAACTCCTCCCAGGATTGGGTTATCTCTTGACTCAAGGGTCCTAATAAGGTTCTAGATCCATACCCAAGAACCCCCACCAAATCCAAGATTTACATAAAACAAGTACTCTAATATCTCATTCCATGAAAATAATCTAAAGTGCTATAACAATAATATATATGCTAAGTTATAACACAATGCTAGAATCTTGGATATTAAATAAAACTTCAACCATATTAAGATATAAATTCCATCATAATACTAGTATTATAAGAACATCTCTCTCTTAACATAAATTATGATTAAATTAATCATAATGCTAACATCTAAACAATAAGCTAGCATAAAACATCAACTTAAATAAGGCTAATTTAAACTAAAATAAATAGAACATAATGCCACAATATTTTCTTCCATAATGAAAATCATCTTCAATAAGGATCATCTCTAACACATTATTTCAATTGCTCAAAAACCTAAATTTTCCATACATTCACATAGAGGTTTCCAATCCTTATTGATCAAGAATAAAAATAATCAAGATTCTACATAACAAAATTTCCATTCACATAACATCTTTTCATTCCAAAATATGCTAGAGCAAGTCCACCCAAGTGGCCCCTGCACCACCTTCCTTTCATGATCTTCTTCATGAAGGAATCTCCCACGATCTTTAGGAAAAACTTAGGGATCAGGACAACTCTTAATGCAATGCAACTTAACATGCTCTATGTATAAATGCAAGCAACCATGCAAAAATACATTTTATCAAACAAGGAGAGAATCCCATACTTCTCTCTATAATGGTTTCCCTACCTACTCAAGTCTCAGGAAACCATTATAATTATTTAGCAACCCAAAGCTTCTCTTTAAAAAGAAAAATTATACCAAGGTATTCAACTAAAGGGTTCTCTAACACAATTAATATCTATACAAAAGTAACTTTAATCCTTTTATTCTCTACTCAAGAGTAACTATTTTAAAGACTAAGATTAATCAATCAACCAATAATAACCTTTTCTAGTTCTAGATTTCATTTTTCTATAAGTTGATTATAAAACATCATAATATAATATAACATAACAACTTTTACTAACATGCATAAGTTAACTAAGAGTGTATCCCTTAAATAAAATCTACCATTAAAATCAAAAGCCCAAAACCATTACAAACAAGGCTTCCATTCTAAAAACATTCGATCAAATGCTAGACGAACATAAAATAACCAAAATAAGTCTTCAACGAAGTTGAGCATAAGCCAATGGTAAAATAGCAAAGCAACCTAGCAAAGATGTCATAGCTCATAGTCCAAAAATAACATGCATGAGGAAATTAAAAGACCTAAGGCACTAGCCACCTTGATCTACAGTGGTTACCAACTATGATTTTAGCCTTGTAGTTAAGCTTTTTGGATGGATGCTCCAATACCCTTTACCAGAGTTCAAGAAGATCAACCTTCTTACATATGTAATCATAAATAGGAGCACATCCAAGATTGCTTAATTATAATTATAACATAGACAACCATGGCAGACAAAAGTAACCAAATGCACGCCAGTCTAATCCCAAAGAACTAACCAAAACAAATGGTGACAAGCAAAAGAACCCAAAAACTCTACCAATAGAAACCAATAAGTTAGTGAAGCTATGGTTACAAGATATTAAACAACCAACAATAATAGAGAAGATTGACTATGCAATAAGACATCCTCAACATTACTAAATGCATCAAAAGATCACACAAATCAATGTCTTAATTCTAGAACTAGAGTGCAATTACCTCTGCAATCAAACTTTCTATCCAATGTCTTTACTTCTATGTTCGACTTTCTTGCTTCGCTTCTCTACCCATACTTTCTCTCATATCCAACCTCTCTTTTTGCCTGAAACTACTATTGTATACCATAAAATAAGAACCACCTTGGAGTAATGCACGTTTGA
Organism: Wollemia nobilis; assembly: GCA_028583015.1. Lineage (NCBI taxonomy): Eukaryota > Viridiplantae > Streptophyta > Pinopsida > Araucariales > Araucariaceae > Wollemia > Wollemia nobilis. The sequence continues at coordinate 1,830,665 of JAQPPZ010003363.1, read as the reverse complement.
TCGATGCATTTTCTTGTTAATAACCATATTGTGCTCTTACTTCCACTTCAAGAGCACAATGAATATTTTATTAAAATTATGGTGCTAAAGCTTAGTTGACTATTTAATAGTAGAGAAACTTTAGCTAAACATTGGTAATATTAATAACCAAAAAGCAAGTGTTCTAATCAAAATATTTCCTTACCCCTTGCTTAAGGTTATTATCATTTATTAATGCCAATAACCTAATTAGTATCACATTAATATCAAGTGTTAATATTGGTAATTAACTGCGATATTAGTTAAGTATTAATATTTTATTCATTGGTTTTACAGCCAAACAATTTTAACAAATTCATATTTCGATAGCCAAATTGATCATCGATGTTAATATTAATTACTAACAATGATGTCCAATTATTCTTAGGTATTAATTTACTCACTTATTAATACCATATATACTTAAGATACAAGCATTAATGTAAATCAAAGTAAACAATATTGCACACCATTATTTTATCCTTAGGTGGCTTTTTAAGATAACTAACACATAATTTCCTGCCTACTAGGATGACTCCTTTTCCAATAGCAATCTCATGGTCCAACGGTGTATTCAACCAATAAGAAAATGCAATGAATATATATTAAGGGTACACATTTACCCTTAAGTTGTTGATGAACAAGTCATCACCATCATTTTCCAAATTTATCTCTCATCTCTGGTGGTTGTCCCTTGCCAATCCATCGGTGAGAGTACCTAGTCCTACAACCATAGATTCATTAGTAGTACCATATTCTAAACAAAGCATAAAGTGCAATTACCAACACATAATGGTAACACAAAATGAGATTATGCATTAGATATCCATACATCAATACATAAATCAATGTTAAGAATAAGTTATGCCAAGAAGGATTGTTATAGGAACATTCGATCATATCAATAATTCTTTGCTCAATTATACATTATAATCAAGTTTATATGAAAACAAAATCTAATTACTAGAAGAATACATTCAACACAATTTGACATATAGATGAAGTAATTATTATTATTCATTCTTACAAGAGATATGACTACAAGTTTCCACAAGTTCATCATGTTGTAGTTGGTATTGCACTAGTTATAAGGTTTTGAACTAGTTCAATTCTTGCATACATAAATATTTAGGACTATTACAAATTTCTTGGAAGTATCAATATAACTTCTTGAGGTTGTTACAGGTGTACATATTTTAAGATTATGCAAGATTTCCAACCATAGATGTATTTCTTATATGAATTCAATATTCAAAGTAGTATACTATTTAAATATGTACAATATACACACAAGATTCTCAATACAAGGTTTATAACTCACATGATTAACCACTTTGTTGTCAAGGAAATAGAGACATACTAGCTTATGGCAACTTCCATTCTCTATGTATACTTCCACCTAAGTTTGTTCAGTCTGTGAGGAGGTAAATAATTATTAGAGTGATTTACCACCCAAATAAGAAATGTTGTAAGGAATTTTCCCTAGCTCTTCTTCCTTCTCAGAAGAATCGACCCTTCTATGATGGAAGTAGATATAGGTCATTATCATAATAAAAAGAGCACCCATAGTAATGCTAATATATCTACATAGAGTTACTAATAAAACATGCAACTTACACACAAGGAATTTATTCCATCTACATGAAGTTAGATAAATCATACCTACAATGAACATAATGATTTTTAATTCATAACATGGCTAAATATTTCCTCATATAGACTTCCCAACTACACAATGGGATGTAATTAGTTTATATTCATAATAAACATTCGACTCCTTGAGAATGCCTTATTTATGTTCATCCACTAAGGACCTATAATATAAGTCCATGTATATGCCATCTATTTCCAATATTCCATAAGACTCATCCACTCTTCTAGTGGTTTCTATTTTTATAACTTAATAGAATAGGTCTACTACAACGCATGTGAATATTTCTCTTAAGGAAATGTATCATCGTTTCCTTACAATCAAAACTTTCATTACACCTAGTGTTTACAATAAAAACTAAAACCCAATAATGTTAAGCAACATTCTGCTAGAATTTTAAAATTTTGAAGAAAAAATAACAAATTGATTGTTATGGCACTAAAGCAAACAATCAACAAAATGAAAATATTGCATTAAATAAACAACCAACAAAATGATAATATTTCATTTGCAATGAACTTTTAACAAGTTGGTAATATTTCTTTTGTAGCAAACAATTAATAAAATTACAACATTGCATTTGCAACAAATAATCAATATAATGGCAGTATCACATTTGCAACAAATAATAAATAGATGGACTCTAAATTACCACAAACTACTAGAAATATACATCCCAAGTATATGCAACTACAACATGCCATCGTACATATAAAACCAGCTCAAGTTTTTAGTTCAACAAAAATGGTGAATTGGTTTTATAGTTTACCAAGGTATGCTTCAAGCAAAGTTTTCAACAAGTATTCTTTAACCAACTATATCCAACAATATCCCAACCATTCAAGCTAGGATTTCAAAGAAGAATATCAAAAATATATAGATGAATTTATATACACCGTAAAGCAACTCTAAGTCTTTTTTTATTTCAATACTTTAAGAAATGTATGAAACACCCTATTCTAGATTTAAACACAGATACTTCTTTCATAGTAAAGAAAACCTTTGATACTCTCTATGCTTAATATAAATTAGGGTTTTATCTTAAACACAAAGTCACATAATCGTGGTTACCACAATACGAGATTTCTATTTCAAACATTGAACATAAGTTTCACAATTGCATTGAGGGTTTTCCCTAATATTTTAATGGAAGTATAAATTTCCAAGAGAATGCAATTCCTTATCATTAGATTCTTTAAAGCAAAGCAACATTTTTATCAAATTGAATTTGAAAGCAAACCCTTTTTTATTTAGAATGCACCAAGTAAAAACTCTTTATCTAACATACAATTTTTAGGTCCGAGGTGTAGACCAATTGGTTCGACCAAACCCCGTAAGGGGGTGGAGGTCCAAGGTTCAAATCTTGGGCCTTGTCGGACTGAACGCTTGTCCCTTTCCTGGTGCTTTTAGCGGTGTAAAAGGTTTAAAATGATTGTGGCATGGTGGTTATAGGGGCGAACTACACAAAGATCTATGTGGCGGCTTTCGGGGTGAGTAGCGCAGAATACTGTGGCTGCCATAAAATCCGGACAACCTGCCCAGATTCGTGGCAGCTACCGATTCCACCATCTAATTTCAAAAAATATATAATTTTTTTATTCTAAAAATCAACACTAGATAAGCAATAGTTCAATAATGTGATTTAGTTTAGAAACCAAAATACCCATTTTGAATTTATCTTAAAATTTGCAAACCCTTGTGTTGGTAAGAAATTAAAAAGTTACAAAAACAATTGCACATAAAACCTAATGAAGGTAATCCAATTCTACTTTTGATTTTGGACCATAATCTATATTTCCTAATTTCCAAACATTAATACATACATGTTTTGAAAAAATATGGAGTCCTTATGAATTATTTCATCAATTAAAAATGAAACAACTTATTTTCATAACCGGGTATGGAGGACATTATTTTTCACAAGCTAGATATAGAAACAAAAACATTATCCTTAAGGATGTAAGCTAAAGATACAATCCATGAAAAGTACTTGGATGAAACACTAGTCGATGGACAAAGGTTTCACAATTTTTCTCCTAAGTAATTGGTTTGCTTCTACCAAATTCCACTCTCAATTTCCAAAATTTGAGGTCTCTTAGTGTGTAAATATTTCTCCTAAATGTGTGTCCGAAAACTTTGAATGGTTTGTTCCCCCATTCTAGAGGTAAGAATTTTATAGAGTTTTACCTAAGTATAAGTTTACCTTCAAATCAATGTAATAAAGAATAGGTTTTACCCAAAATACATTCCATTGAGAATAGATTTTGTCTTTAAATGGATGGGTAAACCAATGTAGCTATTGAGTAGTGCCTTTGACATTGAACTCGGACTTCTAAGTTCCACTTCAGAATTAGTTCTCTCAATTTCGTTCATTTTAATAACAAAAATAGGGGTATTCTAAAACCGAAAGGTTTTGTATGAGAGATTTTAGTATTTTGATGCCCAAGTGACTGCTTATGTTTTTAAGAAAATAAATTAAGTAAAATTATAATTTTTATATGCGATGGTTCTTCTGACATAAACCCCACTCTTCCTTCTAATACCTCAATATGTGGTTTAAACACAATCAAGAGATATGTCTTACAAGGTGTCCTAAGTAAGATCTCAAGCTCCGCTTATTTTCACATCCTCATATTCTATTAACTCTCTTAAAATATCTCTTAGGCATGGTTTGAATAAATTTTATAATGTTTAATATTTATGTAAAAATCACCTTTATGTAACTACTAAGTCTATATGCACAATTCGTACTCTTATAAATATACATATATGATGCAAAGTTCATGCAAGGGAATCATATGCAAACAAGTACATTTCACTTTCATATCATTAAAGAAGCATTCATACCTAATCCTATTATGCAAAGAAATTTTGAAGAGCATGTGCACAAGTTTTCCACTCTCTAGCATGCTATTGTTGGGTATCTATGATCATTTTCCTTAATGATACACTTTTTATCAAACTCAAATAAGGGTGACCCTTATCAAGTACTCAAACCAAGTAACTATAGTTAGTCTTGTGAAAAAAAAGTATACAGTTACATTACATAATTAAATGCAATCACTTTCTCATCAAACATACATTTATCACAAAATTAGAAAAATAAAACACATATTAAGATTGGATCATTAAATGCTAAGTTATCATTATCATTTCTCACTTCAAGTTCATCATGTTCAAAATAAATTACCATATTAGTTTTATCAAAAATGGGGATGTGATAAGCTACCACTTATTCACACAATAATATTTACATCTGCCTTTAATGGATAAGTCAACACTTGTTTATTTGGTTGGATATAATGATGGGAATGGAAAATAAGAAGGGGATATCACACAAAAGTGGGAAGACTCGATAGTAAGATCTTAGATAGAAGGAATCAATAAAATAAAATAAAATGGCCATATCCAAGGGGAAATGTAAAAGCAGAGTTGAGAATATTTACAATACCTCATATCACACCTATTGCTCACTTGAAAAAATAAAAATATAGAGTGCACAAGATTTTGATGATTTATGTGTTGTGGGGGAATATAGGTGAAAGATCCCACCCAAATCAAATTTCAAATAATTTATTAAAAAATGAAATATTTTCCCTTCTGGCATTGAACTTATAATTAATTTCAAAGTTTGGGCCAAAATTTTCAATGGACTACTAAGCCTTTCTTTTTTAGACTTGACAACCTTTATTTTGCTCCTTCATTAGCCAAATAAGTTGAAACTTTATCTGGATCTTTATAAATGCCTATAAAAAAAATCTATCGAGTAGATCTAAGAGAAATATAACCAAAATCAGAAAAGAGAGGTTCAAATGAAGGGTCTATTTGGAAAGATATGCAAAACATTGAAAGAAAGTTAGGTCAACTCTTGTACCATGAAGAAGTTAATCAATAGGTCCAAGGAGGGATGCATAAACAAATATATTAAGAATTCATATAAATCACCCAAAAGAGTACAAGGAATGTAAGAGAATTTGGAAAATGTCTATAGATCACACTCAATAAAAATAGAGGAAAGTATAGCAATAGAGGGAAGTATGTCACATGATATGTTATGAGAAAGATACAAAGGGCCTTTATTTATAGTGACATCAACTCAACCCACATTAAATTACATTGAAAACTCAACCTATGTCAAAGTACAGAGAGACTTGTAAAATATTGTATTAAATTATATTAATCCTAATATAATATAATCTACCAATGAAAGTTAAGGGTCTAATGGTCAAAGATAGTGTTAAAAAACACAAGATCGTAGGCAAAACCCTTTTTTGTTGTTGTCGTTGGAGAACGTTGTACTCAAGTCCCCCACCTTTGAAAAATCACAACTCTCTCCTTTAGAGCTTGGGAGTTTACAAACATGTTCAATTCTCGTCCCAAATGAGTTGGTATAGCTAGATACCTACACTATTTTTCATAAAAAGTTTGAATTCTTGATTTTCATTTTTTGGATCTGCTTCAATTTTTTGTATGAATACAAATATTCTAAAATTCAGCCCTTTTCTTATTGATATTTTCCTACAACAACCTTCACAATACCAAAACTCCACCTCTACTATCCATACATTGCATCTTAGTAGAGTGATATTTCCAAGACTTTGCGCTATCATAGACTGCTTTACAAGATCTAGACTGGTAGTTTCGTTCCTAAAGAATAAGTGCAACCACAATAATTATAATAAATAGTTTATATGAAATTACGTTAATGTTTGTGGGATGGAAGAAGGAGAGGAAGGCCATCAAAGTAAGAATAAAGAGAAAAAAAACTCAAAATGATATTGATCTTGGAAGCCAAATAAAAATATCACAGGTGTTAACAAGAAGTGGGGCTAAGCCCACTAATAGAAATAAAAAGTGTTGTTGAAAATGATATCATGGAATATTAGGGGTGTGAATAAAACCCCTAAAAAAAGAGTTATTAAAGGAATTAATAAGTTTTTATAGCCCTAATTTTATTTTAATACAAGAAACAAAATGAAACTACGAGGAATGTAAGTAAGCTTTTAAGAAGATTTGGAAGATAGATGATTATTTAGCAGTTTCTTCTACAAGAGCTTTAGGTGGTATTGCAATAATATGGGATAAATGCAAATGATATGGATAACTATTAGAAGCAAAAAGTAATTGGGTAGTTCAATTTTTTTTTTTGCAGTAAAGAGGAAAATATCAAATTTGGGGTTATAAATGTATATGCTCCAAATATAGTTACTCCTCGTGAAAGATGTTGGAAGTACCTTAGCATATTTTTGTCAAATACAATGATGATTCATTGTGATCTATGGATTCTTGGGGGTGATTTGAATATTGTTCTATCTCCTTTGGAAAATAAGGGTGGCATTCCGGGATGGTCTAAATCAATGAAATATTTTGCTTCATTGTCAATTCAAATGACCTTTGGGTTGTTAGTCCCTCAAGCTTTCAATATGCATGGGATAATAGATGCAATGAAAAAAATCATATAGCAGAAACACTGGATAGATTCTTGTTATCTAATAAATAGTTATAAACAAAGTATACAATCTCTTCATATATTTTATTACGAGTAGGATCAGATCACAAACCCATTCTTTTGACTTGTGAGTTACCTAATAATGGTCATCCCAGGACATTTTGCTTCTAGTCTATGTGGCTCCAAGACCCTAATTTTTTCCAGATGGTTATGTTATGGTGGGATGAATCAAAATTTGAAGGATCATGTATGTACACGTTTATTCAAAAGTTGAAATATTTAAAGGAGCAAATGAAGATATGGAATGCCAAATATTTTGGTAACATTTTTAAAGAAAAGAAATAAATTAAATCCAAGCTCAAAAATTTACAAGAGATAGTAGAAATTAATAGAATGGATCAAGATTCTTATGTGAAAGAAAAAAATTACTTTTTTTTTATCATAATGAATTGAAAAATGAGTCATATTGGTTTCAAAAATCTAAAAAGAAATGGCTCAAGGAAGGAAATAGAAATACAAAAAAAATTATGTTACAACAAAAGAAAAATTTTATGCTCGTCATATCAAAAATATTATAACTCCAGATGGAAGAAACATTGAGGATGAAGAAGATATAAAGAAGGAAAAATATTTTATCAAATTCTAGGCAAGATAAGGAGGCACAAGAAAAACTTTTGCAAATTATGCCATCAGTGATCACTCAGGGACAAAATAAAATCTTTATGAAGAAGATATTTATGGAGGAGCTCCATGAAGCAGTTTTCTCTTTCCATCCTAACAAGGCACCTAGCCCCGATGGATTTCTTGTAATTTTCTTTCAAAATATTTGGTATTTATTGAATAGTAATATGTAGATGTGTTTGAAGAGGCTTAAAAAAGGAAGGCTATAATAAGTGAGATCAATGCTACTTTTATTACCTTGGTTACCAATAAAGGCAACACAAAATATTTTGATATTTTTTGTCCAATAAGCCTTTGTAATATGATTTATAAGATCATTTCAAAATTATGGCAAACAGATTAAAGGTCATTCTAGGGTATCTTATCTCAAAGGAAAAAAGTGGCTTTGTTCATGGTAAAGAAATTCTTGATGGCATAATTATTGCACAAGAAGTTAGACATTCTCTTCATTTCATGAAAAAATCATATATGCTTTTGAAATTAGATATGAACAAAGCATATGATAGGGTTTTTTGGAATTTTCTACATACTATTTTCAGAAATTTTGGCTTTGATTACAGTTGATGTGAGTGGATTAATTGTTATATCACTGCAAAGTTTTCTATTTTGATCAATGGTTCTCTTGTTGGGTACTTCAAGTCATCTTGTGGACTTTTTCAAGGTGATCAACTTTCTCCTTATCTATTCACTTAACTGGCGAAAACATTAAGGAGAGCCTTTTCAAAGGCAAAAATGGAAGAAAAATCAAGGGTATTCAAGCTACAAAAATTATCTCTTTGGATCTCATCTCCAATTTTTTGATGTACTTTTCTTTTGGGCCATCCCTTAGTTAGTTAGGCCATGATGTTTAAATCAATGTTATCATGCTATGAGAAGGCTACTAGACAATTGGTAAATACTTCAAAATCTAGGATTTTTTTCACTGACATTGTCCTAGATTTACAACAAATTATTGTGAATATTTTAGGGTTTAAAATTGAAAAATTCCATCAACCTACTTGGGTATTCCTTTGTCTGATAAAGGAAATAAAAAGAAGCTTTGGATCTCTTTTTTGGATAGAATGAAAGCTTGTTTGGCAGGTTGGAAAGGTAAGTTCTTAACCATGGCAAGAAGGCTACAACTCATAAAGACTACATTGCAATCCATTCTTATTTATATGATGTCACTTTCAAGACTACCATAAGGTATTGCATCAAAATTTGATAAAATTTAAATAGACTTTCTATGGAAAGGTTGTGAGGAAAAAATTAGGTTTCCTCTTTGTAAGTGGGATAGGGTTTGCAAAGGAAATAATATTGGAGGAGCAAGCTTGTGGAATTGCAGACTTATGAATTTGGCATTAAGAGCAAAGCTTGGATGGAGATTATTCAAAGATCAAGGAATTAATTGGGCAAAAATATTACTTCAAAAATATATAGGTTCTTTTATGCAATGAAATTGTTTAGGAAAATAACTCTACCCAAAGGATCGTCAACATGGAACTTCATATCAAAGAGTTTGCAATTGATAAAGACACATATTAGATGGTCAGTCAATGAGGGGAGTTATGTAAATTTTTAGTCAGATGCTTGGTTGAAGTCTTATCCTCTTATCTCCAACGCAAAATGGAAACCATTAGCTCAAGCATGTCTAGCATGTAAAGGTCCAAAGGTCAAATATTATATTATTATTAGAAAAAACTTGAGATCATGGATTTCTTTTAGTAACCTAGTTGAAGGATAGGAACTCAAAAAATTTGTATATGAACTTAAAAATATGCTTCGAGAGTTTTAATTATCAATTTTTACATGAAATGATGAGTTGGTTTGAAAATAATCAAAGGATAGTGGATACTCAATCAAGTTGGGATATGAGGATTTAGAAAAATCAAAATTTCCTTCTCCCAAAGATTTTCCTTGGAAGAACGTTTGGTCATTAGAGGCTCTCCCTAAGGCCTCAACATTTCTTTGGTCAACAATTCAAAGTAAGATTCTTACGGGAGAGAGTCTACAAAGAAGAGGATATTATGGACCCTTCATATGTGCCTTGTGTGAGAAGCATTTAGAAACATAAAACCATTTACTTTTGCATTGTCTGTTTACCCACACCATTTGGGGTTATTTTTTCAAAAATATGAAATTATATTGGGTAGCTCCATCAACATTGAAAGAGTTGATAAAACATTGGATATATTATTTCAAAGCTAAAGCATTATGTATTATTTTAAGGATTGGCCCTGCCATTGTTTGTTGGAATTTATGACCGAAAGGAATAACATAATTTTTAAAAATACATCTCAAAATCATGCCCAATTGACTCTCTTGCACAATATCTACAAATATGGTGCTCATCATGGGAAGTCTCATTTTTAGAAAAAGAGGTGCTAATAACTTGGCTACATGATTTGAACATACATGGAAGAGTCATCTACGACAACAAAATTAAAACAAAGGAGCTACTTCGATCTATGGTAAATTGGAAATATCCAAAAATTAGGAAATCAAAATTTATTTTGATGGTGCTTCTAAAGGAAATCCAGGAAAAGCTGGTGGAGGTGGTGTTTTTAGAAATAGTGAAGGCAAAATTCTCCTCACTTATATAGAATCATATGGAACTTGAGTGCTCTTCTTACACAGATTAAAATTTTAGTAGAAAAAGGATGGAAATATTTTTAATTGAGGGGGACTTACAAATTATCATCAATGCTATTAACAAAAATTGATGTGAAGATTAGATCAAATATAATATTATTGTTGATGTTCATCATCTATTACTAGAGGCAAAATCTCATGGCACTGTGAGTATATTTATAGATAATAAAATTGAGTAGCACATAAATTAGCGAATTACGGTGTTGATCTTCATCCCAATGAAATTCAAATTTTAGAAGGCAACTAGCCAAGTGAAATTTTATGTCTTAATCAAAATTATGTCGAGAAGTTGATTATGGAAACATAGCACTTCGAGAAAGTTGAAGAATATATTTCAGAGAAAAAATAAATTAAAAAAATCGTGATAAAAAGGTATGCTGTAACAAATGTAATATTTTGGCATTTTTATGGGAGTGGCCCCCGATAGAAGCTACATCTTATAAAATAATGAAAATATTATCAATGGATTGATTTAGGCAATCAACATTTTCTTGTTAGTTGCAGCTAAACTTACTACTTCCTATAACCGTGGAAAATAAAATTTAATTTCATGATACTCAATTAAAACCTCTCTATTGACTAGTCTATTTGCATATTTGTTTTCTTCCCTTAATGTATGTGCAAAATTTATTTCTTCAAACTCTATAGTAAGGTCTTGTATTTCCACAATTATCTCTTGTATGTTCCATAGAGTCTTTGCTTTCCTAAAAATTTCATTTATAACAATTAGTGAATCATCCATACTTTGTTCCATTTCATGTGTTTGCATATATTTTAACCCTTCCAAAGCTGCCCAAGCTTCAACTTCATTATTTGTCTTAACTCCGCTATTGAAAGAGTAATGAGACAAAATCTTCCTCTTTTTTTCTAATCATTCCTCCTCTTACTAGTCTTGGATTTTTTTTAGATGCTTCATCAAAATTTGATTTGACCACCTTCACTTTCGGTGGTTTTCACTTTATATTCTTTACCTTCTTTTTATTTCTCCTATACCCAACATCATAATTTCATTTTATGAGTTGAGTCCATCTATCAAGTCTCTTTGATTCAATAGTAGGGATTGGGTGAATTGATAAGGTTGGTTTAACCTCCTTTATGGCTAAACAAATATTATTTTTAATTACCTCTAAACCGCTTTCATTTCCTTTAAATATCCTTCTATTCCTTCCAACCATACAATCCAAGGTATTACATCTTTTGATAAATCCTAGATTATCTATAAAGCCTCACTTTTCAAAGTGCTCTTCCATTGCTTTAATCATTCTTTAATTATGCCATTCATCACCATGCATTTACCAAACATATTAGGAATCTATTGTCATAGATTCCAAACTATTGAGTAGTGTCACAAGAGATGGTCTCTCTCCTCCTTTTTACATAGAACACATTGTGAGGGGCCATGAAAACCCCTTTTCATAAGGCTATCTTAAGATAAAATTCTTTAATGACCTACAAGCCAAACAAACATTTTAACATTAGAAGTTCTCTAGTTGTCCCAAATATCTCTTCATATTCTTGTGGTATTCCTATTTTTTTGGTGCTTTACATTACATAGGTAAAACCTTAATCTTCAACATAATAATATTATTTTTTATCTAATCCTCACATCTATTTTTTTAATTGGTTATATGGGATTGATACAGGCCCCACCCATATTACATCATCACCACATAGTGGTATTACCACTGCTTGGCTAATACGAATGTATTGCTTGACAAAATTTGAACCTATCTCTCCTCCTTGAAAGGTGAATAATTGAACCAGTTGAACTAATACCATTTGATTCCACATCTATATTTCTTTATAGTATTAATAATAATTTATGAATCTCTCCAATTGAATATATTTCCATCCTTTTCCAAGGATAACTTTAATTTTTGTAAGAAATTCCATGGCCTCAACATAGTTGTTAGTTTGAGGATATTATATGGGGTTTGACAGAGTTGGTCCTAACCACGGCAGGCAGAAGGGAGAAGATCGAGAAACTGGGGGTTTTTTCGAAGCTGTATTGCGGTAGAAGGGAGAAAATTGGCTTATTTTTTTAGTGTGGTATATTACTGTATTTTGATGAAACTCGTATTTCTGAAGTTTTAATCTGTCTTTAGAGTTTGTTTTTGCCTTATTTTGTGTAATTTAAGGGTTACAATAGAAAACCCTAATATAAGGCTTGAAAAAATAGAGAACGCTTGAAATTGAAAAATTAGGGTTTACAAGGGTATAATTCAAAGGGAGAATCCTCGGTAGGAGGGTTCACCTAGGGGACTTCTGAGGGAAGGATTCAGAGTCCTAAGGGACCTAATACGCAATCCTTTGTGGAAGCGATCAAAGGCAGTAATGGAAAAAGAGATGATATAGGAGAACAGACCTGAAAAATCCTACAACCCACGGGTAAAATAAAGAAGACTGAAGTTGAACAAGCCAAAAGAAATGGATTTTACCTCAGACAGAAACAATTCTAGTGCTAGAAATTGCATAAGAACTCATAGCAGATGAGATTGTGTATAAATTGAAGCATGCCTTAATATGCAAGTTTGTGGGACTTCGACCTTCTGAAAAGTTCTTGTACTCTTGGGCCAGAAAGCATTGGGTACCACAAGGGGAGTTAGATATCTTCACATTATCGAACGGATACTTCATAGTTAAATTCATAATAATATCTAACAAGGACAAAGCTTTTGAGGGAGGTCCATATAACATAGGCCCTGTGGGTCTATTCATGCAACCATGGTGATCCGCTTTTGATCCTAGAACTGAACCCTTGATAGCTCCAATTTGGCTAAAGTTATTTACACTTCCTTTAGAATACTAGAAAGAGGAAATTTTGGAGTTGATAGGTAATCTCTTGGGCAAATACATAGGTAGATCAAGAGAATCAACGGAAGGAGGATCAATAGTGTATGCCAAAATTTGTGTGGAGATGGACTTGGGAAAACCATTGCTAGCAAAAATTGACCTCAAAGTCGGAAGGAATATATAGAGACAACAAATAGACTATGAATTTGTGCCTTTCAGATGTAGAGCATGTCATGAATATGGACATTTGGTGAGAGGCTGCCCCAAACTAGCCAAAGGAGAGACAAGTCCAACGAATCCAAACCCAGGAAATCAACCTCAACAAAAATAAAATGAACAAGGATTTCAGACAGTTAGGAGAAAAGGAACAAAAAATAATAATCATGAAAGAGGAAGAAATCAGTAGAAGGGAGGAAATACAAATCAACGCCAAGAAGGAAGAGTTCCATCCAAAAAATATGAGATCCTCAAGCTAGATGATCCAATGGAATGAGAGGAACTACCACACTCAAATCAAACATAAAATCTAGAGAAATCGATAGCAGAAGATATTCATCATCCACAACATACAGATACAAAAAAACAACAATACCTAAAAGTAATAAGAGGGGTAGAAGAAGGACAATCATGTTAGTCTCACAATGACACTAAGAGGGGGGGTGAATCAGTGTGGCTCTTTAAAACTTAAAAACTTCAACTCTTAAAGCCAAAACAATGAAAACTTAAAACCACATAAAGCAAATATAACAAGAGAGCATCACACAACACAAGATGTACCGAGGTTCACCAGTTTTGGCTACTCCTCAAAAATTGACTGTTTGGACTCCCATCCAAATCCAGCCTTTGCAAAATACCAATTTTACAATCAATTTACCAGCACCCACTGGAAGGAGCACCAACCCCTGATTTATCTGCACCAACAAGAAAGGAGCACCAACCCCTAATTTATCTGCACCAACAAAAAGGAGCACCAACCCCTAATTTATCTGCACCAACAGAAAGGAGCACCAACCCCTAATTCCAAGCACCAACTTGGACTGCAATTTTGAAACTATAAGATTGACATAAAAATGCCTCCGCTTATACAAGACCCTGACTGGTCTATTGCTAACCCAACCTCTCTCGCTATTCAGCTAAACACCACACATACTTAAGGCTCTACTTACTGCACCTTTTTGGCCCTCTTACAGCCCTCTTGCTGCGCTTCTTACTACACTCTTACGGCTCTCACAGCTCTGCTAAAATGCTCTCTTACGGCACTCTTCCAGCCCTCTTTTGCAGCACTTTCCCATATTTTCAACAGCAATTAATTCTCCACGCAGACCTCCTTTTATACCAAAGTTCTGATTCTATTTTTAACTTCCATATTTTCACATGCAACTTATTAATAGAAACTTCTATATGTAACTCCTTTATCTCACAGTATTCTCTCATGCATCCTATTAATAGTTACGACTCTTGTTTGGTCTTCGACTGATGACTTTCAGTTTAACTGTCGCTCGATGATTACACTCCGTAACTGGCCCTGTAACTATCGTTCTGACTTCAGTTCACTGTTCTTATTTTAGCTGCATTATTTTTCTCTATAACTGCACCTGCAACTGTCGTAATGACTTCAGTTAACTATTCTTATTTTAGCTGCATGATTTTTCTCTGTAACTGCACCTGTAACTGACGTACTGACTTCAGTTAACTCTTCTTATTTTAGCTGCATGTTTTTCTTCTGCAACGGCCCCTGTAACTGCCATAGAACTTCAGTTAACTGTCACATATCTTATTTCGGTTGGGTTCTCTTCTTAGCTCGTGAAAACATAACATGTCGCGATATCGTGACACTTTCGCCTCCTTTCTACTTTACTTGGTTTGAACCCGCGAAAACACAACATGTCACGATATCGCGACACTTTCGCCTCCTTGCTACTTTACTTGGTTTGAACCCGCGAAAACACAACATGTCGTGATATCGCGACACTTTCGCCTCCTTGCTACTTTTGTTTGCTTGTACCCGCGAAAACACAACATGTCGCGATATCGCGACACTTTCGCCTCCTTGCTTCTTTTGTTTGCTTGTACCCACGAAAACACAACATGTCACGATATCGTGACACTTTCGCCTCCTTGTTTTTGCTTGTCATATGGTCTTACTCTTCCTCTTTACTTTTGTCACGATATCGCGACACTTCTGCCTTCTTACTTTCTCTCTCCTCCTTTAGTCGCGAAAATGCGACATGTCGCGATATCGTGACACTTTCTCTCCTTTGCTCTTTCTCTTGCCTTCGGGTCATGAAAACGTGACATGTCGCGATATCGTGACACTTTCTCTCCTTTGCTCTTTCTCTTGCCTTCGGGTCACGAAAACGCGACATGTCGCGATATCGTGACACTTTTTCTCTCGGACTCTCTCTCTTGCAATATGTCGCGAAATCGTGACACTTTTTCTTCCGTACAATCTCTCTTGCAATATGTCACGAAATCGTGACACTTTTTCTTTCGGACTCTCTCTCCTGCAATATGTCACGAAATCGCGACACTTTTTCTTTCGGACTCTCTCTCCTGCAATATGTCACGAAATCGTGACACTTTTTCTTTCGGACTCTCTCTTCCGCAATATGTCGTGAAATCGCGACACTTTTTCTTTCGGACTCTCTCTCCTGCAATATGTCGCGAAATCGCGACACTTTTTCTTTCGGACTCTCTCTCTTGCAATATGTCGCGAAATCATGACACTTTTTCTACTTGCCTTTCTCTCTTCCAACATGTCACGAAATCGTGACAGTTTTGCTTGCTTGTGCTTTCTCTCCGAACATGTCGTGAAATCACGACAGTTTTGCTTGCTTGCGCTTTCTCTCCGAACATGTCGTGAAATCGTGACAGTTTTGCTTGCTTGCGCTTTCTCTCCGAACATGTCGTGAAATCGTGATAGTTTTGCTTGCTTGCGCTTTCTCTCCGAACATGTCACGAAATCGTGACAGTTTTGCTTGCTTGCGCTTTTTCTCCGAACATGTCGCGAAATCGTGATAGTTTTGCTTGCTTGCGCTTTTTCTCCGAACATGTCACGAAATCATGACAGTTTTGCTTGCTTGCGCTTTCTCTCCGAACATGTCGTGAAATCGTGACAGTTTTTCTTTCTTGCTCTCTCTCTTCGCTTTGGACCGCGAAAATGCTACATGTCGCGAAATCACGACAGTTTTTCTCCTTGCATTTTCTCTTCTCTTCTGGCCGCGAAAATGCAACATGTCGCGATATCGCGACACTTTTTCTCCTTGCATTTTCTCTTCTCTTCTGGCCGCGAAAATGCAACATGTCGCGATATCGCGACACTTTTTTCCCTTTGCTTTTTCGCTTCTCTTTTGCATATGGGTCACTTCGGTCTTCTTGGACAGCCTGTAACAACTTCACCCAAACATCAGAAACATCCTCATAAGCATTTTACTGCACTGTACATTCTCTGAAGAACCTCTTAACTCCTGTCCACTACATCAACCGATCTGTCTGACTGTGTTGACAACAATGACAATACTGTTGCTGCACCTTTGCTCAACAATCTCCCCCTTTGGAATTGTTGGCAACACACGTGCAATTTCTTGTAATTCTTCTCCCCCTTTGACAATAATACCAAAGGGCTGCTGCAGACTCCCCCTGAGTCCATGCACAACATTCTCAGGCACAAATTATTACAGTTAGCAAAAATTACAAACATGAGAAAAAAGATAAACAAATTGCGAAGGTATCCGCTATTGACTGGTGGACCTCTCTCCAATTGTTATATTATAGAAGACTCTGTCTCTCTGCTGCATTGACTGGTGGACCTCTCTCCACTTGAAGAATCCTCACTCAGATCTATCTTCAACTATGTTGGCTGCTGGATCTCTATCCATTGAGACTCTGTCCTCTGTACTCTGTCAATAGGCTCACTAAGAACCTGCTCAATAGGCTCACACAGAATCTGCTCTAGCAAGCTCACCAAGAACTAGCCCAAATCTGGTCTAGCAAGCTCACCAAGAACTTGCCCAAATCTTCTCTAGCAATCTCACCAAGAACTTGCCCAAATCTGCTCTAGAAATCTGTCCCAACATTGTCCTCAAATATTTCCCAAAGGCCTTCTCAATGGCTCAATCAATCATGCTCAAGTAGTACTCAAAATGAACTCAACAATGAGTGATGGAATAATTTATTTCATAGAACTTTAAAAAACACTTCACACATAACTTGAATATTTCCAACAATGCTCAACCACAAATATCACATAACAATGATACTCATGTTCTTTTCTAACTCAAGTTCTTTCACAACCAATGGGCTTCAACCACTATGCTTATAACACAAGGTTTAAACACAACTCTCAATTCAAAAAACCTTGATGCATTCAACCAACCACTTTCGAAAAGGAAACCACAAATGCTTATTTTCCCTCCAATGATATTTCAGAAATCAACCACCATAATGTTGTCTTATACCAAACGATGTGTTGTATTTTTGGTTAAGAAACTCACGCCTTCCCGCCTACATGTTGGCAGTAATTTTCATAACGATCATGAAGAGCTTTACCATAGTCCTCCCTCGATATTGGTAGATGAATTGAGACGTACTCACAACACGGATTCTATTTTATCTGCAGATTGGGAATGTTACAGGCTTCAAAACCAGCACCTGCCAGCTTATGCTTTCATGACACGATGACCTGTGCTGCATGTTCTATCTCAGATAACGCCTATCAGCTGTTGCATCGTAAACCTAGCTGTTCACCATGTTGTTCTGCTGAAGCACATCAGTTTGATACTCTCTCCACACACATCTACATGAACTGAAACACATTTTGACAACTATACGACAACTCCCCGACTACTTTCTTTTCATCCTCAGATAACCACACAAATACATAGGAGCATTAAAATAAAACTTTAACATTGCTCCCCCTGAGGATGTGCTACCTGGAGCTGCTTAGTGCAATAGAGGAGTAATCTCCTTCAGTCCAAGGAGACACGATTTCCTCTCTTCTTTCTTTCTCCAATATTTCTTGAACTTAGGCTGAAGGTTTTCAACTGCGTCCCTATTTTGAACCTTTTCGTGAACTTGAACATTTCTCTTGGGTGGTTGTCTCTTGTACATCCTTGATGGATGATTATTTTCCTTTCTTTGATGCACATGATTTCTTCCCTGTCTATGTTGCATTCTTTGTGTCTGATGAAATCTATTGTCTTGCCTTAGATTAGATACAAAAGTTCTTGGACAAGACCTTGCTATGTGCCCATGACCATTACATTTAAAACATTGCACATGGTGTTCAACCGGAATAACAAAAGTATTTCTATCAGTATAACTCTTTGATCTATTATTCAATCCACAATAAATTGCCTTGTGACCATAATGGTTGCATCTAAAACAATTGCCATTAAAAGCATTATTATGAATAAAGTGAGAGTGATAGAACCTCTTTTGTTGTGGTTGCTTTGTTGTAGATCTCCTTTGAGATTTTCTTCCTTTTGAGGATTCAGCTTCAAGCTTTTCTTGCTTTGATCCTTCAACAGTGGATTTCTTCTTCTCTGTAGGTTTAGAAGATGAAGGTTGTTCAGCTTCAAATCCAAGACCAAGCTTACACATGGGGCTTCTTTGTTGCCTTATCATTTTATCTAGCAGCTCTGTGCTCTTCTCAAATTTGAGATTTGTATTGGCCTCTTCTAGTTGTTTCCTCAATAACACAATCTCCTCTTCTTGTTTGCAACAAACAATCTCTTTCTCATTGATCTGTGACTTCAAGGCTTCTTCTATTTTCTTGGCTTTATGAGTTTGTAAGAAGAGATCTTCAATATTATCCCCATATTCTTCCAACTTCTTGGACAGTCTTTTGTTCTTTTTCCTTTCTAAACCCAACTCTTCAAGTGCAACGATCAACTCACCTTCTAGATCTACTTCAACCTCTAGGTTTTCATCACATACTTGTTCTTTTTCTGTTTTTTCTTCTTTGAGTGCCATATAAAGAACTTCACCTGTTTCCTCTTCAGAATCCTCACTGCAGCTGTCTTCTGATGAACTGACATTCTTGGAGATGAAACTGTTCTTCTTGAAGTTGCCTTTTCTGAAATTTGTTTTGTTCTTCCAGTCACTTCTTTCTTGGTGCGATCCTTCATCACTTATGTTATTTTCATTAAGTGGACATTTAGCTACAAGATGCCCAATGCCTCCACAATTGAAACATTTAAACGGTAACTTTCCTCTGTATTTTCCTTTTCCCATTTTTAGTTTTTGAACAAAGTTTGCTTCCGTTTCATCTGATGTCTCTTCTTCCTCGGATTCTTGTTTTGCTTTTATATTTTTATGTGCTTTAAAAGCAACTTCTCTGTCTGTGGGTTTAGTTTTTCCTATTCTCATCTCATATGCAGTCAAAGAACCATGCATCTCATCCATATTGAAAGTATTTAGATCTTTAGCTTCTTCTATTGCTGAAACTTTAGAATCAAATCTTTGGGGAAGAGATCTTAGTACCTTTTTCATGACAACAACATCTTCCATTTCCTCGTCGAGTCCTCTAATCGCATTAATGATTCCATTAACTCTCAGCATGTATGCCTCTATGTTCTCATCGTCATTCATCTTTAATGCTTCGAATTGAGCTCGATGCATTTGTAACTTGGCCTCCTTGATCTTGTCGTCTCCTTCATGAATGCTCCTTAGTTTGTCCCACATGTCTTTTGCCATTTTACAACTCATAATATTTATCAGTTCGTTGTCCACTAAACCGCACATGATAGCATTCTTTGCTTTAGAGTTATTCTCAAACAGTTTCTTATCGGCAACATCGGTTGGAGGAGTGGTGGGTATTGTGTATCCACTATCTACCGAATCCCAAATGTCGTATCCCAAAGCACAAAGATATGTCTGCATCTTGAGTTTCCAAAATGTGTAATTAGTTTCGTCCAACAATGGTGCTTTGTTTGATGAGAAGCCTTCACCACCTGCCATTGCGTACTAATCCAAGATCACCCTAGCTGGTTAAGCTTGATAAGGGAAGCTGGCTCTGATACCAATTGTTAGTCTCACAATGACACTAAGAGGGGGGGTGAATCAGTGTGGCTCTTTAAAACTTAAAAACTTCAACTCTTAAAGCCAAAACAATGAAAACTTAAAACCACATAAAGCAAATATAACAAGAGAGCATCACACAACACAAGATGTACCGAGGTTCACCAGATTTGGCTACTCCTCAAAAATTGACTGTTTGGACTCCCATCCAAATCCAGCCTTTGCAAAATACCAATTTTACAATCAATTTACCAGCACCCACTGGAAGGAGCACCAACCCCTAATTTATCTACACCAACAGAAAGGAGCACCAACCCCTAATTTATCTACACCAACAGAAAGGAGCACCAACCCCTAATTTATCTGCACCAACAGAAAGGAGCACCAACCCCTAATTCCAAGCACCAACTTGGACTATGATTTTGAAACTATAAGATTGACATAAAAATGCCTCCGCTTATACAAGACCCTGACTGGTCTATTGCTAACCCAACCTCTCTCGCTATTCAGCTAAACACCACACATACTTAAGGCTCTGCTTACTGCACCTTTTTGGCCCTCTTACAGCCCTCTTGCTGCGCTTCTTACTGCACTCTTACGGCTCTCACAGCTCTGCTAAAATGCTCTCTTACGGCACTCTTCCAGCCCTCTTTTTGCAGCACTTTCCCATAGTTTCAGTAGCAATTAATTCTCCATGCAGACCTCCTTTTATACCAAAGTTCTGATTCTATTTTTAACTTCCATATTTTTACATGCAACTTATTAATAGAAACTTCTATATGTAACTCCTTTATCTCACAGTATTCTCTCATGCATCCTATTAATAGTTATGGCTCTTGTTTGGTCTTCGACTAATGACTTTCAGTTTAACCGCCGCTCGATGATTACACTCCGTAACTGGCCTTGTAACTGTCATTCTGACTTTAGTTCACTGTTCTTATTTTAGCTGCATGATTTTTCTCTGTAACTACACCTGCAACTGTCGTAATGACTTCAGTTAACTATTCTTATTTTAGCTGCATGATTTTTCTCTGTAACTACACCTGTAACTGACGTACTGACTTCAGTTAACTCTTCTTATTTTAGTTGCATGTTTTTCTTCTGCAACGGCCCCTGTAACTGCCATAGAACTTTAGTTAACTGTCACATATCTTATTTTGGCTGGGTTCTCTTCTTAGCTCGCGAAAACATAACATGTCACGATATCACGACACTTTCGCCTCCTTTCTACTTTACTTGGTTTGAACCCACGAAAACACAACATATCGCGACACTTTCGCCTCCTTGCTACTTTACTTGGTTTGAACCCGCGAAAACACAACATGTCGCGATATCGCGACACTTTCGCCTCCTTGCTTCTTTTGTTTGCTTGTACCCATGAAAACACAACATGTCGCGATATCACGACACTTTCGCCTCCTTGCTTCTTTTGTTTGCTTGTACCCGGAAAACACAACATGTCGCGATATCGCGACACTTTCGCCTCCTTGCTTCTTTTGTTTGCTTGTACCCGCGAAAACACATGTCACGATATCGCGACACTTTCGCCTCCGTACTCTTCCTCTTTACTTTTGTCATGATATCGCGACACTTCTGCCTTCTTACTTTCTCTCTCCTCCTTTAGTCGCGAAAATGCGACATGTCGCGATATCGCGACACTTTCTCTCCTTTGCTCTTTCTCTTGCCTTCGGGTCACGAAAATGCGACATGTCACGATATCGCGACACTTTCTCTCCTTTGCTCTTTCTCTTGCCTTCGGGTCACGAAAACGCGACATGTCGCGATATCGCGACACTTTTTCTCCCGGACTCTCTCTCTCTTGCAATATGTCGCAAAATCGTGACACTTTTTCTTCCGTACAATCTCTCTTGCAATATGTCACGAAATCGCGACACTTTTTCTTTCGGACTCTCTCTCCTGCAATATGTCACGAAATCGCGACACTTTTTCTTTCGGACTCTCTCTCCTGCAATATGTCGCGAAATCGTGACACTTTTTCTTTCGGACTCTCTCTCCTGCAATATGTCGCGAAATCGTGACACTTTTTCTTTCGGACTCTCTCCTGCAATATGTCGTGAAATCGTGACACTTTTTCTTTCGGACTCTCTCTCCTGCAATATGTCGCGAAATCGCGACACTTTTTCTACTTGCCTTTCTCTCTTCCAACATGTCGCGAAATCGTGACAGTTTTGCTTGCTTGCGCTTTCTCTCCGAACATGTCGCAAAATCGTGACAGTTTTGCTTGCTTGCGCTTTCTCTTCGAACATGTCGTGAAATCGCGACAGTTTTGCTTGCTTGCGCTTTCTCTTCGAACATGTCACGAAATCGCGACAGTTTTGCTTGCTTGCGCTTTCTCTCCGAACATGTCACGAAATCGCGACAGTTTTGCTTGCTTGCGCTTTCTCTCCGAACATGTCACGAAATCGCGACAGTTTTGCTTGCTTGCGCTTTTTCTCCGAACATGTCGTGAAATCATGACAATTTTTCTTGCTTGCACTTTTTCTCCGAACATGTCACGAAATCATGACAGCTTTTCTTTCTTGCTCTCTCTCTTCGCTTTGGACCGTGAAAATGCTACATGTCGCGAAATCGCGATAGTTTTTCTCCTTGCATTTTCTCTTCTCTTCTGGTCATGAAAATGCAACATGTCGCGATATCGCGACACTTTTTCTCCTTGCATTTTCTCTTCTCTTCTGGCCGCGAAAATGCAACATGTCGCGATATCGCGACACTTTTTTCCCTTTGCTTTTTCGCTTCTCTTTTGCATATGGGTCACTTCGGTCTTCTTGGATAGCCTGTAACAACTTCACCCAAACATCATAAACATCCTCATAAGCATTTTACTGCACTGTACATTCTTTGAAGAACCTCTTAACTCCTGTCCACTGCATCAACCGATCTGTCTGACTGTGTTGACAACAATGACAATACTGTTGCTGCACCTTTGCTCAACAAATCCATGCAGGTACAATTTGCATCAACCAAAGAATAATAGATAGAATATAAAGAGCAGTCACAACCAAATACAGAAGGAGCTCTAGTACTGTTTAATAAATAGCCACATACATCTAAGGAGGTAATTATGGGAATAGCAGAGAAAAATAGGTAAAAGTCAACCCTTGGGATAAGCCAAATGGAGAAAAGGCTAAAAATTGTAAATTCTCAAGTAGGTAGAAAGACAAACAAAGAAAAAATACAACAACAAGGAGAACAATTGAGAGAGGCAAACGTGGTTAAACCCATAGTCAAATTCTACAACACGGGTTCCCAAATGATTATACACATATGGAATGTAAGGGGATTAAATGGTTGCCCTAAACAATTGGCTATTAAATGTATGATAGAAGATAACCACCCAGATGTGGTTTTATTACAGAAAACTAGATCATCACTGGAAGCAATACAAAAAATATCCAAGAGATGCTGGAGGAATGGAGACTATGAGGCCCAAGCTTCCCATGGTTTCTCTAGGGAATGGCCACTTTGTAGAATAGAGACGCTTTTCAATAGGTAGGAGCAACATCAGCTAGAGGATTATTGATGACCAGATTGAGAGATAGAGAATCAGAATCAGTTTGGATGATTATTAACTTTTATGGGATGAACGAAGTGTAGGAACAAAAAACCCAATGGAAGTCAATCCAGGCTATTAGAGAAGCTTACCCAGAAGATAGGTTCCTAGTGGGTGGAGACTTCAATGCCAAGATGTCAGTGAATGACCAAGAGGGAGGCCTAAATCATCTCAGTGAGAATGACAAACTCCTAATTGTCCAAGCTAATAATCGAAATCTGATTGACATTCCACCTCCAGGATGTGATACTACTTGGACCAATAAAAGGAAAGGAGACCAAGCAATAAAATCAATATTAGATAGGATATTGATAGAGGGAGAAATTCACCAGTTATGGAGTTGTCATTCATAAATCATAAACCGGTTATCTTTTGATCATTTCCTGGTACATTTAAATATCATAAATAGAATACCCCAGTCCAAAAACCGCCCCTTCAGATTTGAGAACTTTTGGCTTCTAAACCAGGAATTACCAGAGTTAGTTCAAAAATGGTGGTAACAAGGAAAATCAGCATTTGGAAAGGCACAATTTTAGCTACACTCTAGATTGAAATATATCAAATATAAATTGAAAAATTGGAGCAAATTCCAAAGATCAGATTTTTAGCAACAAAGAGCAAAGCTAGTTGAGAGAATGCAAGGAGTTGTAGAAATAATTTGTTCGAAACCCCTTTCAGAGGAATTAATCTCCCATGAAAATATCTTAATGCAGGAGGAAGAGGAGCTAGATAAGAAAGAAGAAACCTATTGGAAGCAGAGATCTAGAATTACTTGGCTTCAAGAAGGAGATAGGAATACAAATTTCTTTCACCAGTCAGCCACAACTAGAAAACACTATAACCAAATTGATTTTTTAACAAATGTAGGACTCCTTGAAACCACCACTTCAGGTATGCAAAAAGTAGCTAATGAGTATTTCTCCACTTTTTTTACTATAGATTCACATTTGTCAAAACAATCCCAAGAGGAAATCTTGGGAAGTATCCCCAGATTAGTCTCTCAATATCATAATGGGGAGCTTATGAAAGAGATCAAAGAAGAGGAGGTGAAGGAAATAATCTTCTCCATGCAATCAGGAAAGGCCCCAGGTCCTGATGGATTACCAATAGAATTCTATAAAGCTTTTTGGGATATTATAGGAGAAGATATAACTAGAGCAGTAGAAGAAGCCATATCCAATGGTAGGATTCTCAAATCCCTCAACCATACTTTTCTAGCTTTGATTCCAAAGGGAGGAGAGATGGATAATCTAACCAATTACAGACCAATAGCCCTCTGCAATGTGATCTACAATATCATCACCAAGGTAATAGCCAATAGACTAAAAGCTATATTACCAAATATCATATCTCCTGAACAAGGGGGATTTGTGCAGGGCAGACAAATATTATATGGGATTGTAATAGCATAAGAAACTATACATCATATGGGCCAAAGAAAGAACAAATGAATGTTCTTAAATTTAGATCTATCCAAGGCCTATGACAGAGTGAGTTGGGAATTTATGGATCAAATATTGCAAATATTTGGATTCCAAAAATATTGGATCAAATGGATACTTGAATGCATCTCCACAGTCTCCTTTTCAGTGCTCATCAATGGAACCCCCTCCCCACTGTTCAAGGCTAGTAGAGAAATTAGACAAGGAGATCCTCTCTCCATATTTGTTCATTATTTTTACAGAAGGACTAGGAAGACTCATACAGAAGAAAAAAGCAGAGAACAACATTATATGAATTTAAATAAACATAGATATAGCTATCACTCATCTACAATTCATAGATGATACAGGATTATGGGGAGAAGCAACAATAAAAGAAGCAACCAGTATCATAGAAATATTAGACTACTACACTGCAGCCACTGGCCAACTTATAAATGAAGAAAAATCTAAAGTTATCTTCTTTAATGTTCATAAGAGAATAAGAGATCGGATAACAAACATTCTTAGGTTCTCAATGGCCTCGTGTCCATTAGATTACTTGGGAATTCCCTTAACAAAAAAAATCCTAAAAAAGAAATATTGGAAATCCATAAAAGATAAAATTTTCTCAAAATTGTCACACTGGTCTCATAGATAATTAAGCTTTGGAGGCAGAGTCAAACTTTTAAAGTCGGTGTTACAAGCAATGCCAGTTTATAAATTTTCCATTTTAGAAGCCCCAAAGAGCATACTCAAATATTTGGATAAACTGATGAGAAAATTCTTATGGTTAGGAGCACAAGAAAATCATAAAAATGCTTTGGTAAGTTGGGATAAAGTTTGTCAACCAAAGGAAGAGGGAGGTCTTGGAATCAGAGTTGTATCAACAAACAACCTAGCACTAATAGGGAAGTTATACTAGCGATGGATCACAAACCCAGATCAGTTATGGAGTCAAGTTCTAAAAGCTAAATATTACCCTGCACATGAAATGGAGGATGTTCCACGGTTTCCAGTTATAGGCGTGGGATCAGAGATATGGAAAACACTCAAAAGAGGGGTCTCACTGATTAAGGAAAGCTTACATTGGAAAGTAGGTGATGGGAGAAAAGTCATATTGTGGGATGATTCTTAGGAATCCCCCCTCCCCCATTATTAAAAAATACCCTCATCTTAGTGGCATCAAAGAGACTCTTCATAATCATGGCCAAACTCTTATATCTCAGTATCTCATCCCCCCAAGCCAACAACTAGCAGCTTCAAGAAGATGGCAAAATTTGGACCAGTGGTTAGGTGAATAATGGGATGTTGAAAATGTAAACTGAAAGAAATTCTAGAAAAAATAACATGGCTATGAAAAGATGGACCTAACCAACTAGCATGGGGATATGGGAAACAAGGCACTTACACAGTGAAAGCAGGCTACCGAAAGGCTCACCAAAGTAGCAAGAACCAACCCCAACAACAACATCCCTAGAAAGAAATATGGCAACCAAAAGGTTGGCCAAAGGTTAATTGTTTTATATGGTAGGTTGCTCACAAAAGCATTATGACTCAGGACAATATGAGGAGAAAGGGGTTCATTGGACCCAGTAGATGTGTAATGTGCTTCCAAGAGGTAGAAACTATAAACCACCTCCTTTTTTATTGCTCATATGCTTACACAATCTACAATTGGTGGTACTCCATATTTAGCCAAACATAATGGTATCCTCCTAACGGTAGTAATTTTTGAGACTATTGGTCACATAACACCTTCAAATCCAAAATACTAAGCACAACTTGGAATTTAGGGATTGGCTTCATCTGTTGGCAAATATGGTTGGAACGAAACAACAAAATTTTTAAAGAGGAATTCGGCTCAGAAGAGAGGACCTGGGGGATTATGTTAAGGAAGTTATTAGAAATAGTGCATACCAAAGTACAACAAGAATCTCCGATGACAGAGGTAGAACAAGACATTTGGGCACAACTATGGAATCAAATGCAACATGAAAGCTATCAGGAATAGAAAAAAGAACAAAGAGGGCTTCAGTAATCTTTGTTGGAAGAGGACATATACAATTAAGGAGGTAAAGTTTAAAGAACAGGGGATTCAAATATCCTGGGTAGATAAAAGAAAACAAAAAAACTGCATTTTGAGCCTTGCTAAGAAAGGCAGGATATCAAAATGGAATTGTATAAACTGATCAGTTTTTTTTTAATAAAATTTTTACCTTTTACTCAAAAAAACATAGTTGTTAGTTCAAGTTCTATATCATTTTAAATAAGCGAAAGTAATTTTGTCTTCATTATTTCAAAAGACACCAGCTCCACTAGATTTTCCCACATTTTCTTTAGAAAATCAAAAATATTTTTGATAAAACCAACTTCCAAATATTATAATTTTATTGATAATCAAAGCAAATCCTTTCTATTCTACCTATAACAACTCAATTGAGATGAGAATTGAATATGTTTATAAACTCTCAAGCTCTAAAGGAGAGATTTGTGATTTGTCAAGGGTGAAGAACCCGAGTACAACCCCTTGTTCTCCAACAAAAGAAAAAAATATTTTCTATTACTTTCATTGGTAAAATTAATCCTTTCCATGTATATTCAACTCTTGTGACCAAGAGACTAGTCCTTTTTTGCACTAAGACATCCATAATGAGTACCATGTCTCTAAACATTTTGTTTTAATAAGCTATGTGTGGCTTCTATTAGGGCCCACTCCTATTACTAAAATAAAATATTACATTGCTTCATTATATTTCTAACAAGCTAATTAAAGCATATCCAACTTTACCTTTCTATCATAGATATTATTCATTTACCTATCTATCAAAGATACTCTCCATATTCCTCAAATTGGTAAGTTTCCACAATCAACACCTTTTATATCAAATACCTTTCAAAATTTTAATTTTGTCAAGATGAAATTCAACACTGCGAATGCTAATATATTTATTGCTCAACTTCTATATCTATAAATATCTTGTCTAAAACAACCTCACAATTTCTTAATATTTTTATTTAGGGTTCTTATTCATTTCCCTAATATTCCAAGATATTATTTTTAATGTTATATGTATTTTTAATTTGTGGGTTTAGCCCCACTTATTGTTAACACTTGTGATATTTGCTTTTGTTTTCCCATATCAATATCCCTTTGGGTTTCTTTTTCTCTTTGTTTTTGCTTCTTAGGTATTCCTCTCTTTTTTTCATTTCCAATAATACTTTCATCTTCATCAATCTCTTCAATCTTCTCACACTACTCATAGTAATACTTATCATCTTTAGGTTTACCTTGTTCTAAAAGATCTGAAGTACAAGGAAAAACCTCAAAAGCATAATATTCTTTATGTTGCCATGGAAACCTTAAAGTGTAAGGATGCTCTTTTTTAGCAATTACCTTCTTATTCTACCCTAAAAACCCTAAATTGTTATGGGTTTCCTCCAACCTCAATTCTTTATTATTTTGCTCTTGAAACCTTAAAGTGCAAGGGATAACATCACCACTTTCACTTTTATTACCTGGAGAGGATTCTATACTACTTGAGAAAAATGAAGATGATTTACTTGGAATAAACTTGACCTCTTTTGTCATGTTTGTTTTATGATTTATCTCTACATCTTATTTTACACCTTTAATTCCTTCTAAACTTACCAAATAATACTAATAGGCTTTCTTTACCCCTTCTTTTGGAGTGGAATATCCTTGATTTGATCTAGCTTCTAATACTATTTAATTCCTTGCTACATCTTGAATTTTATCTTATGGTTAGAATTTTTTGTCTCTTTCTTCATAGTTTTGACTTTGCAAACTTTTACCATGTATCCAATCTCATAACAATTGTGACAACAAAATATGATATTTTCATAATCTACTTGATGATCCCATTCTCTTGATTCAGATTTAATCTTAATGGATTATGGCAAAGGTTTTGAAATATCCATAGTAACACATTCAAGAATATATATCATGCTTTCACTCCTTAGTAGTTGGTCCTTCCTTAATGAATTCCCCTAGGGTATTTCCAATATTCTTCAAAACATATTTATTTATAAGCTGGTATGGAAGTCTAAAAATCCTAACCCACACTGGAAGCTTCTTAATACTTTTTATCTCAAAAAAAAAAATCATTCTATTGCCTCAAATAAAGTGCATCTCTTCCCCTAAACCATGGGCCACCAAAAATTATTTTATCCCTGATTTCTGAATTGGAAAAGATAACAAGGAAAAAACCTTTAGGAAGAAAAGTCAAAATAATTTGAATTTATTCCCCACTTTCACTTGATCCAATTTTGAATCTCCAAAAATCCTAGACATGATCTATGAAACTTACATATTAACCCTCTACTTTTAAGAACAATTATATCATGCTCAATCATCTCATCCTTAATATTTACTTTTGGTGTAACATCTGCTACTTGGATCGAGTTTGCAATATATTCGCTTTTCTACTATTCTCCATCTTGGGCCTTCATACTCCCAACTAGAGCATCCTAAATTCCCATTAGGGCTTTCAAATATGACTTTCCTTCCATAATAGCTAATGGAGCTCATTCTTGGCTTGCACTTCCTCTTGGTTTACTTTCCCTCTTGGCTCACACTCCCTCCTGACTTGCACTCTCTCCTACTTTGCACTTGCTCCCGACTTGCACTCCTTATTGACTCATAATTTCCCTTGTCCCTTCTTTTTCCCAACATTCCTTCACTTCAATAATTTTTTGAAAATAATGTTCCACGCATTCGTGGTAAGAGTTTGAAATATTCATGCACTCGGGATAAACCCATCACTCTTCTTCCATGATTGAATCTCGTCGTACTCCCTCTTAGTTCACACTCCCTCTCGACTTGCACTTGCTCTCAGTTTGCACTCTCTCTTGCCTCGCACTCACTCCTAAATTGCACTTCCTCTTGGCTCACAATTTCCCTTGTCTCTTCTTTTTCCTGGCATTCCTCCCCTTCAATAAGTTTTTGGAAACAATGTTCCATGCATTCATGATAAGGGTTTGAAGCATACATAATTTTTTATATTAGGAACAATTAATTTTACATGATGAACTTTTTTAATGGTAATGGATCTACTTATTTATTATCAAAATTTTGAAAAAGGAACCCTAAGCGATATAAGCAAAGGAGAAAAAAATAAAGAAATGATATGACATTTCTAGATCTTTCTCACACAAGATACATTGAAATATTTCTAAATATTTCTCACAGTCTTACCTCTGAGAATCTTATTTTAGACTACCAAGGAATATAATTAATGAAGGTGACATATAAACTGAATATTTTTTTATTATATTTATATTAACTAAAACAATAATATCAAATGGCATGGACTCATCTGGTTAATTACTTCAACTTTAAGGAATAAGATCTGAGTTCGTTAGGCAATATATACATAATTACAAAATATTATTATAAAACATTTTTAT